>JAHTLZ010003518.1:8829426-8852733 GCA_023846285.1 Phrynocephalus versicolor | reverse complement strand
GGGAACCCCCCACCCCAAAAAACCCCTTCTGGCCTGGTGGTAGGTGCCCTCAGACAGTTTTCGCCTGCTTTTAGGGCCGGGAATCGGGTTTTTTTAAAACTTTTAAAACTTTTTTTCTGTGCCGCTTGGCATCGCGCGATCGCCGCGATGCAAGTAACGACCACGAAAAATCAGACCAAATTGTTCGTTCGTCGGTTCGAGCTCGAAGTCTGGCGGAGTAATTCCCGTTACCGTTTCCGTTCCGTAACGGAAACGAGTAACGGAAACGGAAACGGGAATACCGCTAAGTCGTGCCCATCTCTAGTGTCCGTAGTACCTCCTAGAGTGGAGGTATGAAAACCCATGACCTAAGGACAGGGCATCTGGAGGTAAGAAGTGAAGCTCCTTAAATATTCAGAAACCCATGAAACTGTGCTGTCACATCTACTTTTTTCTACTTGTGCTATATGTATAGATAAATCCAGTGTAGTAAAAGCACCAAAATGTTTCCCCATTTGCTTTCTTGCTCGCTGGCTTGCCTGCTGGAAGGAGTCACAGAAACTCACCCAGAGTGGGACCTCCCGATAAGAGCCTCTGGAGGGAAAGAAAAGAGCCGCACTCTTAGTGGACTCTCTAGGCATGTAGACACAATCGTTTTAACCCTTTGGAGGATTTTTCCCTGTCTTTGGGGCTGAGGCTTTCAGAGTCCTCTGCCTTGGAGGAAGGTGAAAGCAGTGCCTCACAAATGCCCTGTCTTTGGTGCCAGCGGCCAGGAGCCCACTGAGTTCAGCTTGGTGAGGTGTGGGAGGGGAGGGGCAGATCGCAAATTAGTGATATACTGGGATCGCAGTACATGAACCGCGATGTGGAGAGTGATTACTGTATGTGCGAGTGTATCAGATTGAGAAGCATTTGATCTCTGCCTAAAATACAGCCTTCATGTATTTGAAAATGGAACCCAGTAGAGAAGGGCATGAAATGAAAACAAAATGCTGGTTTGTCATTTCGTTAAGTAATGAAATGTGTTTCGTTACTTCGTTATGTAACAAAATGGTAGAATGCATTTCATTTCCTAATGAAACACCATTTCCCCTCAAGAACGAAATGATTCATCCTAGAGGAAATGGCAGGGGGCTTTCTAAAACTCTTCCTTGTCAGCCCCTGAAATTTGGAAAGGTTTTGGGGTCAGGGGCTGAGATATTAGGCTCCAAAGGCAGTCTTTCTAATTGGAATTGGAACTTCAGCAGCCAACCTGCGGGTGAGTGATTAGCACTGCTGCAGCTTGGCTTCTGATTCCAATTCAGAAGTTTTTTTCCCCCTATGGGCACCCCCCTTTGGAGCTTCATAACTGAGCCTCCTGAGCCCCAAACCTCTCCAAATTTTGGGGGCTTACAGGGAAGAGCTTGAGGAAACTCCCCTAATATTTTGGTCCTTTAGGACCAAGGGGAGCACAGCATTTTATTTTGTAATGAAACTACTTTAAAAGTCATTACAAACAAAATGAAACTACGAAAGAAACAAAAGGAAATGAAATGCTATTGTTCCATTTCATGCCCATCTCTAGAACCCAGGTAGATACTGTATTCATTATGAGCATTCAGGAGGGGGGATGTGCCTTTATTTCTTAAACAGCATCCTGATGGATGAGAAAGAGAGATAGAATTTGTTCCAAACAAACAATCTCATTATGTTTTTTGGGATGCATTGGTGAAGACTTGAACGTGCAGGCAGAACAACAGAGTATGCTGTAAGGAAGCAATATTTGAATTGGAAAAGGTGAAGCTGCAGTACAACTTTCTCTTATTCTTGTCTTGGAATCCCCATGGTTTCTAATGCATGAACCTGCAGCCCAAGAGAGGATGATAGCACCTTGATCTCACTATTCTGTCTGTTCTCCTTCATTACTCATCATTCTTGAAAACATTGACTACCAACAAAATCCAAATTCAAAAAAGAGAAAAAGAGAAGAATTATACTTTTCCTGCCTGTGTGAGGGGAAAAATATCTTTGATTTCTATACAAATGAAAAGCACCTTCATATTTGTGACAGTGAGCCTTCCTGTGTATTATAACTCCTTTCCTGCTTTTGTGCAGCTGCTTCAAAGCATAAAATGCATCAAAGAATGTCATTGTGGTCACAATGTTCACTTTCTTTCAGTTGCTTTCTTGAGGACACATCCTGCACTGCAGTATTTAACTCGTGAGCTATAGAGAAACCTACCACCCACCCATATTTTGGAAGCATTCTTTTTTGCAGTTGCAAATTTAACATTGTCAGATCTCCCTAAAAGCTGCTGGAAGCAAATAGGGTAAATCCACACTATGAGGGGTTTTGATGTGGCATCTCTGGGGATAAATGGGTCTTGGAAAAGGCAAAGAAAAATGTTTCCTTTCAATTTACCAAGGAGACAATAAAACAAAAGTTGCATTGCAGTCAATGGATTATCATCTATAATCTGCCTTTAACCATGCATCAGATAACTTTTTGGCTTTTTGGCTAAGATCAAGTGTGAAACATCCGTGATGGCATGACTTCAATTTGGAAATTATTCATTACTCATTATATTGATGCTCTAATACATAATATCAGGGTCTGGCTTATCATTAGGCAGAATAACCAAGGCTGCTTCCTCAGGCAACTAGTGTTGGAGACTGGGGAGCTGCTGAGGACATCAGGAAGAACTTCATTACAGAGCTGTTTGGCAGTGGAATATGCTGCCACGGAGGGTGGTGGAGTCTCCTTCTTTGAAGGTTTTTAAGCAGAGGCTGGATTGCCATATGTTGGGAGTACTGTGATGGGGGTTCCTGCATAGCAGGTGGTTGGACTAGATGGCTCTTGAGGTCTCTTCAAACTCTTTATAATTTTCTGATTCTATGAATGCCCTTCAGCTAGCCTTTTGACCTTGAGTGAAGGGAAAGATTACGTTGAGGGACATAAATCAACCGTCCATCCTATTGATTTGTGGGAAATGGGGTGGCCCTTTGAGTCTGACAGCTTGTCTTTTACCTCATACAGCAAACACTTTGGGGCCTGCATTAATCACCTTCCTTATTTGGTGTAATGTTCTGTTTTGCATAATTATAGAATCATAGAATAACAGAGCTTGAAAGGACCTAAAGGTCTTCAGTGCTCAATGGAGCAATATAAATCAGACTATAGATGACAATAGGAATAGGCCCCTTATGAAAAATGACACACTGTTTTGTCATTTTGTAAGCTTACAAAACCTTACCAAACGAAACAAAACAGCAAACAGCATGTCATCAAGAAATGAAACAAAACACCATCTTTTGTTTCGGAAATGAAACAATTCATCCTAGCCCCTTGATCCAGCGTCTTGAGCACGGGAGGTTTTTTTTAAACTGATTGTTTTATTTTGTTTTCTTCCCATGCCTCAGCTGTTGAGATAGCTTATCTCCCATCTTGATCTGCCTGAAACTAGCCAGGAGCTGAGCTGTTCCCTTGGTTGTGTCTGCAAGTTGATTTAAACTGATTGTTTTCTTTTCCTTTTTAAGCAGGCCTGTGGAGGTTATTTTTTAAAACATTTCTTTCTTTCCCTGACTGTGCCACGGATCAGCTGTGTTTATCTCCCCACCTCTCCATGCAGCAGCTAGCTATTAGATTTCTAGCTTGTTTACAGAGGGTTCTTTGCTTGAAAGAAAATTAATAGGAAGGCTTGAGGGTATTTTATTTAGGGCAGTGGACTCCCTTTTAAATAAAAAAAGAAGGCTTACATTTTGTTTCATGATGAAAATTATTTTTAAAAAATCTGTTATTAATGAAATGAAACGAAATGAAGACTGAAATGAAACTAAAATAAATTAAACACTATATTGCTTCCAGTGCTGGTGCACTCACCTCCTCCTCAAGGAATTGGTTCCATCTTAGGATACTACAAAAGAAGCCATGCCTTTAGACATCGGTGTCACAACCTGAAAATGTTTGCGTGTTGTGGGGTCTTGGAGTGAAAGAAATATATAACTATAAACAGGAGAGTATCTATCAAGCCTTGTGTGATATGTGAATACTTGACTTAAACTACAAATGCAACCTTCTTAGTGCCATGCTATCAATTCCATCCTAAATCTGATTCTGATTACTCAGATGGACTGTGAAATTTTTCTGGATAGAAAAGTGTGTGTGTGTGTGTGTGTGTGTGTGTGTGTGTGTGTGTGTTGATGGGGGAAAGAGGTAGGTGTTATAACTAGAGATGGGCACGACTTAGCGGTATTCCCGTTTCCGTTTCCGTTACTCGTTTCCGTTACTCAACGGAAACGGTAATGGGAATTACTCCGCCAGAACTCGGACTCGAACCGACTAAAGAATAATTTGGTCTGATTTGTCGTGGTCGTTCCTGGCATCGCGGCGATCCCGCGATGCCAAACGGCACAGAAAAAAAATTAAAGTAAAAAAAAACCCCGATTCCTGGCCAAAAAGCAGGTGGAAATATGCCTGCCGTGCCTCAGGGCACCTACCAGAGGGGTGGTTTCTGGAGGAGGGTCCCCGGCTCCCCCCTCTCCTCTGTCCTGTCCTTTCCTGGGCTGCTCTGGTGGGACTCGCCGCAGGCTCGCAGCAACAAGCCGGACGAGTCTCGCCGCCGGCCGCCGCAATTCAAGTGCAAGCGGCACGGCACAGGAAAAAAGTTTTAAAATCTCTCCCCACCAATTCCCGGGCCAAAAAGCAGGCGGAAATATGCCTGCCTGACTAAGGGCTCAGGGCACCTACCAGAGGGGTGGTTTCTGGAGGGGGGGTCCCGGCTTCCCCCCCTCTCCTGTCCTGGGCAGCCGGACTCGAGTCGCCATGCCATGCGGTGCAGGCAGGGGATCCAAAATGGGGCGGCGACCGCAAAAAAAAATTTGAAATCGTGGTCCAAAAACACACCAGCACCACAGAAACATGCGAAAATTGCTATAAACTGCCAGATTTTTTACAGTAGCAGTGGGTTTTTTCTTGCAACAAAATGTCTCTCCTCTCCTCCTCTGTCCTCCCTTGATTTTATTTTATTTTATTTTATTTACACCTGCGCAATGATGGGCTGGCCGAGTGGCCATGTGGGAGTGGACCATGCAAATTTTTGGAGCCATCCCACCAATCGCATGGCCACTTGGCCACTGAGACTTCTGGGATGTGCCAAAAAGCCCACTAAACCCTGCCCTAGCCCCCTAACCCGAACCCTAATCCTTGACTCCTTACCCATACGTCACAGTACACTGTCTTCTTAGTGGGTCAGAGAGGCACCCAGAGGTGCAACCCACTAGCCCACCCTAACCTTACCCGTCACTAGCCTAACCCTAGCCCTTGCACTAACCCATCTTAACCCTAAGCCAGATCTACTTGCATTGCACTACGCAAGTACAATTCCCTTCTTTGTGGGACATAGCGGGTGCAAGAGCCTTGTGCAGGGAAGGCATGACGCTATTGCTCTCACTGGTCTCATAGCCTGCAACTGGTATGCATATCCATATGGCTATGCATGCCCTTTTGCAGCAGCAGGTGAGGAGAGGAGACCCCCATGTTGAGGGGTCTCTTGGAGCCTGCTTTCCCTTCCTAGCGGGTGAGGATAGGAGGCACCCACGGGTGCCTCCAGGAGCCTGCTTTCCCTTCCTAGTGGGCCAGAAGAGGCACCCACCCCACAGAGGTGCCTCCAGGAGCCCGCTACCCCCCAAAAAACCAGTACTAATGACAACAAAAAAACAAAAAAACGAACTGACTAATTTTTGCAAATTTTCGCGAAAAAAGGAAACGAGCCGAAACGGGCTGCCTCCAACACACGACAACTCGAAAACGCCATTTTCCCTAGTCGTGCCCATCTCTAGTTATAACATACTGTTAAGGCCTGCATCACACACATAATATTTCAGTTTTTTCCTTGTCATTTTTCATGTTTCTTAGAGCATTTTTTCATACCACATTAAACAAAGAACTCATGTTTGCTGAGATGTTAAGGCCAACTTTCCCTTGTACATATGAAGAAGGAAACTGTCCCATTGATAGCTGGAAATGGCAATGCTCTAAGGGGGTTGAAAGGGTTAATAGGATGGGTAGTCTTGTTGCCTATTTGGCTCTGTAGAGGATGCCTTTCAAAGAACTGTGCTTTGCAGCTCTGAAAAAGAGTCCCATGTGTAGGTATCAAAAGCTACCTACACCTGTGTGGACTCTTGTTTTGGGGCCCAGAATTATACCTTGGAGGGGGAATTCTAGATGAATTCTGGGGGCTAGAGATAAAACATCTAACATCTCAGGATAAAAAAAGAAAACTAGATAGCAGTCTTCCACCATGGCCCTGTGCAAAACAGCAAATAATGACACATGTCCTTTGAGAGATTTGCACTGAGCTGCTGCTGCTGAAGCTGACAAATGTACTCTCTCTACCATCCCAAATTCAGGTTGAACCTTATGGTGTCTCTGAATAGTCATATAAAAATGTTGGGGCCTATTGGAACATTTCCCAATCTTTCAACAGGTCTGCTTATCCTTATGGTGGTAGTGAATTTTGTTTCAGTTTAGTTTTCATCAGAATGTGCAGAAATGTGTAAAACAGAAAGCAAAATCTCCCTATAGCTTATAACCCTTTCCCATCCTTGCTTCTCGGTTACACTTATGTGAATAAGTATTGTATATGGCATGTTATGTTATTGGTTGCTTTAACTTTTTACACCACCCAAAGTTGTTCTTTGAATGAGGCTTGATGGTAATTAATTAATTAATTAATTAATTAATCACCCATCTAGTGACCGGGCCATTCTGGACTGTTTACATCAGTGCAGATAAACAGAATATGGTATATTCTAATCATATCTGTATTATAAATAGCTATTCTCCAGTTAGCATAATTGTAATCAGATAAACATTTGTTACACATCTTTCTTACCCAACAACCCAGAGGTGGGTGCCAATATTTGTAAAAATTAATAACACAACAATCAAAATAATGGAGCCAGTGAAATGCCAATTTTAACTTTCCATTTTTAAGCCATCTGAACTCCCACTATATTTAAACTGTTTTGCACCAAACCCTATGTGCTGTTTCAGTATTTTGTGCTCCTGCCCAACCATCTTTTTTCCAGAACCAGCTTATCGAAAGCCTAGATGCCTCAAACACATCTGATCTCACCTGATTTCAGAAGTTAAGCAGGGTCGGCCCTGGTTAGTACTTGGATGGGAGACCACCAGGGAATACCAGGTGCCGTAGGCGCCTGGAGTAGGAACTGGCAAACCACTCCAGTATTCCTGCCAAGAAAACTCCATGAAGATGGGGTCATGAAGAGTCGGTCATGACTGTAACGACACAACACACACACACAGCTTATGGAAAAACAGCAGTTTAGAGTCATACCTCAACTTGTGTGGGTTGATGTGGTTCAGTGCCCACATCAACCCACGCAAGTGCCCACATGAACCCACTGGTATCTGTGGGTTGCACATTCATACCTACACATAAGCAAACATATGCACTCCTCATATTCCTGTATCATAAGATCCAGGAATTGCTTTGTGCTTTAAGAGCAGGATGGAGAAATTTCCTCTCATCCTGCCTGAAATCTCTGTATATTAGGATTGGGCAGTGGGGGGGGGATCAGCTTTCTTAGGTGTGGGATAACTGGGGAGACTGGAAGACATGTAGATCTTTGGTCCCCCAGCCATCTCCGCCAACACCAAGCTTGGAAATGTGGGCTATATTATTATATTATACCATTGTTTTGTTATTATTATTGTATGTACTTCCTGGTATTCCCTAGCCAGCATGGCGGAATGTCACAGAAACTAGCTAAATTCTTTTTCACTATCAATTTTTGCCAGTCTCAACTCATTGAAGAATTTTCAAACCTGTCAAGATTCCTTGCCTTCAAGAGAGAGTGAAAAAAGCACTGCCTTTGTCGTTATGAAGAAACTGGGAAACATGGATTCCATCTTGAAACATCAGACTTTCTGTGTGTGTCAGGGAAAATTGACTGAGAATTGTAACAGTCAGCAACAATGAGTTGTTGCCTGCACCTTATTTCTTTTGAGAGAGGCCTTCCCCGTTGGCTGTTTCCCTCATACCACACTAATTAGGCAATGTGTGTGTGTGTGTGTGTGTGTGTGTGTGTGTGTGTGTGTGTGAGAGAGAGAGAGAGAGAGAGAGAGAGAGAGAGAGAGAGAGAGAGAGAACAAATGAGCTTTTCTCCTTGTACGATTGAGAAACCTCAAAGCCTGACTGGTGCACCATTTTGGATGGTCTAGATTAGAATGAAATGTTTCATGTATAAAAGGGGGTAAATTAGTTGGATTAATTTACCTCTTAGGAGATCCTAAGTTTAGTTGCTCTTAAGGACATGCCTCAGAACTAGGCTGACTTCTACACTAGTGTGTGAGTATTAGGTGGGATAGTTTAACTGCCGTGTTCTCTTGTTTTCCAAAGCCTTCTATTCATTGTATTTCACCCCAACTGCTTTTAAAAACTTTTAAAATCTTTTTCATTGCTGTTGCTATGTGCTGTTAAGTCAGAATTGACTTAAAACAACCCTAAGAGAGCTTTAAAAGTAAGTGAAATGTTAAGGAGTGGCTTTGCCAGTTCCACACCCCTGTAAATTTCCATGGCCAAACGGATTCTAACCCAGGTCTCCTGTGTTGTAGTACATCAGTCTATCCTCTACACCAGGCTATCAGAGATGGGCACGAAATGAACTTTTGGTTTGTTTCATTATTAGTTATTAGTTTCGTTATGTAACGAAACAAATAATGGACCTAGGGGTAAATTTAAAATGAAACAAAACGAACCAGAAATAAATGGTTCAGTTCGGTTCGTTTCATTAATGGGGGGCAGAGATGTCTCCTACCTGGTGCAGGTCTGGAGGTCCTTCAGGGACGGGTACCAGGAAAAAAAGGCGTAGCCATATGGTCGGCAGTAAAAAAACAACAATAAAAATAAAATAAAAATAAAAAGGAGCGCCGACCGGATCCCAGGGGCCGTGCGGTCAGCACTGAAAGAAAAAAAAAACCCCATGCTACCTGGAATCAAATAAAATCAAAAAGAAAAAGAAAAGGAGCACCAGCTTGGCCCCAGGGGTGGCCAGGTTGGCACCCTAAAATAGTAAAAATAAAAAATAAAAAGTGCCCACCTGGGGCCATGCGGTGGGTGCTTGAAATAATAATAATAATAATAATAATAATAATAATAATAATAATAATAATAATAATAATAATAATAATAATAATAATGATGATGATGATGATGATGATGATGATGATGATGATGATGATGATGATGATGATAGGAGCAACGACTGGGCCCCAGGGGTGGCCAGGTCGGCACCCAAAAATCTTAACAAAAATATATATACATACAGTAGTAATCCGACTTAAGAGCAGCTCGACTTAACAGCAATTCGACTTAAGAGCAGAAAACTGTTGGTGTTTTAACTGCCGCCTTACAAATTTTAGATATGGTCTGCTCGACTTACAAATATTTTTTTCATTTTTTTATTTTTAACTTATTTTTTTCAATAAGTTAATGAATGAAATGGAACACGCATAATCATGGTTTTTGCTGTTGAGAGAGCCTAAAATAACTTGTTTTCTTGTAGGGAAGGAGAATGATTTAAGTGTTCCTTATCCTCCAGGTTGTATTTGACATGAGCTGTCACAGACTGCTGGGACGAGACAGGCAAGGATTTTTCCATCTCTACAGCATGACCACTGTCTGTGGTGATGAGGGGATTTTGAAAGTTGTACTTCACCCTGGAAGTGATTTCCAGGAGGGTAGCCATGCTACTCTGTTGTGGCCAAATCAACAGCAGACAGAATCCTGTAGAGCAGGGGTGCCCAAACTTTTTGTAAGGAGGGCCAGATTTGGTGGCTGAGAATGTGTCAGGGGCCGGTTGCTCCCCAACCCTGCCACCCTGCTGCAAGCCCCACCCACTTTCTTTTAAAAAAACATGTGGTGAAGGAGGGGGAGGGAGGGGCGGGGCAGCCAGCCGTGGGCCACTCAGAATGGCCTGACAGTCCGGATTTAGCCCCCGGGCCGGACTTTGGGCAGGCCTGCTGTAGAGGTTCTGCAGGATAAATGAGGCATTACGCAGGTGCTCCTTCCTTTGTAGGCAGCAGCCCGTCAAACTCCATTGCACTCTCTGGCCAAAGAAATGGTCACAGAACAAGTAGCTTAATGTTTAGGTAAAAAAGGTAAAAATATACAGTAGTGCCTCTACTTGCAAGCAGCTCTAGTTACGAGTAATTCGACAAGAGCGGAAAACCCTTGGTGTTTTAACTCCTGCCTTATAAATTTTAGATGCAGTCTGCTCTACTTATTTTTTTATTTTTTTAAATTTATTTATTTATTTTGTTATGGCTGCTCTATGAGTTGTTCAATTTATGAGCAGGCATATGGAATGGATTAAGTTCGTAAGTAGAGGTACCACTGTACTTGTGTGATTGCTCATAGGTGTGCTGTCTTCCTAAACTGGGGTGTGGTTGCACTGGCAACAAGAGCTGCTGTTGAATCAGGTTTTGTGTAAATAAAATCAATTTTAAAAGTCCTGGCTAGACCATGCACATTGAAGGCCACTTCTTTTTGACCACAAACCAAGCTTATTTTTGGGTGAGGGGGGAGAGGCTGGTGGGAGTGGTTTTAATAGTTCTGAAATTGATTCTTTATTAATTGCTTCAGGCAATGTACATGTATGAATATTATTGTATATATACTCCATGACTTTTTGGGAGGTCATGGATTTCAGAGAGCAGGGAAAATCTGCTCAGGTGAAATATATATATTTAACTTTAGCATTGCATCACTGTAGTAATTTGTCACCTAGAATTTATTTTTTGAAAGAATGACAGAAATGACGGCATTCCGAGGGAAGAAAACTGAAGAAATAACTTTGAAAGCATGGGCTGTAAGACATGCTGGTTAATGAAATGTGTAGTTTCCTGAAGCAGTTTTAAGCCCCTATTTTGTAATACTTTTCAAAGTGAACATGCCCAGGAATGCAAATATCACGTGACTGCATCGATTTAAAGTACATTGGAACTGAAAGAGGTAGAAATCAGCAGTGTAACTATGCCTTAGCATTTTAGCCAAAGAATCTTGTGGCACCTTAAAAGCTGATAAGTTTCATTCCCCATACGCCCTGATGAACTGTAGCCTCCTTCTGAAGGTCCATAGTGTGTGGGGAATGGTGGAGTATAAAAGGTGATGGGAATTCAAAAGAGCTAGTGTGGTGATGGCCAATTGTGTCAATTAAGGGTCAGAGATGGTCCTTGTGGGTAACAGATAGAATGCTTAATGATCAAGAGCTATTCAAAGAACGTTGGTGGACAAGTGACAATACCTTGAAAGATAGTTAAGCAGATTAATACCTGCGAGGTAGGAGAACATCTTTTAAGTCCATTGTGATAGAATAATATAGCCCACAGTTCAGATTGGTTGAACAGCAAAGGCTGGAAGAGAAAAGAGAAAAGGTGTGCAGAATTTGCAAGTTGAGAAAATTGTCTGGAAATTTGTTAGTAAACATAAATTAGATTAACAAAATGCAGATCTGTTCAGCAGAGATGATGATAGGAAAGCATCACCCCACCAAGAAATAATGTTTCTAAGCTCTGATTTCTCTGAAACTACTAAAAACTGTTTCAGAAATGAGGTTGCCATGAGTTGGAGAGGCTTTCACCTGCCCCATTCTCCAATAATCTCTATCATGGCTGTTGCGTCATTGCTATTTAATGGTTGGGTTGAAATGGTGGCATAACGGAGCTGGAAGAGAGCTGGACCCTGGGTTGATCTCTCCCCAAGGCTTGCCACAGGTTTTGAGCATTTAGAGACAATGAACATGTCAGCAAGGTTAAGGCTGAAGGTTTTATTAGAGAAATGGCAAATCAGAAGATATCAGCATAGAGTGAAATAATCAACCTTATATCGTTTCCACCTTTTGAGAGCTTTTTGGAAAGGACAATGAATGAACCCTTGAAGCCAGCAAATTTGCAGCACATTCCTGGAATCTAAGTCTAAAACGAAGCTCTCTGGCTGATTTATATCCTAGAGTGCATTAATTAGGCACACCTGTCTTGGTGGCACAATCTCTCCAATGTTCATACACTCAGGTTAGGCTGATAACTGAACTGACCATCCCAACTATTCCTTCCACTCTGTGGTTGGTTTTGACCCCCTCCCAAAGACATTTAGGGGTAGTTCAAAAGCCTGCTCTTCTATTCTCGCTTTCTGAAAGGGTAGCATCCCTGCTGTTCAACTCTTGCTTTCCCGAAGGGTAGCACCCAAAGCATTTGTAACCCGGAGTGCCACTGTATTGGTACTTTGCAAAAAAATAATTAGGTTCTGTATCACAGTTTGGGCACTCAGTCTCTAAAAGATTCACCATCACTGCTGTAGATTATTAGTTTTCAGCCTTGGGTAACCCAGGTGTTGTTGGAATGCAAGACTCAAAAGCTGGGCACCACAGTTTATGGTGACAGCTTCTAATAATCCCAGCCCAAGAACATATTATAATATAAAACTGCATATGATTCATGCAGTTTTATGTAATTGGCAATTTTAGACATCATGTGATTTATTGTAGCTTTTTAGTGGAATGGGCAGCGATTTGGTGGATTTATTTTATTTTATTTTATTTTATTTTATTTCTATACCACTTACCTAATGGCAAGGTCACTCTTGGGTTACCCAAGGTTGGAAACTAGTACTGTAGATGAAGAGGCAGTAAGGTTGGCTTAGGATGAAGGAAGCCAGCACTGCTGTTTCCCCTCTGAATGGAGAATGACAGTAAACTGAGCAAACCCCAAAGCAGCACCCCCTTTTGAAGTAAAGGAGAGATACACAGAGGAACTGCAGATGAAGGAGCTCCCCTCCCCCAAAATGGATTGAAAATAAACCAAGAGTTTCTGCTGTCATTATCTCTGATGGGTGTTTTATGGTTCAAGGAACTAAGTGGGATACTCCCTTGTTCATTTCATAATTACGGTAACTGCTCTTCCTGGCCATGTTATGGGCCGTTCCTGGGTGATGGCCATCATACTTTTCCTGGTCTCATTATCTGATAATTATTGAAGATAGGAGTTTGCACAAGATTCTGGGTCTCTTCCACTAAGACAATACATAGATTCAGTGTATTTCAAGGGATGGGCCCACACATGGGAACAGAGCCATCAAAGTGATGCAATACAGAATCAGGCTGGTGATCTGCTTTTGTGTAATCATTCCTGCTTCTAGTTTTCCAAACTCCATGCCATAAAGGAAATGTTGGCTTGTTACCCCCCCTCCCCCATTGGAATAATATCGCTACTCTGAACTGAAACATGAAATGTAATATAAAATGTAATAGTGACCGTTAGTCAATGGTAGTTTTGTATCCTGTTAATGCCTTTGATTTTGCTAGTGTAGTTCTTGAGTTCCATGTCAATACATTCAAGTCCTATCGGAAATCTATAGGCTTTTAGCTATTTTCTTCAAAGGACCCTAGAAACAAATTCAGCTACCTGTCCATGCAGCTTTTGAGAGCCATGAGCATCAGTCTTAACATATCAGAACTATGGTTAAATCTTCTAAAACCACTGGTACATCAGAGTTATTCTGGTATAACATTACAAAGACTATCTGTGTTCTGTGCTTTTTTAAAAATATGCTCAGTGAACAAGAAAAATTGAATTCTTCAGTCATATTATCCGTGCAGATTTATGAAATTGGCAATATCTGACATCATGTGATTGATTGTAGCTTTTAGTGGAGTGGGCAGTGATTTGGGGGATTCATTCATTCATTCATTCATTTCTACACCACCCATCTGACAGCAAGGTCACTCTTGGTGGTTTACAACAACATCAACAATAACAATGCAAGCAAAACAAACATTATAGCAAATTATCACGATAAATCATAAAAATAATCGTGATACAATGAAAACAAGAAGAAAATTAAACCAATAAACCATTGAGATTTCAATTTAATTTTTTTTAGTTTAGTTTGGAGTGATAAATCATCAATGGTAAAATCACAACAACCTGTAGTCATGGTTCAGGCTGTGGGTATGCCTGCGTAAACATCCAGGTCTTTAACTCTCATTTGAAGGAATTCAGAGAAAGGGCCCGGGAGAAGGTACTATGTCAGGTAAAGATTGTGGGGAGATAGCCGAGAAGATCCGATTCTTTGTTTTTTTTTCTTCCTATGGGTCTCTCTTGGCACTGGTGCCCTCAAACGCTGATGACCTTGTTTTGTGGGCAGTTCTCATTGGGAGAAGGTACTATGTCAGGTAAAGAGTCCCTAAACTGTTTAGGGGCTTTATATGTCATAGTTAACACCTTTAAATCGATGTGGAATCCAACTGGTAGGCAGTGCTGGGAGGCCAGGAAGGGGGAAATATGCTGGTGTCTCCTAGTCCCCATCTGGCCACTGTGTTCTGGACCAGTTGAAGTCTCCACCTCAATTTCAAGGGTAGCCCCACGCAAAGAGTGTTGCAACAGTCAAGTCTCAAGATTACCAGCCCATGGTCCAATGTGGTGAGGACCACAGTGTCCAGATAGGGACACAGCTGGGCAATCTGCTGAAGGTGAAAAGGGGAGGAGTGGACCACTGACACTGTCTAAGACTCCATAGACAGCATCAGGTCCAGCAGGATGCCTAAACTGCACACCTCGCTCTGAGCGGGGAGAGTTGTGGCCCCCAAAGGAGAGGGAGCTTCCCAACCTCCTGACACCTGAAACCCTACATAGGACTTCCATCTTGTCCAGGTTCAACCTTAGCCTATTAACCCTCATCTATCCCGGTACAGCATCCAAGGAGGGGACAGCATCCATTGCAGAAGGTGGAAAGAAAAGATAGAGCTGTGAGCCAAATGCATGCTGGTGACATGATGCTCCAAAACTCTGGATAACCTCTCCCAGTGGCCTCATATAGATGTTAAATTGAAGCACTGCCCCTGAAATTTTATTTGGACAGCACTGTGATTTCACTTAGCATTGGCAATGTATTTTCAAACTTTGAGGGCTAGAAATTTCATCTTGCAGAATTCACATAGAATTGCAATGTACACATCATATGACATTATCATTTGATGTCAACAATGTTGTCCCCAATGTATGCAACACATTGCAATGACATAGCATCATAAGAAAATATATTTGATCTTAGAGGTCCCAGACTCCCAGTCTCTGTTAAGAATTTTGACATGCAGTTTAAAAAATACTAGAATAACCCCAACATGTATAATCTAAGGAATCTGAGATTCCTATAGTCCTAATTTGATACCACCATTGGAGGTTAACCTTCTCATAAGTATCTGTATCTACACACACGCACACACGCGCGCGCGCGTGCGCGCACACACACACACATACACACACACACACACACACACGCACACACACACACACACACACACACACACAGAGCATGCACAAATACCATATGGAGTTTTGCTATTTTATTCTGGAATTATGTTGCTTTAATTCTTGCTAAATTAGATTTAGCAAGAATTAAAGAAAAACCAATAGAAACAATGCAGGTGCCAGTGTGCATTCCTTTGCTAAAATCCCCATTTATAAAGACAAAGACAAGTACATTGCCCTTTTGGAAATTACAACCAGTGTTCTTAACTCCTAATCTCTTTGGAATGAATGTGTGGGAGGAGAAAGGACTTCATACCTAATTGAATTACAGGTCTGACAATCTGATGAGAGCAAAAGACATTTCTTTCTCAGTCATCTTAACAGCTTGTCGGCCACAGAAGACAATATCTTTCCCCCTCTGGCTACTTTCAGATCAGGGTAGCAGCACAATCCATTTGGGATGCTGCTGCATTTTGGCCACTGAAAAGGAACATTGGAATGACAAGTACCTAAGATTTGCACATTAGATGGACCCTAAGATTATGCCTTTGTAATTTTCCCAAGCTAATCATTTTCTCCTGTTCCTGTTCCTCTTTAGAACAGTAGTTTTGAGCTGCACGAAACAATTACAGTCTCACTCAGGCCAACTGATTGACAAGCTACATTTGTGCTTGTCAAGCTATGCAAGGCAGAGTTGCTGGGTTCAATTCTCAGCTTGGTCGAAACTGGGGCTACTTTTCCGGCAATCAGAGGAATATTGCCGTTTTGCACTAGCTGACATCCTCTGGATGTTACTAATGATGAGCTATGCCTCGCTAATTCCTTTCTTTTGTTAAAATGCAAAAGCTAGTGAGTGGGGGCTTATGGAGCACAGTCAGTAGTAGTATATCAACAGCAAATAATTTATCATGTCTTGAATGATTAATATCCCTCTGTCTTCTGCAGCAACTGAAACAAAGAGCCAAAAGCAAGTCTCTGTGAATTTCACTGAATTTGACTGTAAGGGCTACCAGTCAAGCTAGCCAGTGTGGAGAGGGATCTAGTATATTCAGCTAGTTCTTTCATGTGCCAACAGCGCTAACCACATTTCCTCTGCCTCTCTTGGAGGGCAGCCTCACGTCGCCTAAAAGCTGCTTTTTCCAGCAATCAAAGGTGCCTCTTTTAAACATGGCCTCACAGGCAGCTGACTTTTCTGAAAATAAACTTCGGCCATGCCCCCTGAAGCGCACTTTCCCGGAACCACCTCTGGGGTTTCTCCCTATTTTTGCAATGGTTAGGAAGACGCTTTTAAAAAGGAAGCAGGGAAAGGGGGAACTCCGAAAGCCACAAATGAGAGGGAAAAGGAGGGAGGGAGGACTGTGGTGTGTGTGTGAGAGACAGCAGTTCCTCAGCCGGAACCGCCGAGGCTGCTGCTGCTGTTTCTCAAGCAGCAGGAGCTACTTCTCCAGCGACGCTCACCGTCCCATTCTTCCCTTCTTCTTCCCTCCCTTTCACTCCCTCTCTTTGCCCCCAGCTCCTTTTGAGAGCCCACGGTACTGCTCCAGCCCCAAGAAAACTTGCCATGTCCCTGGGGGAAAGAGAGAGAGAGAGAGAGAGAGAGAGAGAGAGACCCTCCTGCAGGTCCACACATGCCTCACCCCCTCCCAGCCCTGCTTTGCTGTTGTGAGAACTTTATGTGATTAGGTCACGTGATTGCGTCAGGCAGAAAGGCACTTAAAAAAACTGCATCTTTGGACTGGTGGGATAGACATCTTGGTCCCTGTAGTCAACGTGCTGCCTCCTATTTGTTATCCCTTTCCATCCTAACAAGAGCAGGCAACATGTGGCCTACAGGCAGCTTTGGGAGCCAGCAGCCCATCAAAGAGACAGTCTTCATTTTAAATGCGAATTATCCTTGCACTATCGTTACGAACAAAGAATTTTAATAAACATTAACGAGCTAAGTATCTAAATCCAGCCCCTGGCAGTGTCTCAGAAGAGTTCACCCTAAATGCTGTTTGAGGGGCGTGGCCGGAGGAGAACAGAGTTTACTACTCTTCCGGGTTAGGATGCGATCTCCTACTGCGAAGTTCGCTGAAGGGAAACTACGAAGAAAATGCTGGTATGACCACGGCCAAAGTCCCCCTTTCCTTTCTTCTCTTGCTAAAATTTGGCAGTGCAGGCCACCAGCACTGCTCCACTGGTCTTCTGCATCATAGACAGTTGCTGTAGCCCCCTTGGATGATAGACACTCTCACTTCTGAGAAGTTGTAAAACCTGCTTACAGGGTGGGGGTTTGTGGTGTTAGGGGGGCATGGAAATCAAGAGAATGTCCCCTAAGCATTGGGGCACATTCATGCCTGTTAATGTGGAACGTCACTAGTAGGTGGCCACAGTCATGGCTGATCTGGGACCCTCTGGCAAGGCTGACTAGTAGTCGTCTGAAACTGTCAAACACAACCAATCTGGAAATAAAGGAACAGCAGGAACTGTTTTCTGTTTCCAGAAAAGCTCCTTCAGAAACAACCATCATGTTGGTGGAGAGTTTTGACAATTTTAATTTTGTGAACTGACTTGAAAAAATAGAAAAACTCGAGGGGGGTACTGAATAAAGAGGGATGCTGTCACAAGCCTGACCATGAGTTGCTGAAACAAACCCTGCCTTCTGTTTTTGTCTTGAGCCTTCTTCGGCAGCTCTCCTCCACACATTTGAAGGCACATCTCTCTCTCTCTATGGAGTTGGGCATGAGAGACATGTCTGCTGGCCCCGCCCACTATCCCTTCCCTTTCTGACTCCACTATCAACTTTTGCATGGGGAATCTACATGTACTGACCCTTCTCGCATAGCCAGAAAGCCACCTGAATTTGTTACGGGTTCATCGTTCACATCTTCTGCTCAGCTGTGTAGTGGTAAATTTGGAAATGCAAGTACTTATCACTAAATTAGCCACAGGGCTAATTACCCTCTCCAAACAACCAGGGTGCTGGGAAAATGCATATCAAAATACTGAGGTCAGGTCTTTTATAAAGTTAATGGCTCTCACTTTCCTATCAAGGACCAAATCACTGTCAGATACTTTGCACCATAACAGGGACAATTTGCTACAGTCTAATGCACCTGGGAAACCCAGTTTTTCTGCCAGTTATGAGAGGCAAGGAAGTTAGTTGAGAGGAAAGAGGGAAGCCTGAGCAGGCCCACAACTTGTGTCTGTGGCACCCAGGGCAAACATGGATTCTGCATATTATTAGTGCAGAGTACAGATAACATGTCATTTTGTCACACACACACACACACACACACACACACACACACACACACACACACACACACACACACACACACACACACACACACACACACACACACACACACACACACACACACACACCTCTTCCATCACGGCACCCGGGATACATGCCCTGCCTGCCTCTCCTCTCAGTTGCAGCCCTGACCCTGAGAAAAATTGTGGATGATGATGTCAGAGTCCCTGCTGTTCAGAAGGTCCCTGAGCTTTGACATTATAGTCCCTCCCTGCTATTCAGAAGGTCCCCGAGCTTTGACACTATAAGGCCCTGCTTCCATGCAATGTGTAAAGGTTGAGTGTGCAATCAATGCACAATTAAAGCCCTCATCAGGTATGTATACCTCTGCCTAGCATCTGAAATTAGTCAAGCTTGAATCTCGTTTAGGGTGGGAGAGTTGTACAATTGGTCTAACTGAGAAAACACTGGCAGCTTTAGTCTCAGAGTCCAGATTTTTGATTTGTATGCTTTTTTCCTCCTTCATAATTTCCTTTTATTTAAAAATCTACTTGTGTTCTTATAGTATCCAGATTAGCTGCAAAGGCACGAGACTGATGCAAATAAGGAATCTATATTCTTGCTCCACAGAAGCACTGAACAGCACACGAGAACTCAAACATAAATCTGTGAATATTCCACAGCTAAAAATTTTAAAAAATGAAAATGAAAGACAAATGTGATTTTACAAAAAAACACGATAATTTGGTCTGGCGTGGAACAGGGTGGGGAGATGCTCTCCCAGCAGCCAGCCAGAGTGCTTTCCATGGTGGCTGTAGCTCTGATATTAAGATTAAAGCATGTTAAGATATTCACACGGCTCGTTGCCTGCTCTAACAAAGCCCTGCTTGCAACCTCCGGAACTGCTGTTTCAGCTGCATTACTTGAAACAAGGTATTGTCCAGTGTCTCGTCAAATCATGTTAATCAGAATTCAGAAACATTGTTCCAGGGGATCTATTCCTAGGCCTTGATTACTACTTGGAAGTGCCGTTCTGATGCTGAGTCGGGTTTCAATTGCTTGCTGAAGTCAGCGCCATTGAAACAATTCTCTAACTGCATTTTTTAAAAGTATAACATTAACATGATTGTTTAGAGGTTGGTACCCTTTATATGTTCTTCATACTTAATTTTATAAATTGGTAAGCTTCTTAATGATGGGAAGGCATTAAAAAACAACACACAAACTTTTATTCCTCAAATTGCCTTCTCATCATATTTGCTACATAGCAGCAGTCCCAAGTTCTGAAACTGCAGCCACTAGAGTTTATATTATGTCAACAAGTGATGAAGAGTATTTCATAGTTGAGCTTTATTGCTAACATATTTAATTGGCCTGTAATTATGTGGGGTAAACCAAAGGGAGAACACTGATCTTTGGGATGGGGCCAAACCTGAAAATTAGTAGATGTGGAACTTCCTGCAATGAATAAACCATTTCTCTTTGTTACGTGCCAATGAAAGTTTTTGAAAAGGACCATCGGAGGCAGCTGAACAATGTACTTTCTAGCATGAGTCTGAAGGAAGAATTCTGAAGAAGCACAAATATCCATTTTATTTTTAAAAAGTTCCAACACAGAGAAAAAAGGAACATCAAATCTTATCAGCAATTGTTGTTTAACATAATTATGTTATATACTATCCAGAGAGTGCTTTACATAATGGGGTGGTGTATAAGTGGGAGGAGGATGAGGAGGATGCAGTAAATGTCAACTTGAAAAATCCCTGTAGTAAATAGTCTGCAATCTTTTCAGCATTACAGGTGACATCTGATGTCAGCCATAGGACAAGCCTATGTGTGAGAGCACACATGCATGAGTATACCACACACAAACCACACATAAACAAATAGACAAATGTCTTTACCTTAACAGCATCTACCTTATTTTTTGATGAACACACTCCTGTCTTTCTACTCCTTGATGGTGGGAGTAGAAATTGAAATAGCACTTACAGGGTCATAGAGCCTTCACACTGCAGCTGCCTAGCATCCCCCACCTAGAATCACTTCTGGAAGGGCACTTCCAGAATCATGTCCATAGCGGGCTAGAACACCTAGGTCAGTGGTGGTGAATCTTCAGCACTTCAGATGTTTTGGACCACAACTCCCAGAATTCTGAGCCTAGACTGCCAATGACAAAGGACTATGGGAGTTGTGGTCCAGAACATCTAGATTGCCGAAGGTTTGCCACCACTGACCTACAGTGATCAAAGCAAACGTTCCACTGAATTTGGCCCTTGAGTCTTCTCTCTGGGCTTCCAAAGCTTGATACCAGTTCTGGTGCTGTTCTAGGCACCTAAGGTGTGTTGGCTTGTTACTTACATTAATACATTAATGCAGTAATGCGTGTTTGTGTGCGTTTTCCCCTAGGGATTGCTTCTATACTATGACCTTATTGAATCAACATTTGACAAGACAAAGCTGCCAAGTCGAAGGGTCGATAGTTTAGATCATTTTCAGAAGTGCTTTGCCATTATAAAACTACCCAAGGAAAGAGGGTGCTGTGGCACATCCGTCTTCCCTGATTCTTCTGCTGTGGAGGATGAGAGAGACTGGAAGGCAATACGGGTGGATCTGGTGGTTAGCCCTTTTGAACAATATGCATTTGCTCTGTTGGGGTGGACTGGATCAAGGGTAAGTGGTCTAGGTTATTCCTTTTTAGAAAGGAGAACTTTAACTTTGGAAGGTAGCATGCAGCTCCACAGATCTGAAAAAAGCTTCATCTTTGGATAGTGTCCCCCACCTCAGTAGGAGGTTTAATACTGTAGCATCCTTCTGCTGAAGAATTCAGGGAGCTGAATCACAGCATGACTGCATTGTCTTTGGGGGCTCAGTTCCACCCTCTCCTGTGGATGCCAACATTTTTGGAAGTATCAAACACAAAGCCTTTGGCACCCTCTATTGGCCAGTTTTGGTAACTACAACCACATAAATATGGTTTTCTGGGTTTCTTGGTGTTGAATGATGAGAAATGTTCTAGTTCCAGTCCATTTGGTGGCTTCCCCTGGAACAGCCCCCCTCCCCCAACAGTGCAGTTTACCTGAGCTGTTCTAGTATTAGCTTGGGCTGGATGCTAAAGATAGGACTCATTATAAAATCCAGTCGTTAAAAAGTTAAAACTCTAGACTGTGAGGAAATTGCAGCTTTAAAATAAATAACCCATCAGTTTCTCACTGGAATTTTATGCCATTTGTGGTATTTCAGTAAAAGAAGGACCAGTGGGAAATCATGCACTTGACACTTTGTTCTTGAGAGTGTGGAAAATCTTATTGGAACATTTCAAACTCTGCTAGAAGCATGCATATTTCAAATGAGTTCTGAGTTTTGCTATTTAGGTTCTAGCAGAAGAGCTGCTTGAAGGAGCTAATTTCCTTGTTCTTTTAAAAATGCAGTTCTAGCTTCTAAGGGCCGTTAATAAGAACTGTAAATCTAAAATGATATCACATTAATGAATTAAATAAAGAGTTGTGATAAATACTTTAATGGCCACCTTGACCTTCTAATGTTTTGCTCGGTTCTTCATGTTTTTAGCTTGTTATATTAAGATTTGTATATGTTGTAAATGACTCAGAAATCTTACTCGACAAAAGGCAGTATTATGTATACATAAATATATAACCATCATGTCTCCTGAATCAATCCAAGTCATTTTGCTGACTGAGATGGAACAGCAGATGGTGTCTCCTTACTCATTAATCCAAAGTGAGATAGCATCAACCAACCCAAACCAAACCACACCAAGCCAAACCAGGCAAGCTATTTTTCTACATAAGACAGAAGACTCCACAAACATCTTTCTCAATCCTGGACATGAAAAACAGTATTCCCAACAATTGGATAGCTAATGATCTGCTCCCCTGCTCCCCTGCTTCCTTGACAGCCTGAAACTGCTGCCTGAGATGTCCATTTCACTCTGCCTAATGGTAGGGCCAGCCTTGCCTGGAAACGATATTGTATAAAATGTGTGCTTGGGGTGAAAAAGGTCCCTTTAAGATCCATTTTTAGACTGAGTAGGGTGTGTATATAGATTGAGGTGGTGGTTCTGTGATGTTGGGGTGGGCAACGGTGCCGCTTCCTATGTTTTTGGCACACAGTTCCTCTTCAGCCCCTAGCCAGGTAGACTGTGGGAGCTGCAGCCCAGCCCGCCATGTGTTTACTTGGGATGAGGCTTCACTGAACACAATGAGACTGACTTCTAAGCCTAAGTGCAGCTTTATGCACTTGTATTCCTTCGGCTTTCAAGTGCCTGGCGGCAACTACCAGTGAACACTCTGCAAACTTCTCCACTCACTGCAAAAATGCAAACACCTAAGCTTTTTTGACTTAGACAAATTGTGTGAGTCACAACCAAATGGAGTCCAGTATGTGCTTAAATTAAACCATCTCTTCTTATAAAACTATAACAATCAGCAAGGCAGTTAGTATCAGACAAAGCTAATGTGATGTAGTATTGCATGTCAAAAAACAGTCCCTCTGGGTGAGCATCCATTATGGAACTCGCATGAACTGCAGGCTACATTCATTATAGAGAAGAGGGTAATGTATGATGGCAATTTCATATTTCTTAATGTTATCTGTACAGTAATAGGGACCTGACAGGCTCCCTTGTAACTGGTGACTCCGCTTTAATACCGGCTTTAAGGGATCATTCTTCCCCAGTGTTTCAAAGCAGCTGAAAGCAGCACAAACTTGTTACAGAGAACACTATCAAGTCAGAGAGAGGTTTCTAGACAGCAGCTTT
>JAHTLZ010003518.1:8817548-8828346 GCA_023846285.1 Phrynocephalus versicolor | reverse complement strand
AAGAAAGAAAGAAAGAAAGAAAGAAAGAAAGAAAGAAAGAAAGAAAGAGACAGATTACAAATGGAGCATAACTCCAGTGCTAGAAGAAACAGGAGCAAAATAATGAAGCATCTGTTTTGTTTTTTTGTTTTTTGTTTTTTTGGGGGGAAGAGATATAAAAAAGGTCCAGGGAAAAGGGGAAGGCAGGGGGAAAGAAGCTGTGCAAGATTATACAACAATATCAGAGCAAGCTCTGGTGAAATCCAGGGCAGAAGAGGAACTCAGAAGAGGCATAAATGCCTTTTAAAGGCCCTTTAAAGGAGATGCCAGTTTCTGGACATATGGCTATAACATCTTTTTGGAAGGGAGGTTGTCAATAAGAGAAACTATGGCTGAAATTCAGTAGCACGTCATAACTGACATAGGCACATTGAATCAGTGGAGCTTACAGAGGAGTTCTCATCAAATCCCTCTGATTAAGTGGGTCTACTTCAGTTGTGCGCCAGATTTCAGCCAATGGAGGCTTGTTGTTTTGTTCACTAGGAATATTCTTCCAGCAAGCAGGAGGTGATTCAGGTTAGATTCAAATCTTTAGTCGGTGTGCATGTATGGATACATGTTCTGTGTATACTCCCCTAGATTCTTCGATCTGTACTTATTTTTTTCCTTCCCTCCCTTGTTCGTATGCAACACCATTTCCCCCTATTGCTGGACAAATAACATGGAGGACCTACATGAGATTTTCTGGAAGCCTGTTGGTGCAGTTCTATGTGTGTAAGACAGTTGGGTTGCGGGCTTAAGGTTGCCTCTGTCTTCTCTTCTTCCAAAGTTGGTAAAATGAGTACCCAGATTGCGGGGGGGGGCAATGTGTAGCCTCAATAATTAACTTTTAAGCCTCCCAGAGAGTGCTTTAAGGGCTATGGGGTGGTGTATAAGCAGCAGGCTTTTGACTTTGCTTTTGTCATCAGTTGCGGCCTTTTATCGCTAATTACACATTTCTGATCTTGCCCGTCCACCAATTTCCAAGTCTCCCTGGGGCTCTCCTTTGCTTTGGGAAGTTGTTGAAGCCTCCAGATGGGAGATTGGAGTCTAATATTTGAAAATGGAGTGGTGTGGTGGTTGAGACTTTTAATTAATGATAAAAGGCCTTTTCCCGGAGACATTGCAAGCCTTGTATCCAGAGAGGTACTAAGAGGATTTCAACCAATGGATTCAGACACTTTCCAGAGGCGAAGGTTCCCAGAACAAGGGAGACTTCTGGATCTTGCAGCCAAGGAAAGCAATGCAAAAAAAAAAAAAAAAAAAAAAAAAAAGAGTTGGGGAATGATATCTACCTACAGCTAGAAATAAAATCTCAATGGGAGAATATTTGCTACAGTTCTATTTGCCAGTTTCCTGCTACCCATAATGCAGGAGGACCAAGTATTTTATGAAGCCATGTGGTAGAATTAAAGAGCCGTGTGTGTCATAGAAGATTTTTAAAAAAAAATGAAATAAACGTTACCTTTCAGAAAGTACAGGGATAAAATATGTGTTGCCACGGTTAAAAATAAGTTTAAATTGCTTTTTAAGAATGGTGTGTTGATTTTAAATTTGAAGACTCTTCACCAGATTAATAAATGCTTCTGTTTTAAGCCTCTGTTGGGGAAAAAAAAAGCAAACTTTTGTTACTGAAACAGGCCTTTAGATTAATTATAGTTTGCACAGCCGTCAGTCCCCCCCCGGGGGGCGGGCAACCAAATTTTCTCATTGCTTTGAGTTTTTAAAGTCTCCCAAAGGAATATATTAAGCAATCTTCCATTGACCTTGAAAACAGTGGCTTAGCTGAGGCCAGTATAATTAAGGCGCCACATTCAAAGAGCGAAAGTATACTTTTGTGATAATAGGCCAAAGGCTGAAGAATGATGTGGAGGCTTGTTGTGGAATTTCATTTCAGAACCTAATCAGGTTTGCATAGGAGCCTGCCAGAGAATGTTTATTCATTTGCTTAATATTTCTGAATCGCTCTTTTATTTGATGAGTGTATGAGGCTGCTAACAGTACAATCATGCAGTCCAAGGAAATACTTTGTAAAAGCAAATAACCTTAACCCGTAGCTTGACAGACTCCAATAGCCATGCCAGCTATCTAGAACGTAAATCCAATAGCCATGCCAACTATATAGAACGTAAATACGGCTTGTATTATGGAGAACTGGGTGGGTGCAGAGGGGGAGCTTCCCTCACCCAGCTGTGTCCGCCTGGGTTTCTGGTTCAGGGAGTGGGCAGGTTGGAGGGTCAGAAGGGGGGGAGGGGTTGCCATTGTGTACAGGGAATCTCTTCATGTGACCAGGGCCTCGACATTGGTTAGTCCCGGGTTAGAATGCCTCCACCTGTTGGTAGGTCAGCAGGATAGATTTGGCATTGTGCTGGGCTACCATGCTCCCCGCAACCCAGCACAATCCCTGCCAGAGCTCTCTGAGTTCGTCGTGGCAGCTCTTCTGAAGTCCCCCCGGCTTCTGGTCGTGGGGGATTTCAATGTGCATGCGGGTGGCGAACTATCTGGCGCAGCTCTGGAATTCATGGAGTCCATGACCTCCATGAGCCTATCCCAGCATATTTCTTGCCCTACCCACAGATGTGGGCATACCCTTGACTTGGTTTTTTCCTCCATGTCGGGGGATTCTTGTCTGGAGGTGGGGGACATCGTCTCCCTACCTGTGTCATGGTCAGACCATCACCTCTTGTCCTTTTCCCTGTCAATCGCGGGGCCCCCTCGTGGGGATCACCAGACCCTTGTTTGGGCTCGCCCCCGGAGGCTTCTGGATCCCGCTCGGTTCCGTGAAGACTTCGGGGAGCTTCCTGGTGGCCTGGCTGACGATTCAGCCGAGGCGATGGTTGAACAGTGGTTTGAAACAGCTTCCTGTGCCGTCGACCAAATCACCCCCAAGCGCCTCCTTCACAGCAGAGCTCGACCTTCGCTGTGGTTCACGGCGGAGTTGAGAGCGATGAAGCAGGAGCGGAGGAGGCTCAAGAGCAGCTGGAGACGTAGTCGGTCGGTTAGTAATAAGACTGCAGTTGTTATCCAGACTAGGCGCTATTCCCGTGTGATCAGGGAGGCTAAAACATCTTACTACTCCCTGAGAATTGATGAGGCCTCGAACCGCCAGGCAGAACTCTTCCGGGTGGTTCGGGACCTCACCAATCCTAGTCTGGCATGGTCTCCTCCTACTAATTTCAGTAGTGAGAATTTTGCAGTCTTCTTTAGATCTAAAATAGAGGCCATCCGGGCTTCAAATCCGGTTGCACTAGTCCTTCCTCGCCACCCCCTGTCACGGCACCCCCCCTCTCCTTGATTGGTTGAGTTTGGGCCTGTTTCCTCTTTGGAGGCCTCCAGGGCCATTGCCCATTGCCGACCCGCATCCACCCCCTTCGACCCTTGCCCATCATGGCTCATAAAAGCTGCCGGGGGGAGTATGCCCGAATGGGCTTCTACCATCGCTACCGCCTCCTTCAGCGAGGGGTTTTTCCCCTCCCATCTGAAGGAGACGGTGGTAAAGCCCATTTTGAAAAAAAAACGGGCCTGGCATCGGACCAATTGGCAAACTACCGTCCGATTGCCAATGTCCCCTTTATGGGCAAGGTCATCGAGAGAGTGGCCGCAATTCAGATTCAATCATATCTGGAGGAACAGCAGTGCCTTGATCCATTCCAGTCCAGTTTCAGGCCTGGCCAGGGGACCGAGACAGCTCTGGTCGCACTGCAAGATGACCTAATCCGGGCGGCCGACAGGGGTTGCTCTACCCTATGGGTTCTCCTGGATTTGTCAGCGGCCTTCGATACTGTTGACCACGGTATCCTACTGGACCGGCTCTCTGAGGTGGGTATCGGGGGCGCTGTTCGCAGTTGGCTCCGGTCCTTCTTGGAGGGTCGGCTCCAGTATGTGCAGCATGGTGGAGAGTTGTCGGCCCCGTGGACACTTCCTTGTGGGGTTCCGCAGGGCTCGTCTCTCTCCCCCATGCTGTTCAACATCTATGTAAGGCCCTGGCTGGGGTCATTAGGAAATTTGGAGTCTGCTGTCACCAGTACGCTGATGACACACAGCTCTATCTCTCCTTCTCTACTGCTGCAGTGGAAGCTGTCCAGACTCTCGACCAGTGCCTGGAGGTGGTCATGGTTTGGACCAGGGCCAACAGGCTCAAACTCAACCCCGAGAAGACCGAGGTGATGTTCTTCGGGGGTTCTCCATCTGGCTACGGAGGCCCTTTCCCCAGCCTGGAGGGTGTTTCCCTCCAGCCGGTGGACAGGGTTCGGAATCTGGGTGTGGTTCTGGATCCGGCGATATCCTTGGACTCCCAGGTGGCTGCCGTGACCTGGACCACGTTTTACCATCTTCGCCAAATCGCCCAGCTCCGCCCGTACCTAGATGGTGACTCCCTGAGAACAGTGGTGCAAGTGCTGGTGATCTCGGGGCTGGACTACTGCAACACCCTCTACATGGGGTTGCCCTTGACTCTCCTCCGGCGTCTGCAGCGGGTGTAAAATGCGGCGGCCAGACTGGTGGTGGGTGCGCGCCGCTATGACCGCATCACCCCAGTTCTGGCTCGTCTGCATTGGTTACCCGTTGCGTCCCAGATCAGATTCAAGGTCTTGGTTTTAGTTTATAAAACCCTCCATGGCTTGGAACCGGACTACCTGGCAGAGCGGATCACCCAGCGATCAACTTCAGCCCAACCAGTTCGGCAGTCGTGAGCGCACATGCTTTGGGTTGTTACCCCCCCCCCCGAGAGGCCCGAAGATCTTCATCTTGTAACTGGGCCTTCTCGGTGGCTGCTCCATCAATGTGAAACAGCCTCCCCAGTGAAGTGCGCTCTGCAGAGTCCCTGCTGGCCTTTCGCAGAGCCTTGAAGACCATCCTGTTCTATGAGGCCTTTGGAGACCAAGTTTAAATGCTGTCTCTCCCCCCCACCGCCATCGGCTATTAGCTTAGCTCAATTATTATATCGTTTTGGAGCCACACATGTTTGATAAGGGTGCATGTGTGTATTTACTTTTGATTTTATTTTATGCTGCTCTTGTATTTGTGTCTTTTATTTTGCTGATCTGATCAGCTTCTGTAAGCCACCCAAAGTTCCCTAGGGAAGATGGGCGGGGTATAAATTCAATAATAAATAAATAAAATAAATAAATAAGGAGCCAAGCTAACCTGCCCAGGAAGGTGCACTACAACCAATGTGTGTAAGTTCATTTTGTTTACTTTAAAACCCTTTAAAATGGCCTCCAAGGCACTTAGAGACACAAGATTTGCAGGCAGGCCTCCAGTGACACTCCTCTAAAAGCCCCGTGAGTTCGTCAAAGATTGGGTTTCAGACATCTGAGTTACATGCCTACAATGGAACCTAGAGATACCAAATTTTCTGGGAAGTCTCCCAAGACTGCCATCTACATTCCCGCCAGATTTGGTAAATATTGGGTTTCAGGCACCTGAGTTTTACACACACAAATTGGACTCCCCTAAGAATGTGTCATTTAGCAACTTGCTTGGGGAAAGTCAATTCTCACCAAACTTAGATTGATTACAGAGGAGACTCAGGGGAAGCTTCTCTGCAAGTTTAGTGTCATAAATTGATGCATCAAACATGACTAAAAATCCATCAATTTGTTTCTGTTGGAGTTATCAGTTTGTATGAATCTGAATGGATAATGCTAACTCTAAAGTGACTTCACAAATAATGATGTATGCAGCAGGGGTTGCATTCTTAATGGGTTCTCCACTTGTCTACTTCCCGACACGGATCTTCCACCAAGATGGCCAGGGTTGTTTCCATCCCAAAATCAGGCTTGGACACAAACAAAAAAAAACAAAAGGATCCAGACAATCTATTCCAACCTAGAAAACCTAGAAATTCAATACCCGAGTGTCCCCTTAAAAAAGAAGGGAGGAGACTAAAGACGAGCCAAGAATGATCAAGAATGATCAAAGATAGTGAGATCCACTGATGGCTTTTCAGTAAGATTTGGCTTCCTTTAGAGGACCTGGATATGAGCGGCTTTCAAGGAAGTATTTATAATTCCCGGCTGTCTTGATAAGCCAGCATGTTCAAGGGCCTTAAAAGCCAAGTGATCAGACTCATACTTCTCTAAGCAGATTGTCCGTATCCTCTGTCTATAGCATGGCCTGGCTTGACTTATTTGAACTCCACTGATGTCATGTAATTTGCATAGGACCTCTCAGATTAAGAGCTGACCCTTTCAAAATCCCCCAGCTGGGGAGGTCAGTGATTGGTCGACTATAAGGCAAAAGAAAACTTTTGCAAGATCTGCACTTTTATATATTACCGTACTTGTCCTTCATTTCTCTAGAGCAGACTTGATGACATTACTGAGAGTAATTTTATCTGAACACCTTGTGTCCTTTTAGCACGGCAAGCTTCTGCAACATTAGGTATTGTTGTGCTGTTCAGTATTTACGAGGAAGAATATTCAGCCATTAGAGTGCTAGCATTTTAAATTCTTGTTTAGCTCTGCAGAGGAATACTTGCAAAGAATGAAGGATCCAAAAATAAGGCATGACATCTTGAATCAAGAATATGATCAGAGAAGAAGTAGGAAAGAGAATGAATCAAGACCAACAAACCATGAATTATATAAAATTCAGAAAACTGGAATACTGAGGGCAATGAGAAATGACAACAGATTTTTTTATAGATGATCCTTCAAGATAAATGAAACGGAAAAAGAAATATAGAAAGAAGAAACACATAGTGAGTGAAGAATCTGGGAGTCTTGATAGGATGCAGGCCAGTTATGGACACAATACTTCTGTTCTTCTAGAACAATACTTCCCCTCGTTGGATCCCTAGGTATTATTGGATTAAAACTCGCAGTTGATTTCACCACTAGCTGTGTTGGCCAGGATTTCTGGGGAAACTGTTGGGAAACACTGTTTTTGAATGTTAGTGTACCGTATATTGGATCATCTCTGCTGTTTCCATTAGCAGAGCCGGTAGAAGAAAACAGAAAAAGACTGGAAAAGAAAGGAGCACACAAACACCCAGAAGCAACTAGGTGGGAGAGTCAGCCATTTTCTTCCTAATGTCTACTCAGACACCACAGATGGTTCAGTGAGGCCATCCACACATCATACACCAGTATAGCTTCTCTTGCTGAAGCTTAGAACCACGGTCTCAAAATCACAAATGCTATGAGGAATATCAGGCATTGTATAGGACAGCATAATCATGGTGTCATAAATTGCCTGCTTATGAGGGTAATAGGAATTGGATCACTTAACGGATAAATTGTTTGAAACCTCCTGGGAGGTGAATCCTTTTGGCTCTGTGGGTTCATCTGGTAAATGACTGTAATCCTACATAGACTGATTTTTGTGTCCTCTAATGTTTAGAATGTAAGAATGTAAGAACAGCCTTGCTGGAACACGCCACAGCCCATCCAGTCCAGCATTCTGTCTCACACAGTGGCTTACCATTTGCTTCAGAGTATTCCCTCACACAGTGGCTGACCATTTGCTTCAGAGTATTCCCAGGGAGATATCTTCACCTGCTTAAGATTCCCTGCAAATGGCATTGAGAGATATTCTGCCTATCTCTCCAACCCAGAGGTTGTCCTTAGGCATCCCTAATGATAGCCATTGATACCCTTGTTCTCCATGAACTTGTCTAATCCTTTCTTAAAGCTGTCAAAGCTGTTCTGGCAGGGAGTTCCAGAGACCAGTGACCCTCTAGGTGGAAAAGTACTTTCTCTTATTTGTTTGAGATCTAGCACCCAAAAGTTTCATGGAATGCTGGCTAGTTCTAGTGTTGTGCAATAGGGAAAACAGTTTTTCCTTATCTACTTTAGGAAAAGTTGATAGTTTAGGAACTCCATGGATGCTGCTGAGTGCTGACTCCAAAACATGGCAAAAATTGCCTTCATGCCCTCAAGAGGAGGAATGAATTCTTAAAAGTTAATGGGGGGGGGGTATGTAGGGATATTGGAAGGGGGTTAGGAGTACTAGACACGGTGGGCTTCCTGTTTCCTACAGGCTTATACCTGCGTTAGTATAACTTTGTGAATAAATGGCTGCTTGTAAACTCTGTCCTCATTGTAAATTGTAATGCATTTGGCAAGGTTGTAAAAGGGACAGTAACAGTCCATGATGAAGGTGGATTCTACACTTTGAATGGCTCTTCTTGCAACCAGGTCAGCCAGCAGATTGTAGACATCCTAAGGATCAGCTGCTCATTAGCAAGTGTTTCTTTCCAACCACAGCTCTTAGGTCAAGTTCTGAATCATCACCATGTGTCCATACCATATTGATCTCCAGACTGCATTTGAGGGGCAAATTCATACAGACAGCTCACTGGGTCTTGCCCTCTATGTGCTCTGTTCATCTAAACATCCAATATACCACTCTATTTTAAAATGCTTTTCAGTAGCAACTGAGCACAATGTGCTTCATGTTTTGTTTTTATTAGAAAGGAACGCTCAAAGTGGCTTTCCTTGCCAAGTTAAAGAGGGAATTTTAACGCTTCTTTACAAAACTGGATGCTATAGTGAAAAGTTTGGCAGATGCTTGGCTAAAATTATGTGGTGATAACAGGGAAACAGTCAGTCTTGAGAGAGCTTCTTGATGAATTAAACATGGTACAGCTGCAGTGTTTGCTTTTGATGCCTGCAGAAATGACTGGATTAAGCCATAAAGTAAACATAAAGAATCTAAGCTTATAATATTGATTTCCAATGTGACTGGTGCTGCTAACATAGTCATTACTACGATTAAACATGGAGTCATTGTAAACAGATGCACACCCTTTCACTTACTAAGTGCTTCCCCTGCTCTTATCTTGTTTATGCACATGACTCCAGGAATTTGGTGTTCTCTGCTCCTGTTCTGCTTTAGAAATCAAGTGTTAAAATAATAATAATAACAATAAACTTTATTTTTATGCCGCCTTTCTCCCCAAAGGGACCAAGGTGGCTTACAACAATAAATCAACATGAATATCTCAGCTGTTCCTCCATACTACTAATAATAAAAAGAATGAACCCATTCATTTGTGTTACTCATGAAACTTTTTTTTTACAAAGCAACTGAGCTAACAACTTTCATTGCAGGAGAAGATATAATCCAGAGGTTACTTTTACAGGGCCCACTATGTAAATCCATTTTAAATGGAAATGAATTAATCTTACTGAGTGTACAGCATTCTTAGAGGTTGTGCTTCTGCTTAAAATGAACATGCTGGAATTACATGTTCAGCACAAGAGCTACTGGCAGAAACCCATTCACTACTACAGCAATCAGGACAATGCAGATCCACTAGCTGACATTTTCCCAATTGCTTTGATGCTCTGCCAATCTGGTGAGCTGTGTCATTGGACGTTCTGCAACAGTCTCTCTGTCTCTGTTCTTCTGGCTTGCCTGGATGGTTTTGTTTTTATTCCAGCCAAGAGATTCTCTAAAGCCAGCAAAACCCAATCAGTTTGCTTGGGGCATGGAATAGGTCTTTGCTGGTCATAATGAGCCTTAGGAATGAGTCAGCCATGACTGCCATTGGCTCAAATATTCCGGTGTTTGTGATCTGTACTACGGGACACGAAACTAATTATATTGGGGCAACTGTTTCTCTATTCTGAGATCAGTAAGCAGCCTTTGCATAATTAAAGCCACTGCAATGTGTTTACGCCAAGGGTGTAGTGTGCGTAGATTGGATTGAACAGTTTCAGAGAATTTTTCTATAAAAGACTTCAGTAAGTTGGTCACAAGTTAAAATAACTGAGTGAAATATGACATCAGTGTTTTTTAAAAAGAAGATGCCTTCTATAGGTTCTAAACATTTAACGATGCCCTTTGATTTTTACACATCATAAAGCTCAGTGGCTCTAATAAGGCCTACCCAATCAACAGCCCTCTGTGATTTCAGGGCCAAAACTTGAGGATGGCTGGAAGCTCCTAATGATGCCACAAAGGGTGTTCCGGCAAGTGTTTGGGAGAAGGCAAGGACTGCCGGTGCTGGATCAGATGGTTGTGGAAAAGGAGCTGAGAGGAACCCAGGCATGGGAACCCAAAACCCAGGTAGAACAGGACTAATAAGGGCCAGTAAAGCAAGTCATTTTGGGGCCATTGGGCAGGCAGTGAAACATACCTGGCAACTACAGCGGTTGCCACTGTTCCTTTCACTTCTGACATTTTGACGTGCCAACAGTTGAGCAAGTACAACATGCACACAAGTACACCTTGGCAGTGGGAAAGTGAGCCCTTGCAAATGGCTGGAAAAGAGTGGAGACAGGTGTCCAGAGTGTCCAGAGCTACTTTGCCCAGATAAAGTAAACCTTTCCTCCAGGCACCATTCATCTAAAGATTTGTTTGGAGAGCTAGAGTAGCATAGGAGTTCACAGAGACTTCACCAAACTGACTGAGAGCTGGGTAACCCTAGCGGTAATACTCTTGCCATGTTGTAATAATTCATTCTGAATTAACCTAGATGGATGGGGAAGAAACACTTAAAATTGTAAAGGAAAAGCAAAAGTAAAAGGTGACAGAAGTGTGAAAGAATTCAGCAGGACTGTTGAGGACAGGACATTCTGAAGATTGCTGCTTCATAGGAGCACCATAAATTGGAAGTGACTTGATGGCACATGACTATATAAATATAACTAAAAGCAGATGATTGGAACATGGGCCACATGTAGCCTTTGGGAAAGAGATCACTCACCAGGTTTATATGCACAACCCTCTATAAATTTAGGGGTATAAATCACTCAGATTCATACCCCTAAGAATGTGGAACACTATCTATCTATCTATCTATCTATCTATCTATCTATCTATCTATCTA
>JAHTLZ010003518.1:8785488-8805891 GCA_023846285.1 Phrynocephalus versicolor | reverse complement strand
CACACACACACACACACACACACACACACACACACACACACACACACACACGTGATTTTCTAAATAAATTACATGCCTGCAAGATAATACAGTGGTGCCTCTTAAGACAAATGCCTCGTAAGACAAAAACTTATAGGAAGAAAAAAATGTCTGGGAGTAGGCATGCTTTGCATGACAAAAACATTCCCTATGGGATGCTTTGCAAGACAAAAAAAATTCTGCATGTACCCAGGGGGAAAAAAACGGTTATTTTTGTCTTTATTCTAGCCTATGGAATGGATTAATCCATTCTCAATGCATTCCTGTGGGAAGCCACATTTCCTAAGACAACATTTTCATAAAACGAAGTGACCCACAGCCTCCGGAACAGATTAATAAATTTTCAATGGATTCCTGTGGGAAGCAACATTTCGTAAAACAAAATTTTCTTAAAACAAATTTGACCCGTAGAATGAATTAAAATTATTTTAAGAGGTACCACTGTACTGTACTTGCATATATCTGTAAATTTACAAGGCAAACCTAGATAAACAACTACCATTTCAATCTGGTTTCAGGCCGGGTTTTGGTACAGAGACTGCCTTGGTCACCCTGTAACTTGATGACATCTGCCGGGAGAGAGACAGGGGGAGTGCAACCCTGTTGATACTCCTGGACCTCTCAGTGGCTTTCGACACCATCAACCATGGTGTCCTTTTGGATAGGCTGGCCAGGTTGGGAGTTGAAGGCAACGCTTTGCGGTGGTTCCGTTCCTTTCTGGCTGACCGTGTCCAGAAGGTGGTGCTGGGGGACAGTTGCTCTGCCCCGTGGCATTTATGTCATGGGGTTCCTCAGGGCTCTATCCTGTCTCCCATGCTGTTCAACATTTACATGGAACCACTGGGAGAGGTCATCAGGAGGTTTGGGCTGAGGAGTCAGCAATATGCTGATGATGCTCAGCTCTACCTCTCGTTCTCCACCAATCCAGGTGAGGTGGTTTCTGTGCTGAACTCGTGTCTGGGCCAGATAATGGGCTGATGAGGGTTAACAAATTGAAACTCAATCCAGACAAGACGGAAGTGCTGTTAATGGGTGTTTCGCCGGACAGGTTAGAGGGCCATATTCCTGTCCTGGATGGGGTTGCACTCCCCCTAAGGGACAGGGTCCACAGCTTGGGAGTACTCCTGGACCCCGGTCTAACTCTGGAAGCCCAGGTGAACTCGGTGGCCAGGGGTGCCTTTCTTCAGCTGCGAAAAATATACCAGCTCCGCCCTTACCTAGACGAGCAGAGCCTCATGACAGTTACGCATGCACTGGTAACATCCCATATTGATTACTGCAATGCACTTTATGTTGGGCTGCCTTTGAAGACGGTTCAGCAATTGCAACTGGTTCAGAATCGTGCGGCGTGGCTAGTAAGAGGTGGGGCCGCCAGGGATCACATCATGCCGATTCTACGTAGCCTACATTGGTTACCAGTTGCTGCCCGAGCCCAATTCAAAGTGCTTGTTTTGACATATAAAGCCCTAAATGGCTTAGGACCTAGATACCTGAAGGACCGCCTCCTTCCATATGAACCTACCCGGCAATTAAGATCGAGCCAGGGGGCCCTCTTGAAAGAGCCATCCCTCAAGGAGGTAAGAGGGATGGCTTGCAGACACAGGGCCTTCTCGGCAGCTGCCCCCAAGCTATGGAATGCCCTCCCAAGTGAGATCCACCTGGTGCCAACACTGATGGAATTTTGGTGCCAGGTAAAAACCTTCCTGTTCCAGAAGTTTTTTAATTGATACAATTTAGATTGTGGGTCTTCTGATGGCAATTTTAGTGTGATGATTTTAGTTTATGATTTTTAATTGTTGTTTTAATTATTTATTGTTGTTTGATGTTTTTAACTGTTTTAATTCTTTGATTGGAAGCCGCCCAGAGACCTTTGGGTAGTGGGCGGCATATAAGTTGTAAAAATAAATAAATTAAAATAAATAAATAAATAAATAAATAAATTGCTATCTTTCAGACCATTGCAAAGGAGAGGCACTGGGTTGTTTGTTTGCATCTTTCTAAGCAAGTAGACTGCCTCTTTCTGTTTGCTAGGGTCATAGGGGTCAATGTATCCTATCATAGGCATTTAAGCACATTTGGGTTGGGGACATATATAATCAGTTAATTCACTTTCCCAGGTTGCAGATTGGGTTGAATTATTACCAGACTTGGTGACAAATGTCAGGTTTAGCCTGTGCTCCAAGGTAGGGATCCAGAACAAGGCAGCCAAAGATGATGGACTACATCATCCATCACATTTAACTGCATTGGTCAGAGTGGAGGAAACCAGCAGCAATGGGAGGACTACTTCCTCTAAAAGAACTAGTATGGTAATGCTGTAAGAACAGAAGAAGAGTCATGAATAAAATCAGTCTTATACTCCATCATCCTGTTTCTTGTTATCTTAGCCAGATGCCTCTGGAAGTTTTTAAGCACAATAGGAGGGCAATAGATTTCCACAGTTGCGTTATCACCAGTACCTAACTCCCAAATTGAATTTTCTTTTCAGTTCTTGTAATTAATAAGCTTTTGATCGATTGAGTTCCTATTCATTTTTCTATTCCCTTAAAAAAACATTTATAGTGCTCTACACATCATCTCAATGGGGTGCCCTTATTTTCCTCAGTTTTGTAACAAGGATTAAGTCTCAGCTGCACACTGGTTGAAAAGCTGTGGGTTCCACTTCTCTGAGATGGAAGGTATTTTTTGCAGGGGGTGTTGCGGCAGCTGTTGTGCGTTCGCTCAGTAGGAGAGTGAGTTGCTGTCTTCATATACATCCTTCCATTTGTTTCAAAATCCCTTTCTCTCTCTCACTCACTCACACACACACAGAGCAGCTGTTTCACAGCTTAGGTGATTATTTTGTTTTCCTGGGCTCATTTCCTCCAAATGTAGGTGCCTGCCTTATTTGCTTTCTGGATTGAAACCATTTTGAGCAGTAATTAACTCGTGCTCAGCTGATTAGATCCAGCTTGTCTCCTCAGGTTGATTCTGATCTCACATGGTTCATTAGGTTCTGCTTTGGGAAAATATAGACATCTTTGGCTTCCTGAATGCTAATCATGGGGGTATTATCCTACATGAATTTGGTACTGGGTCCATATTTCTTCATTGGGATGGCTAGAAATGAATGAACTATAAACCAAAATATATCAAAATATGTAGGTCAGGCTGGTACAAACATTACAGTTTGTACCTCCAATTTTAATGGAGTCAGAAGTATTTTAAAATCTGTTGAGAATGGAAAGTGTATCTAATTAATATGAAATTCATCAAAATGAAACAGAGCTGATCATCGTAATTCCAATTATTACTTAAGTATTCCATTCAAATGACAAAATGCAATTGCAATTTGAATATTCATTCTACTTAAGATTTGAATAGTTACTGTAACAAAAATGCATTTGTGGTATGAGAATATTTGTAACTTTAGGTGACAGGATACAGATAATAAGTTGCAACACTTACTGGCATATGGAATCTGAAAAGGAAAAAAATGTTATAGTAAATTAAAAGGGACACAAAGGCTGGATAAATGCTCAGTGTGAAACTTTTAATCTGTCTATACTAATTTACCTGAAAGCTCTCTTTATGTTCCCCTCTTTTCTAATGGTACTTTTAATCTCAGCTGTGAGATTTTAGAGTTGTACGTGTAAGCACAGAGCTAGTTTTACTTGAAGTTGTGGTAAATGAAAAGGACTGAAGCTGAACCGTGAAAAGAGTTCTTTAAGTTTTGTGAGTTACAAAAAAAAATCACACTTACGAGTAGTTAATGCCATATATTTCATGAATTAAGTGCTGGTTTGTCAGACAAAACTGTGGACTGTGGCCATGTATCTGAGGATTGGCTGCATGTGTACTAATAAATAAAATAAATGCCAATGGACACTTGACTTTATGGAGCCTAGTATTTCAGTTTAGTATCAGTTGTAAAATATTTGTTCATGTTTTGGCAAGATACTTTTCCGTTCTCGCTTAAAAATAAGAACCTTTAAGTATGTTAGTTGAAGGATTCTGGTAGTTGTAGAAGAAGGAGTATCATCCAGGCATCTCCTGGGCTACAACTCTGTTGACCGATGCTTCAATACCAAAAGCACCAACATAATGCAACTCAATGTATGAATGCCATTGGATGAATGATTATATGACTTAGGAAGTGGCTCACTATCAATAGAGATAGTCCTTCAATGCATTTACAAAATTAGAATTACAAATATTCTGCATTGTTTTATATTGCTGATGCTTTAATATAACACTGTTATCATGTATTTTAAGATAGATGGTCATTGGCTAATAAACTTGTAGTTTGTTTATTTATTTATTTATTTATTTATTTATTTATTTATTTATTTATTTATTTGATTTTAAATACCATGAGTCTTCTAGCCTGAGGGCTACTCTGGGTGGTTTACAACATAACAAAGTTATTGTTGTTCAGTCATTCAGTCATGACCCCATGGACCAGAGCTCACCAGGCCTTCCTGTCTTCCACTGCCTCCTAGAAGGTCAAATCCATATTGGTTGCATCGATGACACCATCCAACCATCTCATTCTCTGCCATCCCCTTTTCCTTTTGCCTTCCCTCTTTCCAACATCAGTGACTTTTTCAAAGACTCCTCTCTCCTCATGAGGTGGCCAAAGTACTGGAGCCTCAGCTTCAAAGTCTGTCCTTCCAGTGAACATTCAGGGTTGATTTCTTTCAGGATGGATAGGTTTGATCTCCTTGCAGTCCAGGGGGTTCTCAAGACTCTCCTCCAGCACCACAGCTCAAAAGCATATATTCTGCGGCAATCAGCCTGCTTTATAGTCCAGCTCTCACTTCCATACATCACTACTGGATAAACCACAGCTTTGACTATCCTGACCTTAGTTGGCAAGGTGATGTCTCTGCTTTTTAAGATGCTGCCTAGGTTTGCCATTGCTTTCCTCCCAAGAAGCAGGCGTCTTTTAATTTCATTGCTGCAGTCACCATCTGCAGTAATCAAGGAGCCAAAGACAATAAACACTGTCATTGCCTCCATTTCTTCCCCTTCTATTTGCCAGGAGGTGATGGGACCGGTGGCCATGATCTTAGTTTCTTTTAATGTTCGACTTCAGCCCACATTTCTCACTCTCCTCTTTCACAATCATTAAGAGGTTCTTTAATGCCTCCTTGCTTTCTGCTATCAGAGTAGTATCATCTGCATATCTGAGGTTGTTATTTCTTTCGGTAATCTTAATTTCGGCTTGTGATTCATCCAGACCTGCCTTTCGCATGATGTACACTGCATATAAGGCAAGGTGACAGTATACAGCCTTGTTGTACTCCTTTCCTGATTTTAAACCAGTCAGTTGTTTCATATTCAGTTCTGACTGTTGCTGCTTGTCCCACATATAGATTTCTTAGGAGACAGATAAGGTGGTCAGGCACTCCCATTCCTTTAAGAACTTGCCATAGTTTGTTGTGGTCCACACAGTCAAAGGCTTTGGCATAGTCAATGAAGCAGAAGTAGATGTTTTTCTTGAACTCTGGATGGTTTACAACATATCAAAGTACAATTATATAATTAAATAACTTAAATAAATAAAAATACAACACAAACATAAGCAATATAATAAACCAAATATGCACAGTAAAACTTATTAAAATATAAAATCTGCCATCAACTACTGTGAAAATAAATAACAAGCATAAAACCAAAAGGAAGTCCTGGAGAGGTGGTAAAAAAGAAAACATATTGTCATTAAGAGATGATCAAGAAATCAGGGAAGGCTAACCTGTATAACCAAGGTTTTAGTTGTCTCTTAAGTATTTGGAGTGAAGAAGCTAGGTGAATATCTTGGGGGAGCTGATTCTATAAGTGGGGGACAACTACCAAGAAGACCCAACTCCTCATCACCACCTTCTGGGCCTCCCTCAGGGCTGCAGCCTCAAACACCCCGCTTGGGACGGATGGGTGATCTGGACAGTTTGGGAGCCGTTCTGATAGACACTGAAGTCCCCAACCATCTAGGGCAGTGTTGGCAAACTTATGGCACGGGTGCCAAAAGTGGCACTCAGAGCCCTTTCTGTGGGCATCCGACATCACCCCTTCACAGCCACCTGCATTCAGGTTAAATTGCTGTATTGGCACTTTGTGGAAAAAAATAGTGGGTTTGCCATCAGGTTTGCCATCACTGATCTAGGGGATAGGGCTTAGTATGTTGTTAACATTAAAACCTTGAAGTCAATGTGGTAGCATATTGGGAGCCGGTATAGAGTGGTCAGTACAGGAGTAATGTGATGATACCCCTTTGTCCTTTTTAATAACCTAGCTGTTGTATTGTGCACTAGCTGAAGTCTCTGCATTAACCTCAAAGGCAACCCCTCATTGTTTTTTTTTAGGGGGGGTTGACTATCAATAGCAAAAGGATCCTTATTAGAATGAAACTTAACAATAATGTCTGTTTTCTTAACTGAAGTTGTTCCCCATGTTATTTCTTTTTTTGTAACTGCACAACTGGATTTTGGATGATATCTGCTAGTTTATAACCCAACAGTGTATGAAGGCATTATGTACCCCAATTCCGAACAAGCAGCACATGGTTGCTTGTTCAGTGGCCCAACCATTAACAGTACTATTCCAGAGGGGATATGCTTTTTAAAAGGTAATTAGCAATTTATTTAGTGCAACATTGGATGGAATTAGTTCAAATATTTTTCAGTTCCCAGAGGCCTATGACCAAGTTATGAAGTCAGTGAAAAGATTGTCCTGACTGCATGTGTAAGAACATTCCTACAGATCAAAAATTCAATTGTTTTTCCACACACAGTAGTATAATTGCAGCATGTGGTAACAGCTACTGTAACCACAGGTAATTAATGAGATGCAAATGTCATGCCTCTTCAGATACTAGTCACACAACTTTCAAGACACCATGCGGTTGACAGGCAGCTAATTAGTTAGCCTCAATTAGTTGTTGCAAATTTCATGATTGAATTATGATGTGCAGAATATTGCCCAATAGGATTTAGCTACAATGTGAGATAAGAAGGGTTTGAAGTAGGGATGAGCATGAAATGGAAAAACCGTGTTTTATTTTGTACTGTTTTGCCCCCCCCCTTTTTGTTTTGTATCATAAGTAATGACTTTTTTTTAAAAATTGTTACTTATGAAACAAAATGAAACGAAATGAATCCCCCATGGCACTGGTACTCTAGCTGGTGTGGTGAGGTATTCAAAACCCTCCTCCCCACTGCCCCCCAGATGATTTTGACAGCTCAATCCCAGCTGGGAGGTGCAGGGGTAGGAGGAAAGGAGCAGCCAGGCAGAAATAAATTCCTTGTCTGACTGCTCCTTCCTCCCATTCTGTCCCCACCTCCCAGGGGTGTGTTTTGGACAGGGAGTGCTGTGGGCAGTGGGGCCAGCCCCCACTCCCTATCCAGAAAACCACCCTGTCAAGAGGGGAGATAACAGGAGAAGGAAGGAGGCAGAGATAAATTCAAACAGTTTCAATTTACTACCACTTTCTTCCTTCTTCCTTTTGATCCCTGCCTACCAGCTGGGGCTTGTTTGACAAGTTGGGGCTTGGAGATGGTGGGCATCTCTCCCCCTCACACCCTGACCCATCAAAAAGTCCCAGCTCAAAGGTGGGGAAGGGGTGAAAGGCTGAATGGCAGGTTCTGCCTTTTGCCCCTCCCCTGCCTCCCAGCTGGGACTTTTTGACAGGTTGAGGTGTGTGGAGGGGTGGGCTGCCTCCCCTCTAAACCCCGACTTGTCAAAAAGCCCCAGCTGAGAGGTGGGAGGAGGGGAGAAATGCAGAAAGGAGCTGGTTTTTCTCCTCGCTGCTCCTGTGCTGGGAGCATGGAGGCAATTGGGGAGTTAATATCATAGAGTAAACTCCATGATTGTCTCCACACTCCCAGCATGCTTTGCCAATTAACTACCCCCAGCCTCTTTAGAACTTCATAACTAAGTCCCCTTACTCCAGAATCTTTCCAGATTTCAGAGGGTTCCCTAAAATTGCTTTGGGAAGGTACCCCTACTACTTTGGAGCCCCAAGGTAAGTAAATTTGGATTGCATATCTTTAAAATCAGTTTTGAGTGCATATTTTTTAAAAAATATATGCACTCAAAATTTACTTATCTTGGGGCACCAAACTAGCAGGAGTACCTTCAGAAAGCAATTTCAGAGAACCCTATGAAATCTGGAAACATTTGGGGGTAAGAGGCCTGAGTTATGATGCTCCAAAGGGGGTGCTCCTAGGTTTTTTTCCTTGGGTCACCCCCCTTTGGAGCTTTATAGCTCCCTGACCACCAAATCTATCCAAATTTGGGGGGATTTCAAGGAAGTGCTTGTGGAAGCTCCCCTGCCATTTTCTCTAGAATGAATCGTTTCATTCTAGAGGGAAACTGGTGTTTTTTTTTAATTTGTAACAAAATGCTGCTTCCCCATTTTGTTTCTTTTCATTAGCTAACGAAACAATGAAACTGCTTCTCATTTTTTGTATGAAGCCCATCCCTAGATTCAACTGTCTTTCTGGTATAACAAAGAAAATAGGATTCACAAGCACCCCTTCTGGCTTCCTGTGAGGTGGCCTTCATACATATGAAGTGCACCCATCTATGCTATATACTGCCATAGATTATGCTTTCTATTTGCTTGTGTAGCAGTAGTGGGTGAAGATCTTAATTTTAGCCAATAGTGATTACTGAGTCAGGATCAGGATTGTAATTCAGTGGCAGATTTTAGTAGAGTGAAGCATTATCTTTTTGAAACCTGTATAGGGTATTTCCAGATGTACTGTAATAATTTAATCATCTATATTTCAAGCTGCTGCTCTGGAGTCTCAGCTGCTATGGCTGCGGTCTTTTCTGCTCTCTTTGCTGTACGGTGCTCTCACTTAATCTCAGGTCACTTTCGCTTGTCATTTTTTCACAACTTGTCTTCTTGTAGAATTCTTTATTTTAATAGCATTCAATGTACTGAATAATGGTTATGTTGTGTTTAGGAAAGCCTGCTACCTACTGACTGAAAATAGCATGGTCGCTTACAGAGACATTCAAATTTGTTAGTCTGCAAGTCATTGGCTGATGTGGTACTACAAGTTACAGCTGGGTTTAAAGTGCTTGACATTAATGAATAAATTTTAAACACCAAGCGATCCCAAAGTTCACGTCTTTATGGTCCCAAAAGTAACCACTCTAAGTTCTCTCTACCTAGGTCTCTAACTTTAGGATTGATGGCAAAAACATACAGATAAACATTATCATTTGTTATGACAGATGTATAGATCACCTTTGCATACAATATTTGGTTTACATCCCAGTTATCAAAAGGTACACTTTTAATCCTCTATTTTGTCCTTATAGAAATTGCCTGACAAAGAGATTAAGTACATGTAATTTTATGAATTCTCTAATATGTCATCCCCCTCCCCCCAAAAAGCTGTATCTGTAATATGCATAATATAAATGAAAACAGGTGATGGGTTTAAAAATATTAGAAATGTGATTTGGAATCACCAATAAAGATTCATTGATTAAAATGTTAAGTAAGTCTGTTCACATTTCCTGTACATTACTGATCACTGAAGCCAGCATGAGCAATGTGGTACCAAGGTTCACAGACAGCAGGCATTTATAAAAGAGCTATTGTGTACTAAGTGTAGTTAATAGTCAGGTTAGCAATTGTGAAGGCAATATATTTTTATTCACTGAAGTAAATGCTTATTTGAGAAAAAAAAAGAATTCCTCCTGCACTTCCAAAACTGATACTGAAGTGCAAATGTATCATAATATATATAAAGTGGCATGAATCCTCCCTGTGTTTGCTTTGATCCATACCTGTACCATACAAAACTAAGAACATATCTCTGTCATGAAAGAAATGCTTCCTCATTCAGAACATGATGGTAGGTTTTCTGGATTTTTCTCACACGATGACATCAAGTGGTATCTCTCCAAATGTCAAGATTCAAGAATATTTGTTCTACTAGTGATTTGTTTTTTAAAAATGTTACCTCTCTTGACTTATACTGTTCCTTTGTTGTTACAGAAAATTTTTCTGAATGCTGCCAGCGAGGAAGAAATTTTTGAACATCTTGGTCTGAATTACCTTGAACCGTGGGAAAGAAATGCTTAGATTCATTCTCTCTCTCTCTCTCTCTTATCTAAGGAAGATAAAAAAGTTATCTTCCTTAGTCGAGAATTACACTGACCTGAAAAGCATGTGTATATTATTTAGGAAGGTGAATGTTAAATCGACATAGCCATACACTTTAAATGTAGATTTCCTCTGCACAGTTCAGGAAAGAGGATTAATGTGGTGCATTGGAGCATATGCTTTTATCTTTGATAATCAAGATTTGGGGAGCATTTCTATTGCCCTCATATCATGCTGCCAGGGCAAGAATAGCTTCAGTGTTAGAGGTAGGTGTATGGGAATAATGGTGAAACCGCTAAATCAGACAAATGTTGCATTGATTGAATACAATACAATAGATTTGCTTTTGACAGAGTTTACAGATGTTCTAAATGAAAAATGATGTTAATCCTCATTGCACAGTCCCTCATGTGTTCATGGAAATAAACACAGACTTGATGAAATATGACTGATCTTTTATGATTTTTGTTCATGGCAGCACATTTCCAGGTTATTACTGCATTGTTCAGTTTCAAGATAGTTGGCCTTCCGGTGACCAACAATGTGATTTTACTGGCAGATAGAATGCCTCAACCGAAACGATGAAAAATGCTAAGAATATATGGGAGTACTTGAAGTTTTTTGGTATGCCTCCGTATACTATAGGGTACACATGATCACAGAAAAGGGATCTGACCTGGAGCTACAGCTGTCTCTGCAATGTCCAGAGACAGTGAAACCAAAGTTGGCTGATTCTTCTGAGAACAGGGTTCAGACATACTTTGCCACTGTCCATTGAATTTCATTCTTCCTACTCACCTGTACTGCATCACTGCTATAGCCTCCATTACAATTTGCTTTCATTGTTTATTTTTTTATTATTTCATTGGGGGGGGGGTATCTGTTAAAAAAAAGTGGCAGGGATCATGAGGCAATAGTGGAAATGGAAAAATCTGGTAGTTGCCTTTTCTCTTTCATTTCCTTGCCTTCTGGAGATGCCGGCTACAGAGACTGGCAAAATGTTAGGAAGAAAAACTTCCAGAACACGGACAAACCACCCAAAAAAACTCACAACAGCCATCTATTTCATGTGGGGTTTTTTTAAACATGCTTAGCCTGGTTTCATCTGTTTGTTTGTTTGTTTTTAAACACCCAGACCTCATATTCTGCTGAATATGAAGAAATGTGCATATTTTTGTACATTCTTCCAAAGTGAACTGCAATGGAATGTTCCCCCTTTCTGTTTGCCAGATTAATCAAGTATTACTGTTCTCAGCATAATGAGCCCATGTTGTACTAGTATATCAAATTGGTGCAAAGAGTAAGAAATCTTTTGATGGGATGCATGAGGAGGAAGAGACAGGAGAAAAAGATAGAAGCAATGATCCTAATTCAACATGAACATGATTGAACACCTAGGGACTCAGGACCAGATTTTTGCGTTGTTATTTTCTAAAGGATCTGGGCTTGAATAAACACATACATCCTTTTTGATTTATTTGATGATAAATATATGTTTTAAAATCTTTCCAGCTTGAATGTAAGAATGTAAGTTATAAAGAAAAAAATGAACCCATCTCTAGGCAGGAAAGACCAGGAAACATAACAAATAGGATTATTTCACTTGACCCACACTCAACTCTAGAGGGGCCAGCCAAATAATGAGGTATCATGCTAATTTTATGATTTCCACAGCTCTTTTCTTGATTTAGAGATGATAATAGACCCATCAGAGGCTCTCACTTTGATTTAAGTAAAGTTCTATGAATTATGAGTCAAGCATGCATATTTAACACAATACCCCAGAGACTCTTGTGTACATGTTCTGATGAATCTGTTTCTGAGTACTGTTGGATCAATTCTTGAAAGATCAACATACAATAATTATTTGATAGCACGAAATGGCTTTAATGGGTTCAGTGTTCTAAAGACCCAAGTGTCCTACTGGTGTCAACACTTAGATATAATCAATATGAATAATAGTGGTGATAATTAGGGAAGCTGATAACACATTTGTCTTTTATTCAGAATAAAGGCATGTATTCCTCTCAATATAAGGCTAAAGAGAAGTGCCCCTATGGGATGATAGGCAACTGAGCCCATTGGATTGGGGCTAGCCATGTGCAGTATTTTCTTTGTAACTGCATATTTTAGCATTTGGAAGCTCTTTCTTATTGGTTGCACTACAGGAATTAAAAGTCTGATGTGATCCTGACCATTAATTTATCCTCAATATTTATAACAATCCACATTTATACATTTCATGGCAACACTAGACCTTAAAAGGGTCTGCATATGCAAAACAATATAGCAGTAATGGAGGGTTGATTTGATGGGTGGATCTGGGAGATAATTAATCTCTGAAACTATTTTTGACACACTGCTCTGGAGAAGTAAAGCTATGTTAGTAAACATGTCTGTCAAAAAAGTCCTTCCAGTACATATTTCATTATGCCAACATTTGACTCCAATTTATTAAAAAAAGATAAATAACATACTGTGTACTTCTGTGAAGTGTGACCTCATTTTAATGAATTAGTTTCCAAACATCTTCCTTAAGAATGAAAATATTGGTACAATTACAATGTCATAGAATCATAGAATAATGAGCCTTACCCTGCTCAATGTAGGAATCCAAATCAAAGGAAATGGGACCAATAGCTCTCTAGTTTTCTTTTGAATGCTTCCAACACTGGAGCACTCATCACCTACCAAGATTTGGTTCCATTGTTGTACTGTTCTTACAATTAGGATGTTTTTTCCTGATATTCAATTAGAATCTGACTTCCTGTAACCTGAGCCAGTTATTGTGGGTCCTGTACTTGGGGGTGATTGAGAACCCCTCTGTATGACAATCTTTCAAGTATTTGAAAAGTTTGATCACATTTATTTATTTATTTATTTATTTATTTATTTATTTTTATTTTAGAGTATTTTTACTTTACCTTTCTCCTTGGGGAAAAAAAGTGCCGATCTGCTGACAGGGCCCCAACTAGTTGTCAAAAAATAAATATAAATGAATAATGAAACAAAATGAAAATCGATTTTTTTTTAAAAATCATTTTAAACAAAATTTAAAAAAAAACGGAAAAAATGTAATGAAAAATGAAAAAAAACATTTTGTGTTTTGTGTGCATCTCTACTCTGCACTCATCCATGTTAATGTGTTGCTTTCAGCCCAATGCTCAAGCTTATCAAGAGCTTTTTGAAACTTTTTTCTCTCTTCCAGGGTATTAAGTATTCCACCCAATTTTGTGTCATCTGTACATTTGATAAGCATGCCCTGCACCTACATGTTGAAAAGCACAGGGCCCATGACTAAGCCTTGTGTTTCCCACTTGTTACTTCCTGCCAGTTTAAGAAATTACCATCATAGAAGTGTCTATTCCATCTGTAATCCTTGCTACCTTTTTTTTTACTTTCTTCTGTTTGTCTATGACTGCCCTTGTTTGTGAAGGAATGGCTTGAAAGATGCTGAGAATGTCCACTAATGTAGAGGTTTCTGTCTTTGTCTCCTTGGCCTCTCTTTTGTTTTGACCAGTAGACTTTGTCCTTACTACCTGGTCAAATTCCTGTTAGTTCTACCTGTTAGCTTGCTCTGATTGCTCACTCCCTGAGATATTTCGCAGATTTATTCTTCTTTTGAGCTCTTTTTGGAGTCGGCAAATAGAAATATGGCAGGTATAGAGCAATATCCTATCCCTGCCTAATAACATAAGCTTTGTTCTGTAATACACATTAAGCAGAACTATAGCCAATTAGTTTAATTGACCTGATCAGGAAAAAGGACGACTGTAATGAAAGAATTATTTATTGCACAATCAAAACAAGCAGCCATTTTTTTCTTAGGCATAATTGATGTATTCAAAAGCTTTTGAATTATTCAGTTACATGACCTAAAGAAATACAGAATGTGATGGGGGCCGGTTTATGCTGTCTGTGCTGTCCCATTCTGAACTTGGGTCCGGAACAGAATTATGCCCTGTTGAATTAGATTAATTAGAATTGGTTAGCAAAATGCCATTTTTGATGGTTAAAATCCATCCATAATTAATTTATGTAAATGTAATCAAGCTAAAATTTCTAAAAATTGTTTAGTTTAAGGAAGTCTGAAGTCTGATTGCTTGTGGCATCTCTGAGTTGTCTTCTGTTTCAAGTTTCAAGCCACAAACTGACAAGGCAAGGTTTTTTGAAGTTTCAGGGAATTAACTAAGAAGACTGTTTGGAAAAAAAAATCATTAAAATTGTAGATCTCTCTCTCTCTCTCTCTCTCTGTGTGTGTGTGTGTGTGTGTGTGTGTGTGTGTGAGAGAGAGAGAGAGAGAGAGTAAGTTTAACCAGTGCATGACAGACTACATTTTACATAGTTCTCTTTTCTTTGTTAATCTGTACATCATCTTAATAATAATACATGAAAAGGAACAGGTTAACACTTAACACTTTATAAGGAATTCAATTCTTTTTTTTAACTCTCCAGTTTATGAATGAGAGTTATTCTACTTCCATACCCATAATTCAAAAAACCAGAAAATTGCCCAGTGTTGCCACACAATATCATGCCCATGTTGCCAGCAGGGAAAGTCAAGAGCAGCCTGAATGCTGACACACCTCCAATGGCAGCAGTCAAGATGGTCTACGAATACCCTCTTACTTCCATTCATAAAGTGACACCACATAAGGGAAAATCCCAGAAGCTGACTTCTTTTTTCCACCACTTTGGCCCCCCAGGTCGAAATAAAAACAGGTGAGACAGTGTCTTGGATTGAAACATTTGGGCCACACTTTATTAAAGCTTAACATTGCTATTTAGTCATAAGAAGGGGCTGCTGTCATGTGGGGAACCATTATCCCTGGGGTCACCGGTGGATCCCACCCAAGGGCATTGTAGGGTAGAGCATGTCCTGTGACCCCTGGGGGGTTCTGTTCAAGTTCAGCTCCCCCCAAGCCGGCTGAGCCAAACCTTTTCCCCTCACAGAGCAGGGGCATCATCACCTGCCCAGTCCCTGCCCCATTTGGATTTCACATGCCTCCTTGCCCCAGGCTCTGTGATCTCAGGATCCGCAAGGTCTGGGGGTCAGTGTGGCGTCGAGTCAAGCATTTGGGAGTCAACTAATGCCTCAATTCGAGAGGGTTCTTGGGCAGGCCCAGCTTCTATAAAGGGTAGCACCCGCGTAAGCCTCACGAGGCTTCATTCACAGGGCTTGCCTTCCTCCCGGGGGAGGGCAATGCAGTTCTGGGGGATGGACAAGCCAGCGCCTTAATCACTTATCACCCAAACACAAAACAATTGTTAGGGGTATTTTTTAAAGAAGCGTGAACAGCTTGCCCCAAACCCTTAGTACAACCCATATTTTTCCCAATGTAGTGGCAGCCTGAGTAATACAGTAAACACTGAAAACAATGTATTAAATGTAACTAGGTATTTATAGCTTGCTAACTTCCACATTCTGTCAAAGTAGAAACGATGTTGTTCTGCAGCCCAAGCTTCGCCTCTGCCATGCCGGAATTTCATAAAGATGAAAATATGAATTGCCTGTATTGCCTCTTTGTACTGTAGTGCCCTGCCCTTTCTATTTACATAGTACAGTACCAGCATTTTAAAAAATCCTTCTTGAAGATGTAACCGAGGCATGTTAGATTTGCGTATGTGTGTATGTGTGTGTGATAAGTAGCAAAGGTAGTGCCAGAAAATGTTTGCAATTAGTTCTAATCTATACTATTGATCACATGAATGAGAAAACAGAAGTCAACTACAGGAAGTTAAGTACAGCATCTTAATGCAACAAGGAAAATGAAAAGTTCATTGAGACATCAGTGCTACAACTGAGCCAATAACACTACAGATTCGGGGTAGGTAAGAACACTTCACCAGTTACTGTAGTCAGCATTTTATGTGTCATCGGTTTATGAACAAATGAGAGTGCATCAGATTCTTTAAGCACAGCATGCGCCCAATTTGGATTGCTCTTTGGCATTCCTGTGGAAGGAGTGGAGAGGCATCTCCATGATTTCAAATGAGATTAACAACCAGGCAGCATATGCTTGTGTGGGAGGAACAGCCTAGTCCTTGGCCAGACAAGTTTACAATCTTCAGATACATTTTTATCTGTTCACCTTCTTGCTTCCTTCACCTGTACTGCACCTTGCCCATGAGGCTGCTTTCATTCTGAACTCCACATTGCAGCTGTGAAAATCCTGATGTGCGGAATCATCTGCAAGGACCTTCAGAGGTTGAGAAGATAATGATGACAAGTCAGCATCCTATAATGTATGTGCTCCATGCGGCACAAAAGACTTTCAAAGTATTTGTATTATCAAATAGTATTTGTATGTGTTTCTGTGAACGCATAGAGAGGCAGAGGAGTAGATGGGTCGATGACAGATGAATTGTGCTATAGAAGTATGTGGCACAACAAGGCGTCTATGAATGATGAGTCGATTACAACCAGAACATCAACACTTTGAGAGACATAGATGTGAACAAGCATGATGGTAATTGAAAGGAAAAGGGGAGGAATAACAAGAGCTGAACATAAACCAATACATTGTACATGTAGCCTCCAAATAGAGGCTTAGAAATTTGGTCAGTGGTTTGATTGTTTCTTGTCTCTGACACTCTCTCTTGATTTCATTTGAATCAGCTTGTCAACCATTTTCAAGAGTTCTTGAAAAAAACTCAACTATTTTCAGAGCTTTCCCTCTTGGTTTTTTAAAAAATCATTTTGAAAGCATTTTTGTGTTTAAATCATATAAAGAAACAAGACAAAAACTGAAGATAAAAACATAAAGCCACCAGAAAATTACAAAAGAGCCACAAATGGAAAGGAGAGAGGAGAGAGAAACAACAACAGCAAAACCCCAAGATCTAAGGGTGGGAGAGGAAACCCCACTTAGTATTGTCATCAATGAAAGAAGACTTTATGTCATTACTTCCTAAATGCCATATACTTAAAAAAGTTTTAAGGTGCACAGTCCAATCCTTAACTGAAGACGGACATTAGAGATGGGCACGACTCAGCGAAATTTTCATTTTCGTTTTCGTTTTTCATTACGCAACAAAAATGAAAATGAAAATTTTCCAGAAAACAAAACGAAAACTAAAACGAAACGAAAAATTTTTGCCGTGTTTTTCATTTTCGTTACGGCACACACATTGCATTGAAAGAATGCTAACAAAAACGAAAAATTTTCGTTTTCGCTTTTTTTCATTTTGTTTCATAACGAAAATGAAAACAAAAAAGTGAAGAAAACCCCGAAAAACGAAAACGAACCGAAACTGACCCCCTAAACAAAAAAACGAAAAATGAAAAATTATTTTTTTGAGTCGTGCCCATCTCTAACAGACATTTTTCATTCCAGTGTTGCAGTGTTGATAATTTAACCACCATAAGCAGATTCCCAGTCTGTTGGACAATGGTTAATTATTTAAAAAATAGATAGGCAATTTAACAAAATGTGTACATCTACAAACTCCAACAATCACACCAACACAAAATTAGTCTAACAACCCCTCCAACCTGTCCTGTCTGTTGATTAATGCCAGGTTGGTCCACAATAAAATCCCCGTCCTATATGACTACATTTTGGATGGGTGGGCTGACCTGGCCTGTTTTGCTGAAACCAGGGTAGCCACCCGGGGTATCATGTTCAGCATGCAGGCAGGTAGGAGGGTTGAGGAGGTTGAGTAGCTGTTGTTTACAGGGAATCTTTATCTGACAGCAGGTCTGTGGCACTGGTGTGTTCAGGGTTAGAATGCCTGCACCTATTGGTGGGTCAGCAAGATAGATTTGGTATTGTGCTGGGGTACTGCGCTCCCTGCACTCTTGCACAATCCCTGCCAGAGAAAACTGAGTTTATCATGGCAGCATAGTTGAGATCCCCTGACTATTGGTGGTGGGAGATTTCAACGTGCATGCTGGGGATGGACTTTCAGGAGTGGCTCTGGATTTCATGGAGTCCATGGCCTCTACATGTTGTAGGTCCCACTCATCGGGGACCTGGTCTTTTCCTCCACGTTGGCAGATCTTAATCTGGGGTATCTTTCCCCAGCCCGTGTCATGGTCAGATCATTACCTGCTGACCTTTTCCCTCTTAATCACAGCCCCACCTCATGGGGAGCCTAAGCCCTTGGTTTGGGCATGCCCCAGAAGGCTCCTGGACCCTGGTCATTACACAGAGGCCTTTGGGGTTGACCGGACAGTCTGGCTGATTATTCGTTGATGCTTTGGTGGAAAAGTGATATGATGATGCCACCCATGCAGTCGACTGAATTGACCCCAAGTGTCTCCTTTGATGTAGAGCTCATGCCTCACCATGGTTCATGGATGATTTGCAGGCAATGAAGCAGAGACGAAAGAGACTCGAGAGTGGATGGAGGAAGGACCAGTCGGAGATTAATCGGGCTGCAGTTTGCTGACCAGGCACTATGTTCATGTGATCAGGGAGGCTAAAAGATTTCATGCCTCCCTGAGAATTGATGCGGCCTTGAGCCACCAGGTGGAATTGTTCCAAATGTTCGATACCTCACCAATCCTGGGCAGCATGGGCCTCCTCCTGGCGATTTCACCAGTGAGTCCTTTGCAGCCTTTTTTAGATCCAAAACTGAGGCCATCCGAACTGGTCTGGATTCCGGTTGTACTAACCTGTCCCCAAGTATCTTGAGCACTGCACCCCCTTGGTCTCCTCAGTTGATTGAGTTTGGCCCTGTGTCTTTAGCTGATGCCTCCAGGGCACTGGCATATTGCAGGCCGGCAGCTTCTCCTTTTTGACCCTTACCTGACCTGGCTGATTAAAACCGCTGGAGGGAGCATGCCTGAGTGGGTGTAAGTGATTAGCACTGCCTCCTTCAGAGAAGGGATTTCCCCCCTTTGTTTGAAGGAGATGGTGGTGAAGCTCACACTAAAGAAATCTGGCTTGGTTTTGGATGATTTGTCCAATTATTGTCCAATAGCCAATGTTACTTTTTTGGCAAGGTGATTTAGGGGGTTGCCGCCATCCAGCTCCAGTTGTTCCTGGAGCAGGATTGGGTCCTGGATCCATTCCAGTCCAGGTTCAGGCCACATTGTGGGACTGAAACTGCTCTAGTCGCACTGCAAGATGACCTCCTCAAGGGGGCTGACAGGGGTTGTTCTACCCTGTTGGTCCTTCTTGATATGTCAGTGGCCTTCGATACCGTTGATCACAGTATCCTGCTGGGTAGGCTTGCTGAGGTGAGGATTGGAGGTCCAGCCTTCAGCTGGCTCTGGTCCTTCCTTGGGGGCCATGCCCAGTATGTTAAGCTAGGGGAAGAACTGTCAGCCCCTTGGACGCTCTCCTGTGGGGTGCCCCAGGGGTCGGCAATCTCCCCGATGCTATTTATCATCTATGAGGGCACTAGCTGAGGTCATTAGAGGATTTGGAGTCTGCTGTCACCAGTTATTTTGATGACACACAACTCTATCTCTCCTTTACCACCTCTGCAGTGGAGGCAGTGCATACCCTCAACAGCTGCCTGGATGCAGTCATGGAATGGACTAGGACTAACAGGCTTAGACTCAGTCCAGAGAAGGCCGAGGTTCTGTTCTTTTGGATGTCCTTTACTAGGTATGGTGGCCCTCTCCCTAGTGTAGAGGGCTCTGTCCTCCAGCTGGTAGATTGAGTGAGAAGTCTGGGCATTGTCTTGGATTTGTATCTGTCCCTGGAAGTGCAAGTGGCAGCATTCTCCACATTGGCCTTTTCCCATCTTCAGCTGATCGCCTAGATGTCCAGGTGCTTGTGATCTTGAGGATAGACTATTGCATTTGCAATGCTGTCTACGTGGGGCTTCCCTTTGCCCTTACTTGGCAATTGCATCAGGTACAAAATGCAGCAACCAAACTGGTGGTGGGTGCGGGCAGGTATGACCACATCACCCCAGTCTTGGCTCGCTTACATTGGTTGCCTGTTGCATCCTGAATAATGTTCATGGTACTAGTTTTGACTTATAAAACCCTCCACGGCTTGGGACCTGAATACCTGGCAGAGCAAATCTCCTTAAGATCAGCTGTGGGCCGATCTACCAGAGCATTGCAGGCATTCTCACTCCGGGTGGCCACATGGAGTGAAGCCTGAAAAACCATTACTAGGAGTCGGGCCTTCTCCATGGTCACCCTGACACTGTGGAATCAACTCTTGAGTGGGATTTACCTAGCTGAATCCCTGCCTGCCTTTAAGAAAGCAATTAAAATGCTGCTCTTTAGAGAGGCGTTTGGTGACCATTATTATTATTATTATTATTATTATTATTATTATTATTATTATTAT
>JAHTLZ010003518.1:8756384-8785478 GCA_023846285.1 Phrynocephalus versicolor | reverse complement strand
TTATTATTATTATTATTATTATTATTATTATTATTATTATTATTATTTCTTTTCTTTCTGGGGGCAGTAAAATAAGACTGCCTGCTGGTGTTGCTATTTATGGTTTTTATTATTATGTTTTGTTGTTTTGAGTATTTTGTTGTGATTGGCATTGTTGTATTGGGTGACTTCCTCCCAATCTTTATCCTTATTGCATTATTGTAAGCCGTCTGGAGTTCTGTTTAGAAGACGTGTGTGTAATATAATATAATATAATAAATATAATACAATATGTGTAGTAATCTTTCTCCAACTTCACAAATAAGTGGGCTAGTTACAGAGCATGTTTAAGACACATACAAGATGTATATCATCACCAGCAACTACCAGACTTGCACACAAAATATCATTTTCTGCTAAAAATTTCAGCCACAACATTGGCACTCTCCATTGAAAAGACAAAATAGGGCAATCTAATTCTCCATTCCATACTCCCTCTGTCATACTTACTGAACAGCATTAGAAATTTATTAACAAATTTTGTAGGTTTGTTTTTCTGTACCGATGCACTGATGACAATCTCCAAAAGCATGGGTAATGCTGAGGCACTCAAAGCTGCAGGGCTGTAATGAGATATCAATAAATGTTGTAGCTGTAAATGTTCTATTTAGCAGAGCTGGCAAATAATATCTAGCTCTAAGCCTAGAAAATGGGACAAATTCATCATCCAGGCCAAGAAATTGATCCAAAGTTAAAAGCTGCCCATTATTCCATGCTATGTTCATAAGTAAGGCTTCTTCCCAATTTTCAACTCTGTCCCATAAGGTTAATTTGTTGTTTACAGGCCATCAAGATGACTCCAACCTATGGTGACCCCTGTAAGTTTTTTGCAACTTTGCGAGATAGTCCATCATGGCCATCGCTCTCAGGGGTTTACGTGGTGAAACGGATAGGCGTATCCTAGTCTGATACTCTATCCACCACACCTCACAGGCTCTCAAGGATAATTCAGTATTGGAAAATTGATCAAACTGTAAATTGTGTACCTTGTTTTGGTACTCCTGGTGCATATGTGTGCTTACCAGACATATCTCTTGTCCCAGGAGATGTTGATTATCCTGCATCCACCTCTTGCACCAAAACACCAGACACTGTGGAGAAGTTCCTTGGACACACAACCCATTCTCCAAATGAATACACTGCAGAAGAAAAGAAGGGTTTATATCTTGAGCAGCCACAGTGTGAAGCATACCGCCAGATCACTGTGAACAGACCAATTTCCTGCATGCTACTGCTATGCAGGATTGGGCTTGGTTATTATTTGGATGGGAGACCATAAAAAAAAAAAATACTAGGATTTCTAGGTTGAGTGAAGAAAAAATCCTGGCAGAAAAGCTTGAGTGCCAAGCTGACTATGATGGGCATGACAGACGGGAGATCTGACAGATATAAGGCAGCCCATTCTTATGTTTCTGCTCTATCTGATGTTCTTACTGGCACACAACCACCGCTGCTTAGTTGAACAATTGCATATTCTCAAAAAATCAGAATTTTATTTATTTGTTTATTCATTAAAAATATTTTACCCCACCTTTCTCCAAGGAGGCTTACAACACTGAAGAACACTATATAAAGTTGGAGGCAATAAGTATACAGCAGTTATCAAGAAACATTCAAGACAATATTCAAAGCTAAGCATGAGTGTGAAGAGGCATCTTACATCCTTAAAAAGGTAGTATTAAAGCTAAGAACAGTAAATGAACAAATATAAAGAAAAATCACTCTGAGAGATGGAATACTCAAAATGGAAAAACACAACACTACAAATTCAGTCCAAGCAGTAATGCATAATAATCCAACTAAAACAGCATATTACACACATAACCCATTGCCAAAAGAGTGGGTTCCTCAAGTGGTAACCTGTGCTTGTCTCAGTAGGCGCTTTCTTAGCTCCCATAACTTGCAGAGTCATTTGCTTCCTTTTAGTGTCTGTTAGAGCCCTAACATGGTTATAGTTCTAAGGTTGGGTAGTCAGTAGTATATGATGTTCAGGCCAGATAGGAAGAGGTTAATTTAGGAGAACTGCCTCTACAAAGCAGCTGCCTTTGGACACCTGGCCTGATGAATGCTGAAGGCATGTATCTTAATTAACATTCTGCAGAAGAGAAGGAACCCCTGGAGTTCCTTTGGTTATGGGCTGTTATCCCTAGGAAAGTGCAAAACATCACATCTTTGGGTTTTAGCCAAGAGCAAAAAAGGACCTCTCTTTAGCTGGACTTATGGAATATAAGACAGTCCCTGCTGTTTTAAGGTTGTTGATTACACTTTTTGTCCTAGCTAAGATGGTGGCAGTGGCAGCGATGATGATGACAATGGTGATAGCAACAGCAAATGGAAACAAATGAGTCTCATCAAGCCATGTTAATTGGCAAGATACGAAAAACAAGGATAGGCTCAGGTTCAGTCTACTAGCCCCTCGAGCTGCAAAACTGTCACCAAGGGCAAAAATACATGGTACTGTGTGATGGCATGTAACGTTAGTGTTATTTTTGTTTTCTGGCAGAAAGGATTAGCGGGAGACCAAAAGGGGTACAACAGAGTGGGGCTACAAAGTTCCCTTCTCTCATACTGGCTTTTTGCTTAGACTCTAGTGTTTCGTATGTAACATAAAAGTCAGGTAATGCTTACATGCAGTTGTGTCTCATATGCACATTCCCCTTGATTACTAACATGGTGGCACATGGTGGTAAGTTTAACTGCAAGGTTTTTGGAGGGTAAGAATTACAACAACAATGACAACAACAATGACAACAACAACAACAACAACAACAACAGTGTGTCATCAATTTGATCCTGATTTATGGTGATCCTTCTAAGGTTTTCCGGGTAGACAATACACTGAAGTGTATTCTTCTAAGAACTGTGTTGCTTGCCTACACAGGCTAGCTTTTCTCCCAGCAGGAGCAGTGGCAAATCATTCTCTTATTCAGCCTTCTTGAAGGATCATACTCTTTGGTAAATATCCATATTTGAGAGTTGATTCTAGTTTTCTAAGGTGTGTTTGTTTATTTATTTAAATTTAAATTATATCTACCCCACCTTTGTCCCTGAGAGGACCCAGGGCCTTTAAAAATTAAAAGTTTAAAAACACTGGAACATTAATGTGGTGCTTCTTCGGGCGTACAGAATAGAGCCTTGTCCTACGGGCCAAAGAAGCAAAAAGCACAATAATTTGGAGAGGAAGGCATGGATACCTTCTTATTCTTCTCGGTTGCTTTCTCATCTCCTACCTTTGTGGACTTCCAATGATGCTCTTGCTGGCCAGATCACTCAGTGAATCAGAGTATCTAGTTGTTGTTCCAAGACTTGGGAGTTTGATTTCCTACCGTGCTTTGTAGACTAGTCAGTCTGAGTGGCCTTGGGCAAGTTGGACAGTCCCAAAGCACCTCCAGAAGAAGAGACTGACAGACTACTTCTGAATATTCTTAGGTCTAGGATGTCCTGGATAAGATTGCCTTTAGTTTGAATGGATTTGATAGTACACTGTCACTGGCGTTGCTGTTGTTGCTGTTGTTGCTTGTGGGGTTTGGCACAAATTATTCTGGATTACGTCCTCTCTAAGAGTGCAAGGAGATGTAAAACGGCACAAACCCAATGTGCCATCAAATCTATTCTGATTTATATTGTTCCTTTCCAGTTTTTTTGTGTGTGTGTGAAATGAAGACCTAGAAGAATTACTCTGTATACATATATAGTGTCAGGTTTTATGCAGTAAATATAGGCTTCCTAGCTTCTGGAAGGAGCAAAGTAATGGAGAAGTTCATCCAAAGGACAAGCTCCAAATCAACACAAGTGTTCTGTGTTCAAATATCACAGAAGCCAGAAATAGACATGGCATTTGCTCTGTAAGTGACAACTTTGTAGCATGCTGTCAGATATCATTGTACTTGTGTGGATGGAGGCTGAGGAATCAAATTAGCATCACACATTTCTACAAGGTGACAGCACAGAATATTGGTTTCTCTAAGTTCTCACTGGATCATCTCCAACTTTCTGGGAAGAAGAGCTATATTGACCATTTTAGCCCATGTGAAGAGCACTAGGAGCAAATTCAGATCAGGGAAAAAGGCAATGAATAAACATTTTGTTGTAAATGATACCGAGAAGTCTACTTTTAGCTGCACAACTTGAGGCAGAAGTTGGCTGAACTAACGACTGTGCCAGCAAATGAATAGACTTCAAGAGGATGCTAAAAAGTGCCACGGCAACTAAAAATATTTCTACTCAACACAAAAATCTAGTTTCCTCAAACACATTAGCATTTGTGACTGATAATGCAAATGTGAATTATGTCACGGTACACTCAATGTACCATCTGCTCCAAGAAAGAAAAACAGCTGTTGGTAAATGTAACTTGCAGAGTTGACGTGGTATGCAATATGCTCAAATACTGTATGGAATAAATCAGCCGGATGTTGATGATATATTGTGTTAACATTATTTGTCTACTTTTAGGGGTGTGTTGGGAATGGGGGGGACTTCCATAAAGGAAACACTCAGCTGCAACCAGTGTTATGATGGTGGAGGAAACAGCAACACCATGTTGACTTTGGACCAGATGGCTTTTTCTCAAGCTGGCAGGCTACTCAGCTGCATCTCCAGCTCAGTCCCCCATGGCTTATGGCCTTAATTGGAAAGGGAATTTAAGAACTGTGATCCTGCTCTGGGCCAGCTGTGAGCCTACATGAGGGTGTGAGACCTGAAACCAAGAGGTAAGAATTAGGCTTGCTGAATGTGGGTTAGGTACAAAACAATAAAGCAAAGGAAAAACTCAAGCACATAGTCTTGACCAAGGGTTGCATAGATATTGGTATGCCCAACCTCTAAACAGTAATCTGAGCAGAAACATGCGTAGGATTCTTGTTTATTTATTTACACATCAATAGAAGAATATTCAAGAGGTGGTCAGTGTGAGGAAGCTATGCATTTAAACAATTCAAATGGGAACTTAAACGTAGACTGGGAAATCACTTATAAAAAGAATTGCTATAATTAAACATTGAAGACATTCATAAGAGGAACCCAGAGCTTCACCCTGCTAATGGATGACATCACAATTCATTTAAACTCAACTGTTTTAAAAAAGTAGTAGATTATTTAACTGAGATTTCTTTTTACTGGATCACATTTTTTAAAAATATGTTATCGTCGATATCCTAGGACGCTGTTTGCATTGTGCTGCTTTGGTGGTATGTTGCCTTTCATAGAACCAAGATGGAGCGGAGTACCTTTCAGGTCTGTAGTAACCCTGGCTGTGATTTACAAGAATCTCTGTCTGTTACTCATTAATTCTCTGAGCAATAGTATGAGGGAAGCGGAAAGGTCACATAGCTGGTTCCTTTGTTACTGCCATTCTTTGTGGATGAGGAGGAAGAATTGTAAAGTGAAGAAGAAACAGGGAGGCCAGACCCAGAGGAAGAAAAGAGGATGATGTGTATGAGCTTCAGAGAGGCTTGTTGAGGATGATTTATTTCAGAGTATGGGAGGTGGAAGGGTCGAAAAAAGCAGGAGATGACTTTTGTCTTGCTTTCCCAGTTATCTTTATGTTCAAGAAAGTAATAGACAGCAGAAGGAGTTCCATTAGATAACAGATTGCCCACTAAACACTCATAACAATGCCTGTCTGTAGATAGTCTGCCAACCTGTTATTTGAGGTGCTGGAGACTGCAAATTCGATTCCATATCCAATTGGATCAGGCCTGGAAGGAGCACCTTGGAATAAAGTATCAAGGAAAGCCAGCTACCTTCTAGAATAGTCATTGGTTCTGTGAATTACAGTAGATAGACACTAGAGATGGGCACGAAATGAACTTTTTTCATTTAGTTATTCATTTCATTACATAACAAAACGAATAACGAACCTGGCACTGAAAAAGGAACAAACTGAACTGAACCAAGAAAATTAGGTTCGTTTATGTTTCGTTTCATTAATGGCTGCGCACAATGAAATGAGCCGTTTTAAATGTTAAAAAACGTACTGAATATTCATAAAAAATCCGGTGATAATTATTTATTCTGCCTGATAATACCTGCCAGTGGTGTTTGGGGTCCTTAAAATGTTCATTTATGTCTTTTCTCATATTGTGGTGTATTTTTTTCCTTTAAGGGGAGTAAGGGCATCCACACAAAATGGCTGCCACATGCCTAATATTGATTTCTTGGGCATTAAAACATCCTGGACATCTGTAAAAACCCAGCGAAAATTATTTATTCTGCCTGATAATACCTGCCAGTGGGGTTTGGGGTCCTTTAAACGTTCATTTATGTCTTTTCTCACATTGCAATGTATTTTTTCCCCTCTTTAAGGATGACACAAAATGGATGCCAGCCACATGCTTAATATTTCTTGGGTATTAAAAAACGTGCAACAGGGGCGAGGGGTGCTTAAAACATGCATTTATGCCTTTTCTCAGATCACTTTAATTTTATTTTATTTTCTGGTATTTTTTTGAGTTGATTCATAGCGTCCTTGAAATTATTTTTATTTTTTATTTATTTTACTATTTCATGCATTGAGCACAGTCACATGGGCTAGCCATATGATGGGATCATGTAAATTGTTGGACAACTTCAATCAATAGCATGCCCACGTTGCAGTGGGAAGGTCTGGCAGCTCCAGAGGGCATAAAAGCTTTTGCTCCCCCCAGCCCTCCTTGCAGTCTGTGGTGGAGTGGAGTGGAGTCAGGTTGGGGTGGGATTGCTGTCTGCATCGTTACTTTCACTTTAGGCTAGGCAGTTTGTTCAGTTATATCAATTTATTTATTTATTTTTAGTGTTATCTGTCTGGTCTGGGGCATTGTGGGACACCCGCGCGCGGGAAATGCTTTAATCACGCAAAGCGGGTAAAAATGAAAAACGAATAATGAAACAACGAAACAATTTTTTTTCACAAAAATTAATGAAAAATGAAACAAAATGAAACGAATTTCTCAACAAAATGAAACGAAATGAAACACCATTTTTTTTAATTCGTGCCCATCTCTAGTAGACACTGTGTGTGTCAGAAGATGAATAAGCCTGCGTGGCTTTGGGCAAGCCCCACAGTTCCAGAGTGCACTCAAAAGAAGAGAATGGTAAGCCATTTTGAGTCCTATGTTCCCTTCTACGAGGAAAAATCTGGAAAGGATTGCTATGAGTCAGAACTGATTTGATGGCTTGTTGTTGCTTTGTTCTTGTTGTTGTTGTTGTTGGTGGTGGTGGTGGTGATGTGTGGAATAAACAGCATTAGCCACGAGGGAAGGAGCTTGCAAGCATTTTTGTGTGTTTCCTAAGCACCACCCCGATAGTGACATGTGTTACTTTAAAACACAATGTTCTGAACTTTGGTTAAAGTGGTTTCCCCTCTTCTCTTGAAGGTATAAAAATGCCCTGAGTAGTTGTAGGTCTAATTCGAAACATATTCTCAGTCAAACATCTCATAATAGAACAGATATTATAAATTCTAACTCTATGATAAGACTATGTATTCATATTATTTTTAAAAAATAAGTTTTATTAAGTAGGATTCATCTATGTTGATGTTGTGGGCGCTCCATAGCTGGAGGTTTTCAAGAAAAGATTGGACAGCCATCCATCCGGGATGGTATGAGGTCTCCTGCCTTGGGAAGGGGTTGAACTAGAAGACTTCCAAGGTCCCTTCTAACCCTATGATGATTCTATGATTCTATGATTCATTCTTTGTTTAGGTATGCATTTTATGGGATTCTGGCTTCTATTCCACAGCTTACATTTCCAATGCTCCCAGTATTCTGTCTGTTAGATATCAAAATAATTTGTAGCTCTCAGATAGAATGTGTGTCTCCTTGTTAACAGCAATACTTGGAATGACAGAATAACAAATTGAATCAGCCCTATTTCTCAACTCAGAAGTTATTCTTGGAGCTTTCCCCTCCTTTCTCTCAACATATTATAAGAGAGGAAAATGGAAATACTTGGGATTCCCCATTAGCTTCAATAGTGTCCTTGAGTTATGCTGCTGATTCCTTTAGTGGGAATATTCTGCCTCATAAAGCACAACCTGCCTATATGACATTAATAGGCATGTTTTCATAGTATATCTTTTTCATAATTTCTTTGCTCAATCCACACTTTTCAGTTATTGGAAGTGTCAACGAGTAGAAGATTGCTGGAGGTGTTGTAAATCTAGGTAGCAGTGAAATGTTTATGTGTATGTATGTATTTCTCCGCTTCCTTGCCCAAAGTGAACAGAACAAGGATGTGCTTTTTAAAAGGGAAATCACCTGACCTTTTGAATCGTAATTTGAATTGTGATTGGAATTGCCTTTCTGACAAACAGAAACCCTCATGCCTTCAGAAGCTGCTCTATGTCTCATGGGCTTCAAAAATATGCATTATTTCAAGGACAAAGGCAAGGATCCCTGCATGTTTGAGCTTCGGTTGCCTGAACAGTCAGCATTCACATATTCTAGCAATACCTCTCTGTGAACAACTTTTGGGCATGCAGGACAAAGGCTCCCTATGATCAGGGCCCCTTCCTGATATTTTGAGCCAAAGCAAACCTCTCCTTTCTTCAATCCATGAGCTACTGCTGGTATAAAAGTGTTTCAGAAAGAGTGTGGAATACAGAGAAGTGTGCTGTAACTTGTGTCTGTCGGATAACAGGACTCTGAGTTCTGCCCGCTTTTTAAAAATAAGAATTTATCACAGTTTGCAAATATCTCCACATGTGGGATGGAAAGAACATGAGACCTGAGAAACATTGAATGTGGGAGAGACCAAAGTGGGGTAGATTTATCTGTATTTGCTTTGGAAAGACTCTATGTTTAAAACTGTCCATGTGGGAGAGAACTTTCAGGTTTCTAATGTGATATATGATGTGTGTGTGTGTGTGTGTGTGTGTGTGCGCGCGCTGTTGAAATATGGTGGGAGTAAAAAATTCTTTTGATATTTCTGCCAAGCTTTCGGTTGTCCAAGGACAGCTCCTGACACCTTATCAGATTTTAATGTTGAAATGGGGAAACTGAAAAACAATGTTTGTTGAAAGACATATGTAATGTATTTCTGTGCTGTCTGTGCCACATTTTCTGCCTAAGCTGAAGAAAAAGAAATCTTTTCTGTAGAGCTATAACCCATGAGTGGTGGATAAGAGGCTTTAAAAGCCACATTTGGTCGTGATAGCTTTTTTGGGGAACTACCTTGCATTAATAAATATGACTGTGAAAGACATAATGGCTTTCTTTTGGCTCACTTGGAGAAATGATTTTGCTGGCATAAAGCACAGTCAGTCCCCAAGGAGTGACAGCTGATAGGAGTGCAAACCCTCCTAAGGCCTATGTGGAAGATTTACTATTGACATAAAGGGAACAAACCACCACTACTACTCTAGTAATTAGATCATTGGGGAAAGTAAAGGGAGAACAAATCTACTGTGCCATTGACACTGAAATAAATAGGAGTAATGTAACTAACTGCAGAATCACCTCTGAGTTTCAGTTTTGGTTGGCCGTAGAGATGGGCACAACTAAAAAAAAATGTTTTTCATTTTTCGTTTGGTCGTTTAGGGGTCCGTTTCAGTTTGTTTTTGTTTTTGTTGGGTTTTTCCACAAATTTTTCATTTTCGTTTCGTTACCTAATGAAAACAAAAAACGAAATCGAAAATGAAAAATTTGTTTCGTTAGCATTCTTTTCAGTTGAATGTGTTTGCTGCAATGAAAATGAAAAACACGGCAAAATTTTCCGTTTCCGTTTTCGTTTTGTTTTGTTTTTGAAAAAATTTGTTTTCGTTTCGTTACCTAACGAAAATGAAAAAACGAAAATGGAAACAAAAATTTCACTGAGTCGTGCCCATCTCTAGTTGGCCGTACTATTAGACAGAGTGAGCCAGCTGCCTATGGCATTGAATTCTCTCTCTCTCTCTCTCTCTCTCTCTCTCTCTCTCTGTGTGTGTGTGTGTTTGTGTGTGTGTATGTATGTGTTTGTGTTTGTGTTTTCAGACACAGGTCCCTGAAGGATTTTCATCTTCTTGGGACAAAACAACTTGACTCACTTCAGGCACAATGCACCTTAACCAAAGATGGGAAGTCAGACCATTTGCTACCCTTCCTTGGGCAGCAAAATTTCTTGGCCTGCTTTTAACAAGGCTGGCATAGGGAAGAAGACAGGCAATGTCTGGTGATAATGGGAAAAATCCAGCTACCCTTTCAATAAATTAATCTTTTTAGGAACTGTTTCAAAGATGTAATGGGTAGGAGTATAGGTGTTTGATATGCTTGGAGTATAGGTGTTTGAGTCTCCCATATTTCCCAGGAGAAGAACCAGCCTGTGTAGGTTTGGGCAATCCCGAAAGTTCCCAGAAAAGGGAATGGTCAACAATTGTTAAGTTGGAATTGACCCAGTGACACATCATTATTAGTGTATTTACGGTTCATAATTTCTAACATGTTGTAGCAAGTAGAGACACTCCAGTGCATGCACACCATTATGCTCATGCTGAGACAAAGAACTATCTTTCCAGAGTTTTCTGTTTGATGATCCCACCCAAACTGCAAGGCATGGTACTGCCTTCTCACTAAGTCATCAAAGTGGTCACAACCACATCAATATCCTGTGTTTAAGTATGTTTAATGTCAGAAAGAACTGGCAATATGCCTTGTAACTATAACTCATAACATAATGGACCGCACTAGCAATCAGGCTATAGTTTACTTTATGTAAGGGATTATGGGACAGTAGTTGAAAGGAAGCAAGAAAGCTTCTCTGCAGCATTGTACTTGTAATGTGCATGCTTGTCTATATCTTTATCTATGGGCAACTACAAACATTTTTCAACTGTCAAATGGAGAGTGAGGGAGCTTCCTGAAGCAGTGGATACTAAATGGGTGGGCTCAGTGTTGGCAGTTACCTGTTATTCCTCTAAACTTTCTTAGCTCGTCCATTGTTGTCAGGAGTGCTTCTGTGTGGTGAACTGAGGCGAAGGCCATCTGGTTCTTGACCTTATGCAGTAAAATGTCTTGTGTCATTCCTGGGAATAAATCCCGCCCCCAGTGAGAAATACTTTAAATCAGGGGCAGGAAAGTCCTCCAGATGTTCTGGAACGCAACTCCCAGAATTCCAAGCCTATATTGCCAATGATAAGGGACTGTGGGAATTGTGGAAGGTAGTCACAGAAGGCAAGATATAACATCATCAGCCCATATGAGCTTCACTGTTCATGAACATCACTGTTGGGTGAGGACCACAGAACACACCAAAGAACTTGGACAGGGACTCAGCTCTTGCTGCAAAGCATTCCCATTATTGAAGCGACATCAGTTTTGCTTTCTTTTTCATTATTTGTGGTTTTTCTTTTGCTGCCAGTAATACCAGGGAACTGCAGAACATTCTCAAGTTCCTTTATGGCATACCCAGTTTTTCATCTGCTATCCCTGGCTAGCAGAACAGGTAGCCTCCAGCCCAGGGACTTATTATGCGACTGCACTGCCCCATCCACGGACTTTTACAGGAAGTATGGACAGCTCCACACTTTCCAACCAATTTGTTCATCTTTTCCTTTCCAAAACTCCTCCTTAAACCTTAAGGGAAAAAGAAAACGTAATAACATGGCTCAGTGCCTTATGATTAGTCATACTAGGAACCATCTGTGTAAAATCACCCTGCAGTAGCAATTAGCCATATTTGCTTTATATATGTCTGTGTCTATAAAGAGAAAGGATTGCTTGCTTTAAGATTTCAGCTGCTTATGAAAAAAGCATATGACCAACTCTGCGTCATTAAGATCTAAACTGCACAGCCACCATGGTGATTCAAACTGCAATTTTCCAAAATCAGGAAATTTTCCAGATTTGCTAATGGAGAGTTTCCGACAGTATTAAAATGCATTTTGAATGAAAGAAAGAAGAGAGAGAAAAACAGAGAAGGAAATAGGAAATAATAGCTATTAGAGGAAATAGAGACCATTCCTTTTGATAGTGTGACATTTCCTCGGACCTTGGCTAAGATATAAAAGAATGTAATAGAACTGACATGTGCTGCTGACAGGTGACGTCACCTTTGACCAGACACTGTTGTCTGGGACAAGCACTCTCAGTAGGCTTGTGCCTAGAACAGCAGGTTCAGAACCAATAGCCCTCTGGGTTAAGAGGGAGCAAGAATCTAAGATGACTGATCTAAAGGATAGGGATAAATAAACAAGTGAGGAGTTTTTCACATATAGAGGACAAAGTGCGTAGGGAATGGATTTACCTCAGTTAAATTGCTAGCCTGGCCATTAACATAGAGAGGGGAGGTCAGCTCAAGTGTTGGTGCCACGGCCACTTGCTTGCTGTTGCCTGAGCTGGACGCTGCCACTGGCACCTCCCTAGTCACTGCTTGCCCTCCTACATAACACAGTCACCCATGCCTGACTGTGATGGTTCTTGGGGCCAAGGCATTATGTGTAGCAATGGCTTCAAGCATCTCCTGTTTCAAGTCATGGTGGCTAGGAAAAAAGTGTGTGTGCGGGGGGTTGATGCTGCCACCGTTATTGCAGCCTTCTACACTTCCCCTCCCCCTCCTATGTTTAGTGTTGTTGGGTGGGTGAGAGGTGGCGCTTCTAGAAATAAAATGTATTTCTGGAGAGAATGGGGGCAACAACAAAATAGTTATTAATGAGTAAGTTAATAATGTTATAAATCGTTGTGCGACTGAAGAAATAGTTTCAAGGCTGAAGGAAGCAAAAGTCCCATAAGTATATGCAGTTCTTTCTTTCTTTCTTTCTTTCTTTCTTTCTTTTCTTTTCTTTTCTTTTCTTTTCTTTTCTTTGTTCCTTTCTTTTCTTCTTATACAGCCTTGTGGCGCAGTGGTTAAATAACTGTACTGCAACTGTAACTGTGCTCACTACCTGGGGTTCAATTCCAGGTAGCAGGGTCATGGTTGACTCAGCCTTCCATCCTTCTGAGGCTATTAAAATGAGTACCCAGCTCATTGGGGCAGGGCAAGGTTTAGCCTGCATAATTACTTGTAAACCACCCAGAGAGTGGTTTAAGCTCTATGGGACAGCACACCTTGGTGTGTGTTTGTTTGTTTTTGCTCCCCCCACTTTCCATTTCACAGAAATGAATATTATTATAGCTATGTTTAACTTTTATTGTTTCTCATTTTCTTTGTATTTTTCTTTTTTCTTTTAAACATTTTTTACAAAAAAAATTATACATGAAAAACAATAAAAGTGAAACATATAAACAGGAGAGGTGGCACTTCTCCGGTCTTGGGTGGTAGCTGACACTGCTTGGTACAAGATAACACGGTTTGTACTGTTACTTCAAAATAACAAGAATCTTAGTAATTGGTCATAGTAAAAACGGAACAGATGCCATCTCATGGAACGGACGGTACTGGGTTAGATGCCTCATTGGTTTTCCTTGGTGTAAGGTGTCTACATATACTCTTCATATTTTATTTATAACCAAGGCAACTTGGACATGGAAGGGATTTTTTGCCTCTAGCTGTGCTTCTTCTTGTTTTTTTAAAAACCAATTTCAACCCCTGTTTTTCACTTCTTGATGGAATGGAAGTTAGCAGTCTTGACGCAATGTGGTGTTAGCAAGAACAGTTGATGCGACAGCATTCCTGCCCTCCCTAAAATTAGATGCAAAATATTGCAACCCATCTAGCAGAAGTGATCAGATGAACAATGCCATATCATGGAGGACAGCCTGAGGGACAGAAGCTGTTGAAGAAAGATATAAGCCGAGCGTCGGCATCCGTGAGGGAAGAGGTACAATTCCAGCAAATTAGGTCTCTGAGTGCCAGCATATAAATTAGGAAAAATGCTGGGCACAGGAAAGAGCCCTCTAGGGGGCTGCCAAAGCTCAGTTTAATGCTTCAAAAATGGAAAGAAAACAGCCCAAGGTCACAAAACTGACCACTCTGTTTTGGATTAGCACTAAACAAGACCAGTGAAACATCACTGGCAAGTAATAGCCAGACAAAGCTGCTCAGTATGGAGCTCAGGGTTGAGAAACATCACTAATCCGTAAGAGCAGAGGAAGACACGGACTCCAAAGGGATTTTGTCCATTGGCTCCTGGAACTGCTTAATGTGTCTGGTTTCCTGCAATCTTTATTTGGTAGTCATGGAGCACAAGCAGACTGGTGAGAGCTGCAGAAGCTAGGGGAGCAAGTGGTTATGCTCATCTATAGCCAACCTCCTGGACACTCGATTCAAGCAATGTGTTTATTCTGATAAGTGCTTGTTGCGTGGTTAGTGTCAATGAACTTGGTCATGACAACTTACGCCTGAGATCCTCATGGTGGCCCGGGGGGGGGGGGAGTAGAGCAATATTTGGATACAACCTAGGGGCTTAAGAAATGTCCAGCTCAGCCCCAGACTGATAATTTTATTTTTAAAGTTTGCATGAAAGTGTGTGAGTACATTTTGCACAGTTTTGTAGGCAATTTTGCTTAATATACATACCCTTACAAACCATTTCCCATTCATAATGCACATTAGAATGTTTCTTGAATGCATATTTGTACATTGAGTATAGCTTTGCCTAATATATACAGTTTTGTGTGGATTTTAAAAGAACAAACTTTGTTGTGATATTTGGAAGAAGTCCCAGTTCTGAATGGTAACGGTTTCAGTTTTAAATGATGAGAGAAGATAAGTTTGAATTAAAATGCAAAGCAAATGAGTATCTCTCCCATCTGTATTATCAAATTCAATGCTTTGTGCATGATGCCTCCTCTTCAATCTACTTCAAAAATTGATTTCTTTTTATAACGGCATCAGGCACTGGTCTTCTGAAAAAGTAAATCACATTCCAATTACAGTGGTTTCTGTGACCTATTCTAGAGACCCTTCATCTGAAGTGAATTGTTTCAAAGCAGGGATGGAGAACTCTTCCAATATTGTTGGACCACCCTTTGCCCCAGCCAACATGGGATGAGGGGATTTGCAGTCAACCAATATATAAAGGTCCACTGATATTCCATCTTTTATAGATGTTTGGATGTATTCTACTCCAGCCATTTCTCTGTAGCCTCCAAAAGTCCTTCAGATTTGTTCATGCCTTTTCATACCAGTTACAGTTATTTTTCTCTTATGCTACACTTTTATATCTATGGCCACTTTGTAGTATTTGGTACTTTCACCTCTGACAGTATATATATATATTTAAAAAAAAAAGATTTTAAAAACTAAGTTTGTTTTATTTCTTGATGCCGCTTATTAAATAGCTCACCGTTTAATTTCAGAAAAGTTTTAAAATTTCACATATTCTGAAATGAATAGGTCCAAGGAACAGCCTGTAAAGCAGAACAAATTTGAAAAAGGTATTGTAGGACAACCCGTGGGATAAAAGGCATGGAATGAGAGAGTCCTGGGAGGTTTGGAGAGGAAAAAACCAAACAAATAAATGACAGTGTGTAGGAAGTGAAACTCTCACCTCCCTCAGGAGACTCCAGAGGGACTGGCAGTTGGCAGACCAAGAAAAGAGTGTAATTTACATGCCTGAGGGCAATTGAACCAAAAGCATAAAAGGACTAAAGGAAAATGGGTCTGAAAAATAGTATGTTTGGTAAACAAAGAAGTTGGTTCAGAGTTAGACAAACTATATACTAAAGAAAAGATGTGGAAATGAAATGAAAATAAAAGGCATATCCATCTTGACATTAATCATGGCCACATTTTACTCATCTGCAGAGACTGTCATATGAAGTTGCTTCATACTAAGTGAAAGGACCAGCTATCCCATTACTGGCAGCCACTTTCCAGGGATGCCAAGCAGAGGTGGTGGTGGTGGTGGTTTTCCATACCAGGTGGAGATGCTGAGGACTGAAGTCGGAACCTTTTGCATACAAAGTAAGGGTACAATCAGGGCTGGCGCTTCCATTAAGGTGAACTAGGCAGTTGCCTAGGGCACCAAAATGGAGAGAGGGTGCTGGCCAGCCTGCTGCCCCCTGCCGCCCGCCACTGCTGGCCACTGCTGTCTGTCCCCCATCACCCGCAGGCTGCCCGTCACTGTCCGCCGGCCCCGCGACCATTGCTGCCCACCCCCATGCCGGTCACCGTCCACTCCCTCGCCTGTTGCCCTCCCCTGCCATCCGCCGCCCCCGCCCCCTGCCCGCCACCAACATGACCTCCTACTGCCCCACCGCCACCCCTGTGCTGCCCGCCCGCCGCCCACCCCACTCCCCCGCCCCTCGCCCAGGGCACAAAAAAAACTAGCACCGGCCCTGGGTACAATCACTGAGCTGTGTCCTGTTCTTATGTAATTGTGAAACTACACTAGACAAGTTACTGATTTCTTATCTAGAAACACTTCACCCATTGAGAAGAGAGGACCATTGATTCTGTTGGATGGCTCTGTTTGTGTGCCCCATGTGTCAGCTATGTAGTCCTGGAAGATTTGCATTGATGGAAGGATAATGTGGCAAGAGGGAGAAGTAAGCTTTTTCATAAGTGCACACTCTCACCTTGAAGAAGAAAAGAGGTGGTGTCCACAGGCACTTAAGAAGTCCCTAAATGTAGTAAGCTACAATTCTATAGTTATCTTTATTCAGAATTAATTTCAATTTAATTTAGTGAGATTTATGCTCGGTATGTATAGAATTGCTGTCTGGGTTAAAGTCTGTGATGGGCCAGCAGCAATATAAGGGCGTAGGCACCAAGAAACCCACATGCCATTTTGATACCCCTATTTTGTAGTGATCTGCAATATAGAGGCCACCTTCTTTCTCTTACATCACAGGCCAAGAATTCCAGTCTTGTAATGAATAAATAGGACAAAAAGCCAAAAAAGGCCCATGGAAGTAAACTATAGCGATCTGAAGAAATAAATTGACTGAATTTGAATATCATAGTGTGTCTTCATAGACTCCATCTAGGCTGACAATATTTTGCACTATTCTGATCTTGCAGGTTGACAAGCAATTAAATGAAATCCTTTGAATGTTCATATTTTATTTAGACTAGAAGTCAGTAATATTGAGCTGTATCTCTGATATGAGTAATTATCTTTTCTTGAAAAGTGCTTGTGAAATGGGCAAAAATAGTAGCTCTGTGTTTTGACTATTCCTGCTTATTCCAAAGACTGCCTGAATGGAAGAAAATTGACAGGTGATCCTTCCACCAAGACAAACTCCTGAAGAGTAAGGAAGGGATAATCAAATAGGTATATGAATTGGTTCCGTACCGTATCCTCCTAACCAAATCATTCTAGAGCACATATAATGGAGAGTCATTATCCTTTGTTCTGTAATGTCCTTGATAGATGCATTGTTTCTTTGTCCCTTGATAGATGCATTTTCTCCCACACTTGAGTTGCAGTCCCTAATTGTGCTCTTTTGAGCTGTCAAGGCTCAAAATTCCAGGAATCGTCTAATTTGGTGAAAATATTTTCAAATTTGCAGATGATGCTCAGTTTTAAGAGCATTTCAATTTTACCAGATCTGTTTCTTTCACATACATTGGGGACAGCTGACACAGGGCTATGAGCAGATGTATCTTTTCATTCTTTCAAGTTGGAACTGACTTATAACTAGCCTAATAGGGATTTCAAGGTAAGTGAGATATTTAAGGAGTGGTTTTACCAGGTCCTCTCCCCAAGTGGCTGAGCAGTGCTTTGAACCCTGATTTCCGTAGTCCCAGTCCATCACTCTATCAACCACACCACGCGGCGAATGTACAAATGTCCCAAATTGACTACTCTGTTTATGGGAAGAGAAACTGGGACTTCTCATAGAGAAGAAGGCATTTCTCAACAGTTTCTCAGAGATGGAAGTATTCAGCAGCCATTTTTAAGCACAACTCTGCCCTTCTGCATTAAGTGTGCCCCCCCCCCCGGTGGGAAGGATATATTTCCAGTCAAGATTTCAGCCACATCAGTAGGGTACAAAGAGTAGGTGTCAATAGGAAATTTTCACAATGGAAAGAAGTGAAAAGCGGTGTGCCCCAAGGATCTGTCCTGGGACCGGTGCTTTTCAAACTGTTCATTAATGACCTGGAGACAGGCAGGGAGAAGCAGTGAGATGACCAAGTTTGTGGATGACATGAATCTTTATCGTGTGGTAAAAATCAGAGAAGATTGTGAAGAGCTCCAGAAGGATCTCTCCAAACGTGGGGAATGGGCTGCCAAATCGAAAATACATTTCAATGTAGGAAAATGTAAACTGATGCATATTGGGGCAAAAAAATCAAAACTTTATCAACTCATGGGCTCTGAGCTATCCGTGATGGATCAAGAAAGAGATCTTGGTGTGTTGGTGGACAGCTGAATGAAGGTGTCTACCCAATGTGTGGCAGCAGTGAAGAAGGCCAATTCCATGCTAGGGATTATCAAAAAGGGGATTGAAAATAAAACAGCCAACATTATAATGCCATTATACAAAAGTAAGGCCACACCTGGAGTATTGTGTACAATTCTGGTCACCACATCTCAAAAAAGATATAGTGGAACTGGAAAAGGTGCAGAAGAGAGCAACTAAAATGATTACTGGGCTGGGGGACCTCCCTTATGAGGAAAGGCTAAAACATTTGGGACTCTTTAGTCTGGAAAAAAGGTGCCTGAGTGGGGATATGATTGAGACATACAAAATAATGCAGGGCATGAGTAAAGTGGATAGAGGGATGCTCTTCTCTGTCTCAAAAAATACCAGAACTAGGGGACATCCACTCAAATTGAGGGCTGGGAGAGTAAGAACCAACAAAAGAAAATATTTTTTCACCCAGCATGTTGTTAGTCTGTGGCACTCCCTGCCACAGGATGTGGTGATGGCATCTGGATGCTTTCAAAAGGGGATTGGACAGATTCCTGGAGGAGAAGTCCATCACAGGTTACAAACCATGAGGGAGATGTGTAATCTCCAGGCTTAAAACCAGGGTACTTCAAAGGCCAGGTGCAGGGGAGTGGTATCAGGAGACAGATATCTAGTCTCGTGCGCTCCCAAACATATCTGGTGGGGCCACTGTGAGATACAGGAAGCTGGACTAGATGGGACATTGGCCTGATCCAGCATGGCTCTTTTTATGTTCTTATGTACTCTACAGTGGTCTATGGTATCAAAATCTACTGAGATGTCTAGTAAAACCAACAGGAGCACACCTTCCCATCCAGTGCCCAGCATAGGCCATCCACCAAGGTGAGCAAACCCGTTTCCATCCCATAATTATGCTGAAACTAGACAAAAGTAGATCTAGACCAGTGCTGGAGAACCTTCAGCACTCCAGATGTTTTGGACCACAACTCCTACAGTCCTTTGTCACTGGCATTATAGGCTCAGAATTCTGGGAATTGTGGTCCAAAACATCTGGAGTGTCCAAGGTTCAGCACCACTGATCTAGATTATCAATTTCATCCAGGAATCCATAGAATTTAGAGGCCACCATATACTCCAACACCTTGCCCAGAAACTGGGAGATTGGTTGAAAATTATATGCTTTTAGCCAGAGAGGCATGCACAATTCCCCTTAATCCCTGGCTGCTTTTAAGAGCCAAGAAGGGCAAGCATGTTGATTCTTACCTCACCAAATATCATATTGTCAGGTGCCACAAAGTGGATTTGGGAGGCACCAGTGCTAGTCCTAACCATAGGTGACTCTCCTGGGATCACACAACCTGGTGAAAGCATGGTAGTATGGCTGAAGAGGTAGAGAGGGACTCCCTGATCTCTACTAACCATCAGAACTCCTTCTAAAATTACTGTGCTCATGTAAAAGGACGATCCTTTTTTATTGCTGTTCAAAAGTTGACCAAAAAGAGGGTGTCTTATGTTATCTTGAAAAATCTATTATAGCATGAAGGAGTTTGAATATATTGCTGAAAGTAGGGAGTCAACCAACTGAGCACCAGTATAACAAAACCTCATTTATTTCAGTGCACCCTATCGTAGGAAGGGCAAGAGGCAATGGAGGCTTCTTCCCGTTTGGTAAAAGCAATAGAAATCTCTACCATTAGCATGCAATTAATTTAGATGAACAGTTGTAAATAACACACCTGGAAGAAACTACTGGCCCTAGAGTTTCTTCCTTAAAATGATGTGACACAAAAGACCTGTCATTTTCCCCTTGTCATCATCTGATGAATCTGAAGAAATTCTTAAAGTTGATCTCTTCCGCATGCAGCAGAACCCTGGAAAAGCATGGTTCTAAATCATATGGCCAACATTAATGGGTAGCAGAGGTCCCTGTCTCTCAGCTGAGTGGTAGGGATATGTGCAGAGGGCCCCAGCTAGCTGACTAACCAACTAGCTAGCTAGCTAGCTAACTAACTAACTAACTAAATATAGGCAAGACAAGGCATGGAGGCAATGGGGATAATGGGAATGGGGTGGGGAGAGGCTGTGGGTGCGGTTGTGGAGGGAGCTGCTTCCCCTTTTAGACAGCCACTGGGTTTGTGCCCATTTGTTTTCACTACTAGTCTCAAAGTGACACAGAGTGAGAGAAAATCCCAAAAGACGATTCCTTGTTCCATCAGTTAACCAATTATAACAAAAAGCAATTTCGAGGGGTCTTTTTTTAAACAAGTGTGAAAGCTGGTAAGCACAAGCGTGTATCCCGCCTTGACTGCTGGCATGAACGGCTTGGCATCGTTTTTGTTTCCCCTGATGACAATGGGGGCATGATACTCTGCAGCAATAATCATCCCATATTTACAACATCCCACATTCACAAAGTGGAAGGTGTCCCTCCCCCACCAAAGGATTGAATTTCCGGGATTTTCAAAGCAGAAGTTTAAGTATGGGCATACACTACACACACGTCCCTCATGCAGAAGGATCCAAGGAAATGAGCACATGCTCAGTAATATGGTTGCTGGGAAAGGGGAGAACCAAGAACTGCTGGGATGTGACTGCAGTGCCTCTTTACCAAAATATTTTGAGGGGATGTTTTGGACTTAATGATATGGTGAAGCAAAAGTGTGAGTGAGTGCATCACATGTAACAGAGAGGCACGCATGCTCTTTAACCTCCCAGGTAAACAAATGTTAGCAGTTTCAATGTTATAATGTATTGTAGACATGGGCACGACTCGGCAAAATCCTCGTTTCCGTTCTCGTTCGTCGTTCTCGTTACGTAACGAGGAACAAGAACGACAATTACTCCGCTCCAGCTCGAACCCGACCCAATAAAGATAAATTGGGTCTGATTTGTTGTTGTCGTTCATGGCTTCACAGCACCGGCGATCGCGCAATGCCAAGAGGCGCAGCACAGAAAAAAAGTTTTAAAAATAAAAAAACCCCGATTCCCAGCCATAAAAGCAGGCGAAAATATGCCTGCCTCAGTGAGGGCACCTACCAGAGAGGGGTGGTTTCTGGTGGGGGATCCCTGGCCTCCCCCCCTCTCCTGTCCTGGGCTGCTCGTACCAGGCTGGGGGGGCATCCTCGTCGTCTCTCTCCATTTGCCATGCGGTGGGGGGGGATCCAAAATGGCGACCACAATTTTTCTTTTGAAATCATGCTCCAAAAACCCACCAAAGCACCACAGAAACATGTAAAAATTAGGTATTTTAAATGCCTGATTTTTTATAGTAGCAGCAGTGGGTTTTTCTTGCAATAAAACGTCTCCATTGATTTTATTTTTATTTTTATTTTTTTACACCTGCGCAGGCACAATGATGGGCTGGCCATGGGATGGGATGGGACCATGCAAATTTTTGGAGCCATTCCACCAGTCGCATGGCCAGGTTTTGACTGAGACTTCTGGGTGTGCCAGAGAGGGCATTAAAAGCCCACAAACCCTAACCCTAACCCGAACCCTAACCCGAACTCTAACCCTAACCCATACGCCAGTACGCTGTCCTTCTTAGTGGGTCAGAGGCACCCAGAGGTGCAGCCCAATAACCCACCCTAACCTTAAACGTAACCCTAACCCTAGCCCTTACCCTAACCCCACCAACCCTAATCCAGATCTGTACGCAAGTACACTTCCCTTCTTAGTGAGTTAAAGTGGGTGCCTTGCAGAGCCCACTCTCACTATCCCATTCCCAATCCCTAACCTGTACACGGGTACGCTAGTATGCTGCCCTTCTTAGTGAGTAAGTCAGAGGCACCCAGAGAGAGGTGCCTCTGCCACTTACCCCCCAGCATATGTAAAAAATAAATATGCGGTGGCTCCACGAAACGCTTCCCTTCCCTTCTTAGTGGGTCAGACGTCAGAGGCACCCAGAGAGGCGCCTCCCAGAGCCCACTTACCCAAACCCTAACCCTAACCTCAACCCACAAACGACCAAACGACAAACGGAACGACAATTTTTTGAAAATTATCGCAACAAACGGCAACGACCCGAAACAGGCCTGTCCCGACAAACGACAACTCGAAACATCATTTTTTCTGGTCGTGCTCATCTCTAATGTATTGTTTGGGCTCTCTCATCTTTAGGATTTCCTTGTAGAATGTGAATTTACTCTGTTGTACAATAACTTGGCTGCATTACTGTGCAGCTATAATCACATAGTTCTAGTAGTTTGATACCACTTTAATTGATAGGGTTCCATCCTATGGAAGTCCCAGGATTTGTCATTTGAACTACAGCACTAAGGGGTCCCACCAAGTTTAAGGGTCTCACCATACCTAGATAAAAACCACAGGATTTTATATGACAGGGTTATGGTGCTTAAAGTTTTAACCAAAATGCAACATTTGTAGTGAAAATATATTCAGTCTCTTACTGTAGAAAGGCAGCACTGTGACACTGATACCATGGCTGTCCTGGTAAAGAATGGAATTAGTTTAAGAAGGGGGAGCACAGGACAGGATATTGACCATCAGTCTCTGGACTGAACAGGCCCATAAGTCACCTGATCACAGTCTTCAGCATTATAGGGCAATATTGTCTTAGGACGTCTGGACTGGGCAGTATTGCCTTAGGACATCTGGATTGGTGTATGCAAATTATATGGTGATTTTTATATGGTTTTTGCCCCCTAGGGGTTTATGCTATGGCAGTAGAATGGGTTGATTCTGTTCTGAAGACTTCATCCATAACATATGAGCATCGGACCTCTCAGAAAGCCTGGGGTTACCTGACATGAGAGTCTCTCTTCAGTCGTGGCACAGGCCTCGTTACTTGGTAAACCTGACTGGTGTGGTACACAAAGAATATTTCCTTCCTGATGGCTGTTTATGTACTTCCCTTTCTGGAAGCGCATGCAGCAAAATTTTTAGAAGAGAGCTGTCAAGAGGAAGGTCTAATGAAGCAAATCCCATGACAGTGAACCTCAAGGAACTGCCAATAGGCAGATGTGTTGAAAGTTTTCAGACAGTGGGAATTATCTCAAATTCAGAGGGAGGAGGGTATTCATTCTTTCCTCCAAAGTTGCAATGTGAAGCAGATTGAAAACAGAAGCTGGGATCTACAGACTGAGGGTATGAACTAAAGTTTAGCCATTAGAAAGAACTCCTTAACTGTAAAAAATCACCAAGGAACTTTTAGAAAAGTTTCCATATAGCAGCTACACAGAGATGCTTTTCCTAGATGCTTTCCTTTATTTTTTCCCCTGTCAAAAAGACAATGTATATATGAAGAAAGAAAGGGAGGACAAAGTGTACTCTGTTTTTAAGATTTATGTACACAGTCCCCACAACTTTTTTCTTTGTTGTTGAGCCATGAAAAATTAAGTAAATGCAACTACTTAACTAAAGCACAGATAACATGCTTGGGAGCATTTGACTGATGAGTGCTTCACTAGGTACCTCCCAACAAGAGGGTGAAAACTGAATGTGTTTCAGCAGAAACAAACCATCTCCTAAGAAGCAAAAAGGAGTCAAGCAGGGTTATTCAATTTGGGGCATCTCATGAGAAAACAAGGCTCATTGGGAATGTTGCTATGAAACAACGAGGGAAGCAGGAAAAGAAGAAGCCTAAACAAGAGAGTGATTGAATCAGTAAAGGAAGCCACTGCTTTTCGTCTGCAGGAGTTGAGCAGGGCTTTTCATGAGGACCGGAGCTTTTGAAGAGTTGTTCTAAACCAAGAGACTTGGCAGAGCACATAACAAGCCATTAATTTTAATATTGGGGGGGGGGACCCCGAGTTTGACTTCAAAAGATAAGATAAGATAAGATAAATATTTATTGATCCCACATCTGGGGAAATTTACTTGTTACACAGCTCCCAATATAAAAAACAAGTAAAGATGGCTAGGTGCACAAAAAAGTGTAAGGTGTGTGAGAGAGGAAAAAATAGCTAATAGAGATTAAATAAAATAAGAAACCCAATATACAAATATTACACTAAAATTTTGTATATAAAAATAAATATAAAGAGAAGCTACAGTATACCCCATATGAATATGTTAAACTGTAGAGTTGAAGAGAAGTTACAGTATACCCCATATGAATATATTAAACTGTAGAGCTGTAGAGTTGAAAAGAAGCTTCTAACTAATATTTGTGTGAAAGCATTGTGTAATTAGGGATGGGTTGTGGTCTCTATAATTTACGTGAACTGTCTCTGATCAAAACGGATGTTCTTTTTGTTTTTGCAAGCACAACATATACATGCAGTAAACAGAAAACGACTGGCTTGTTGAAACAGAGCGCTTCTAATGTTTAAAACTCCACACAATTAGAGCTGCAGACATTGTCACTTTCACTTGTGTGAAAATGCAATTTGAATGGTTTCTGTTACTTTGCTGTGCTTGTACAATTGCCCCTCCCCCGCCCTCACCACTCTTTTTTCCTCAGGGTAAAGAGAACGTTGTTGTGGTTCCCTGTCCTCACAGGCAAGGATGAGGCATGTCTTGGTTTTTCTCTCTACTTACCATAACCTTCCACTTCTGCCTTTCCCTCCGCTAGAAACAACTGCCTCACTCTGCCTTATAGCAAGACTGACCTTGAAGATTCAACTACCCAACCCACCCTGTTACCTTTTGAATATGGAATGTGAGGAAGTGCGGACAGAGGCGGGAGACAGACTATTGTTCATTGAGCCAGACAACAATGGACTGGACCAATGTTGGAGAAAAAAAATGTTATTTTTAATGTATTTATATTATTTTCTGTATATGCCATCTTTTCCCCTATAATGCAGTGGTCCCCAGCCTTTTTCTTGCTGTCAATCACTATTGTAGTTATGTGTGTATAAGTGGTACAGTTACACATGCACAGAACATTCCCCCACATGCAAAAGGCACCTGTACTTATGCAGTTCCTCTCCCCTCCCCACCACCCAGTTCTGTCAAAACTGTTTTTGTTTTGGCTGTGACTTGTGACAGGTATGTGTGGGAGAAAAACCCTGCACAGAGGGGGGAGGGGGTAGAAGCATGCCTGCCTGCTCTAGGTTGCACCTGAACAGGAACTCTGCTGGCTGCTGAGGTGCTGGCACAGGACAGTTACTAACAGGCCAGGGTCCAGTACCAGTCCACAGCCCGGGGTTTGGGGACTTCTGCCTGAAGTGGTCCTCAACAGATAAGTGCATTTACATGGGATGATAGTGAAATAGTTGGCTCAATGGTTTTGAGAATCCTCAGTTGCTTTTGCTTGTCCCTACCCTCCGTACCACTTCTGTTTTGGACCACATCTTAACTGCATTCAGCTCAGAGTATTGCACTTCCTTGTGAGGAGTCTGCCAGTGCCTCCAGTCAGGATGCCTCCAAGAGCCTCACTGTGGCAGGCAGCACTCTTTGGCTCACTTTCCCACAGCCTTCGGAAGGCAGGGAGGATTAGGTTCAGGAGATAAACTGTTCTAGTCATTCAGAGTTTGAGGTTAGAGACACTGATAGAGAGTCATAGTCAAAAACTTTATTGTTTATTACCATGGACCTTTACAAATACACAATGCATAGTACCAAAGAGACTGCAGCATTTAAAAAAATCAGTTTTAAAAACATCAAATACATGTTTTAAAAGTCTTAGTAACAGCTCCCATTGAACTAAGGACCTTTATGTTGGATGGCATTTGGGTCCTTGAGAAACCCAGACCTTAACTCCTTAGCTGCCGATGCAATGAGTGCTACATTATAAGTAATGAATGGCTAGATGTCAATGAGCAACCCTACTACTATTTCTTCAAGGGGACAATTAAGGAACATCTGGGTGATAGGCAATAAAAACCTGTCTCTAGGGTTCTTGTAGAGAGGGCAGAATAGTAAATAGTGGATTATGTCTTCTATCTAATTGCAGCCGTAGACACATTTACGTTCCATAACTGGAATTCTGTTAAAATCTAAGTTCAGCGAAGACTCTGCGAAGCTGTGGAAAAGATAGTGTCTCAAAATATTGTGGCCTCATATGATTGATCTGGAGTTTGGGATACCACATTGAGAACTGAGACTCAAAACCTGTGGCCCTGTTTTGACAAGTATCAATATCAAAAATCCAGTTCCTTAGTGTGTTTAAACTAGGATCAAGACTTAGGAACTTTTCCATAGTGAGATCATAGATCTTTAACTTAGCTTGGCACTGCTTCACCCAACCTTCAATCTGCAGTTGTTCTAGCCAACAGCTCTTGGTCAATGATTGGTTGCCCAGGCTATTTAGCCTATGCCAGTATCTAAAGTAGTCTAAATCAATTCTAGCACCAATTGAAATAAACCCTAGCTCTGCTCTAAGGTGTGCAGAGGGGATCCCAGGAGGAAGCCCCAACAACTGCCTCAGTAGTTCATTCTGTATTACTTCCAAATTTAGGCTTGGCTCCCTCTCCCCATATTTCTGCCCCATAGAACATTTGGGCCAGAGTTTTTGTAATAAAAGCCTTGAGAACAGGGTTTATTAGCTGTCCTCCTCTGGCATAAAAGAATATTTTAAATTGACCAATTGTTCTGGCACTCAATATGGTGGTGGCTTTTACATGTTGCTTCTAGGATATTTTCTCACTAAAATGCAGGCCCAGATATTTGAATGAGTGCACCTGTTCCAGAGCATGTCCATCCAATGACCAGTTATGCCTGGGGAGTTTCTTCCCAAAAGCCATAATCTTAGTTTTGGTATAATTAATAGTTAATTATTCCACCTTACAAAGCTGCCCAAATCTGGATAGCATTCTTTTGAGGCCAATTTTATTCAAAGATAATAGCACCAGGTCATCGGCATAGAGTAATATTGAGATCTTACGACTACCGAAAGCTGGAGGGAAGAAAGAACAAGGTGCCATTGCAGGGACTAGGTTGTTTACATACAGGGCCGGCGCACCCATTAAGGCGATCTAGGCAGTTGCCTAGGGTGCCAAAATGGACAGGGGCGCTGCCCAGCCTGCTGCCCCTCGCCCCCCACCCCTCGCCCCCACCCATTGCAGCCCCCACCGCCCCCACCACCCCCGGATCCCCGCCCGCCGCTGCCACCTGACCCCCGCCTGCCGCTGCCCGAGCCCCCGCTCCTCACCTAGGGCGGGAAAAACCCTAGCGCCGGCCCTGTTTACATAGAAATTGTAAAGATATGGTGCTAAAATGCACCCTTGTTTCACCCCTCAATTGATACATATCTCACGTTATAGTACACCTTGTAGACCAATTCGTACTTGCATCTTATTGTTTTGATATAACAACTGTATTAGCCACAAGAGTCTTTTGTCAATGTTAGTTTTGTTCATTTTGCACCATAGGTTTCCCAGAGCCTTCAGAAGGCAGGGAGGATGGGGACCAGGATGTAAACTGTTCTAGTCATTCAGAGTTTGAGGTTAGAGAGACTGATGGAGAGTCAATCTAAGAGGAAGCGACTATGGTGTCAGGAGCACTGGTTTTGGTTTTGAGAGGGAGAGAGTATGATGTAGTGTGAGGCAGAGGGAGGGTGCTGATGAAGTTAAGGGGAGGATTAAAGAAGTTAAGAAGGTAGTTAAAAGTCTGAATTAGGTCACTCAGTCAGCTTAATATGCATCGTCACTGTGTCCCAGCCTAATTAAGTTTCTTCCTAACCACTGCCCTACACTTATAAACCTGAGGAAACACACAATTCTACTCTTTGGCTGAGTCCTTTATTTCTTTTAGAAGCACATCATCGTTCTATGAAAGGAGAAAATATGGATCACAGGAGCCCAGGGCAATAAAAGATGGCAGCCCAAAATCATGTTCAATTACACTCATTTCTTTTCCAGAATTCACTGATCCTTCCTAGGGAAGCACATGCTAAAAGGAGGCAGGATGTCTCCCAGAAGTAATCAGAAGTAGTTAGAGACAGTGGCTTTCTGCAGGCTTTCATAGTGTTGTGTCACCAGCACATCCCAGCTTTCAAACCAGCAGCACCCATTTGGTGAGGACAGTTCTTGTTTCTTTGCATGATTCTGGTTCTGTGGTTGAGTTATTTGGGTACATGTTTGCCACTCAACATGTGGTAGAAGGACTATTGGCCAGAATCCTCATGGATTTGTACAGCAGATACTAATTAGTATGCAGTATGTGTGTTCAGGCATATCCAAGTCATGCCCTCATTTGTTCACCCAGACACAACAGATGGCCAGAAATTTACAAAAAACAAAAAACAAAAAACAAAAAAAAAACCACCGATGGGATTTCGTTTACATGGGTGGTATTTTATAATAAGATACCTGCAATTATTTTAATAAAATATTTATATAACATCACTGAGTGTATTATGAAAGGTCAAAGAATAATAGAATCATCTTAAAGACTTGCAAAGTTATTATGCCTTAAAATCTCATGAGTACAGGGAACTTGTACATCCAGTGGTACAAGAAATCAGAATGAGATCCTAAGTCTCGAGATGTAGAAAAATGTACCTAGTATCTATTCTGATTTAAAATGTTAAATGCATTTTGGTGAACAGCCTTCTTCAAGAGGTATATATAAAACTGAACTAAGTTTATAAACAACAGCCTCAGGACTATCTTTACTATCTAAAGGTAATTCTTATTTTTTGTATTCATACAGTTAGAACTTAGTATTATATCAATTCAGGTTTTTATAAAAAACATTTACAGCAAAATCTCTATGTACAGACTAAATGTGCTTATGAAGTGTCAATTCTAAAATCTGAGTAGATATAACAAGTATGAACACGTATCATGTATGTTGCCATGGGTTCATAATGGGAAATGAGTACTACTAGAAACATAGAGATTATGCTGTGAAGTATTTGTATTAAAAAACTGAATGCATATTCAGTGATATAATGCTATCTGTAGGAATATAAAAACAAACATTCCTTATAGACAGGTGTAGTTCTCCT
>JAHTLZ010003518.1:8727906-8756374 GCA_023846285.1 Phrynocephalus versicolor | reverse complement strand
TGTGTGTGTGTGTGTGTGTGTGTGTGTGTGTGTGTACATAGCTCCTAATCAGGTATGTATGCCAAAATACAGTGAACACTTCTAAATCAGGATGAAGACTATTTACATTTTTCTGTCTCCTGAGACTTATTTATTTATTTATTTTTATATTTCTATACCACACTGATTTTCCCATAGGAACTCTAAAAGAGTGCTGCTTATATACTGCCCCATAGTGCTTACAGCACTTTCTGGGCAGTTTACAATTTAATTTTGCAGGCTAGGTGGCATACAGAGAACAGTAAATCAACAACAGTTAAAATCATAAGAACATAAGAACAGCCTTGCTCGAACAAGCACCCCCAAGCAGGGCAAGGGGTCACCACATCATGAGGAACTGTATTAAAGGGTCGCAGCATTAGGAAGGTTGAGAACCACTGGCTTAATGGCAGGGTGTGTGGAGAGAGAGAGAAAGAGAGAGAGAGACCATGGTGGCGGTAGGGAGAGAGGAGGTGTCAGGAAAGAACCTCCAGCTCAGCTGAATGATCACTTGGCAGGAGAGGTTATTTTAATAGATGCATCACTTTCAGCTAAGCCTTTGCCATCTGTTCCGTGGCTCTGAACTATAAATGCAAAAGGAGCATAATTCACAAGTGTGCCATAAAAGAGGGAAATATAAATGATTAAATGATCTCTCTGTGTCTGTGTACATTAGTTATTTGGTGGGGCTATACTTTCACCCTTCCCCCTTCTCTCTCTATAACCCTCTCCTGTTTTAAATTGACACATACATCTGGGGACTGTAAGGTACAGTAATGTTTTTCTTAGCCAAGTAGGTACATAGCGATACATAGCTAAGTATTCTGGGAGGTGGTGGAAAAGACTACTTTCTAGCCAGGAGTGTAATGTGAAACATTTTTCAGAAAGAAAATATATCAGTAACAATACTCAAATGATTGGGATTATGTGAATCTTGCTGTCAAGAAAACATTATCGACTGGCGCCAAGGGAGGGACCGAAGTTGGTTCTCTTCTGTTAGTATAATGTGCAATCATCTGCTAGCAGCTAGGAAAAGGGCCAAAAGAGTCCCTACATTTCCCCATTGCATTAATTTGTCATGTGCAATGTGTGTGTATGTGTGTGTAAGCATATTGGGTATAAAATGCATCCAAGTCTCACTGATTTAAATAGAAGAATTAAGCATATCCTTGTCAACTGAGAGAGGCTGAAAATGCTTCACTTTGGCTGAACTGCTGCCACTGTTTTTAGGAGAGATGGCAGGCATGCATTTACAAAGCTTGTGAGTGTGGGTGTGCATACATTTGTCAGTCTATGGCCTAACAGCCAAATGTTACTTCTGTATCACTATTCTATTCACAACATTTACTGTATATCCACAATTATAATAGCAATTAGGGATGGGCAATTTGAGCCAGGGGGTATTAAGAAGCCTCTGACACACAAGCAGCCAATCTCTTACGTTGGTCTGCACCTGAACGGAGCTGAGCTCCAACAAGGAAGTACGCTGCAATGTCATCTTTGCTTTTCCGTGGTGCTGGCCAATCAGAAGCTGTGCATGAACAGGCATCATCCCACCTCCCTGTCTGATTGGCCAGCACCACGGAGAAGCAAAGATGACGTAGCAGCCTGCTCCTTGATGGAGTTTAAACCCGCGGAAGCCCAGACCAAGGTAAGAGATTGGCTGCTTGTGTGTCAGAGGCTTCCGAACACCATCTGGGCTCGTGCGGGTCGTTTTGGAACCAGTAGGTTCTGAAATGAATTGCCCATCCCTAATACCAATCATAACAATCATGTTCCATCAAGCTGATTTTAATTCATGGTGATCCTTCTTTAAATATAAAGTACTCAGAAGTGGGATACCAGAACCTCTTCCTGTTGGTACCCTAAGACAGTTCAGCTTGCCCAAGTGTACTGCCACACTGGAGGATCTTGCCTGGCCTTTCTCCTGGGAGGCACAATGGGCTAGAACCACACAACTGCTGGCTTCACAGCCAGATGATTCAACCAAATCAGCTATAACAGCTCTATTCTGAATTATGCTTTCTCCCATTTTCCCCATGAAGGAAATATCTGAGGAATATTTGGTTTTCTGTAGTGGGTCAGAACAAACCAGGGATCTGCTCTGTTCTCTGGGGAGAAATTAACAATTCCTTCTGTAAAAGACAGAGGTGTCCTGGAAGAAGACGGAGAAGAACATACTTTAGTATGATTTTGATAATGAAATAGTTCAGGGCTGTCCAACAGGTAGACCGTGGGCTACTGGTAGCCCGCGAAGGGTTCAAAAGTAGCCCACCAGGCATCAATTAAAAACGTGAGGGGATAAGTTCTCCACCCCTCCCTTCCCCATCCCAAGGATCACGACTGCCCCAGCTAAGTTCTAGGTTTGCCAGCCCACTGTCTTAGCTGAGCAGGGCAGTTCAAGGGCCATGAGCGTGTGCTCGGAATGGATAAAATTTGTAAGTAGAGGTTTTAGTGTAGTAGCCCTCAGGCACTTTAGGCCGGAAAAAGTAGACCTCGGCCTGTTCAAAGTTAGACAGCCCTGAAATAGTTCATAACAGTATATTGTCACTGCGGGCGGATCCAGATGAAAGAACATAGACTCGAGTCCAGTTGTCCGACCAGTGGAGTGATGATGGTGTCGCCCCTTGCCATTCGGCATTTTATTACGTATCATTTACATTCCACAGTATGCACAGAATCAGGGATTGGTTACAAGAGAAAGGGTACATCCCAGAGTATGCACAGAATCAGGGATTGGTTACAAGGGAAACTTCACATATGTTACATATGCTGGTTGGCTAGGGTTGCCCTGTGACTGCCTTGTGAACAGAGCATGCCTTGCCCAGTTATTGATTACCATATAACCCATGTCCTAGCTGTTTGCAGATGGAGGTGAGTTAATGAGACAGAGGAAGGTGAGTTAATGAGAAAGGTGAGTTAATGAAAAGGAGACAACAGATGAAGGGAAGACAAAAATAGGCAGAGGGAAGCAAACAGGAAAGCAAACAGGAATTATCCCAGTAACCAACAATAAATAAATGAGAGATTAACAGGGCAGATGAACAGGGCAGAGTACACAATAATGAAAGATAACTAATGCTTTGGCTAAATAGTAAGTAAATAGGTGAACTACATTTATCCAATTTATCCAAGCTGGTTTGGGGGGATAGCGAGGTCTGCAAGCATGTGGATTCAGCAGAGTTGCCACACCAGGAGTGCTTCGATTCTCTTGGAATGCGGACTCTGGACCCAAATGACGACTCTGGCTAGGCCTCATCCCAGCTGTCTGAATCAGATCCCGTCAGTCACAATGTCTTGAGGAGGGGACATGTGTTGTGTCATTACAGTCATGACTGACTCTTTGTGATCCCATGTCCATGGAGTTTTCTTGGCAGGAATACTGGAGTGGTTTGCCAGTTCCTACTCCAGGCGCCTACAGCACCTGGTATTCCCTGGTGGTCTCCCATCCACGTACTAACCAGGGCCGACCCTGCTTAGCTTCCGAAATCAGACGGGATCGGATGTGCTTAGGGCATCTAGGCTGAGGAGGGGACATAGCTCATTCATAAAGTATGTGAATGTTAATGTAGGGGGAAAAGGCCCTGCTCTCAGTCCTGCCACCATCAATGATACATCTATTGACCCTAGAAAATGGATGGTCACAGTGGATGAGATGATAATCTCTGCATTTGGGAGTGGTTCTCCATGAAGTTATAAAAGACATTTTAGTGTCCTAACTTTTGCCAAATGTCTCACCTCCCCCCCACCCCAAATAAGCTTGCTGTATTTGATGGTTGTTTGTAGGAAAAGAAACACAGGCTTCATGGCACCCATGCATGTAACTCTGAAAAATACCATCAGTGGAGATCTATCACCTTTCAATGATGGGCAAGATGCTTCGTGCAATGTGCCTCCCAGATTGTAGGACTCCATGATAAAGGTGGCCAGATGGCTCCTTCTCTTGTTCTCCTCTCCGTGACTATTGAACCCATCAAGGAATCCTTTTGGCCAGTTGCTAAGCCGGTCTTTGTTTGAGGGAAGTCTGTTGTGTGGCAGCTTGATCTTACACTGTGCTGCTTTTAATGACACTTGGAATGCAGCTGTTTTTATGTTGCATGTTGCAAGTCTTGAAAGCCCCTTTTGGCAGAAAGTTGTGTTATATGACAAATAAATAAGATATCAAATTCAGGACCCAATACCTGGTCCAATTGGAAGGATCACATAGCAGACGGCATGAAAGGCTTCTGCTTAAAGCCTGGGAAAGACACACTTTATCTAAATAAGCAATTTTGGTGCCAGAGGGAAAAACCATCAGACATAGCATATGAATTAGATAATTAGATGGTTGAAATCTCTGCTAATTTACAAAAAAATAAAAAAATAAAGAAAGCTGCTAGCTATTCTTAATTTTGTAGAAAATATGGGCTCATCTTCTTGGTTGTTACCACCCTTTGTCAATAAATCCAGGAAAATTATTATCCTAAATTTCAACCAAAAAAAATCCTACTAGTAGAAGAGGGATGTATAGCTTCATTTATATGCTCATGAAAGAGAAAGGTTCTTCTCCCCTATCATGTAGCTTGTTTGGTTCCTGTGTTGAACACACTGGAGGGATGATGTCCTACATCACTCCACTATTCTGTTCACTCAGCTACATGTTATTAATTCCATGTTTTCACCTACATACAATTCCTGTTTATCTATGTTTGGAACATAATACTGTCAGAGGAACTCACTAGGCAACTTAGTGATAAGCACTTACCAAATAATAAATAGGCAACTTGATGCTAGTTTGTATAATACATTGACAGAAGACAGACTAGAAGACTTCTGACTTTACACACCCAGCTATGGACAGACACACTTTCCGATCATATTCGAAGAACAGGAAAAATATAATTTGAAATCTAATTGATTTCAGGAACATACATATTTGCAATACTGACTTGTAAAACATTTATTAATAATGGTAATAAATAGTCTTATTCATTCAATGGAGCAAGTCTGTTTGGGTTTACCATTCTATTTATCCCTAAATATTTGTAAACTGTTTTCAAGTTTTGCTGAAAGTTTTGAGGTTGTTAAATATATAGTTACAATAAATGAATTTATTGTATACACTGTCATGATTAAAGCCTTTGGTATCAAATGCATATATGGAACTGGAGATGACCCTTAAAGGCAATGTTGACAAACATTCCTGAGGATACATGCCTTTCTTGATGGTGAGAGCTCACTGATGTGCTTTGTGGTAGATAAATGCCAATCTGTCTCAGATCTAAGATTTACATGATGATTGACTGCCCTCTGTTGAACTGTGTAGCACAGAGTGCTGGGCAGCAACAGAGAGCATAGTGAGCCACCTCTATGCCATGGAAATGCATATGCTCCATTGGATATCGGGTATCTCCTTTCTCAACCACATCACAAATTATGCTATCCAACAGCAACTAGATGTGGTATCAATAACAGAAGAGCAGCAACATCTACCATTGCCCAAAGTGTGTACCACCTGGAAATTGATGGCCAGCTGCCACGTTGGCAGTCAAAAAAGGCATGTCAGGACATTGTCAATAAGGAGAAGTATTCACATATTGACCTGTGTCCTCAGGGTGGCCACCTGAAGCATAAGATATGCATGTGGAACAGGTAAATATTTAGGGGGAGAGGAACTCAGACAGGTATCATGGTCCTAAACTGTTAAGGGCTCACACTATGGATCACTTGCTTCTGGTTCCTAGGTAGCCCATACAACATGCTCTTGAGCCTGATCGTATGCACGTTATCATTTTAAACTCTTAACTTTGTATATTTTCCTTTATAAATCATATATAAACCCTCATGGGTCTACTTTCAAGAATTTATATGCATGGCAAACTGTTAATTACCATATTTTTCGCTCTATAAGATGCACCTGACCATAAGACACACCTAATTTTAGAGGAGGAAAAGAAGAAAAAATGTTTAGCCTAAGGTTTCATAGCAGGGAATCCTGGTTGCAAAAGGGAAGGACAGAGACTCTGTGGAGGCGACCTCCTTGCAAATGAGCTGATTTTTAATGGGAATCCTGGCTGCAAAAGGTAAGGAGTAGGGAGAGTCTCCCCGGAGAAAGCCTCTTTGCAAAAGAGGTGATTGGGACTGTGGAATCCTGGCTGAAAAAAAGGGGGGGTGTCAATGAGGTGATTGGGACTGAGAAATCGAGGTGGCAAAAGGGGAGGGTTTCAAACAAGGTGATTGGGACTGGGGAATCCAGGCTACAGAAGAGGAGGGCAGAGGCTCCATGGAGGAGAGTTCTTTGCAAATGAGGTGGATGGAACTGTGGAATCCAGGCTGCAGCATTGGATGGGAGAGGCTCTGTGCAGGTAACTTCTCTCTAAATGAAAATCTATGATATATATGTAGCGGGGACTAATGTATTTGCTCTAAGACACAGACATTTCCCCTTACTTTTGAGGGAGGGAGTGTATCTTATAGAGCGAAAAATAGGGTTTTTTGTGAAAGACATGAAAAAGGACACCTTGTCAGCCTTTGATGGAAATTGTATCTTCTGGAAGTTTGTCTACTTTGTAATGGATATGGTAGCTATAGATATAGATATAGATATAGATATGCACACATGTTCTGTGTTGGACATGATATGAACCTCCCCATAGTTTTATACACACAAAATAGCATAAATCCTTCCTTATGCAATACCTGCTACATTTTTATGCAGGGAATTCTGATAGAATTTTGGATACAGTGTCATAACATGTGCATATTAGAGATGGCCACAAATAAAAAAAATGGCATTTCATTTGTCGTTTGTCGTTTGGAGGGTCCGTTTCAGTTCGTTTCCGTTTTTTGTGAATTTTTGCAAAAAAACTTGTTTTCATTTTCGTTCGTTTCGTTACCATTTCATTACCATTTATTTCATTTTTTGTGATTTTTTTAGGATTTTAAGCAATTCACTCATATTGCAGTAACAGAAATGAAACACACGACAAAATTTCCGGTGTTTCTGTTCATTTCGTTTCATTTTAGAGACAAAATTCGTTTGTCGTTTCGTTATATAACAAAATGAAAAAACAAAAACGGAAACAAAAAATTGTTCGTTTCGTGCCCATCTCTAGTGCATATGTTCAACTTCATATATGTGTACCGTATTTAATATAATTGAAAGGAGATAAAATGCATCTAATAAAGAATAAATGGGTGTTGCTGAAAGAGAAACAAGACACATACATCTGTCCTTGTTCAGAGTGTGGCCGTAAAATCCACTGTGTGGCTACTATGGTCTCCTGCTTGGATTTTGGATGCAATCAGCAGATTCAAACCTCTTAGTACCTCTGGAATGCACACAACCATTCTTTTCACCTACCATAGCCCCCAAAGTAATACTGTTCATACTAGCAAAAGCTGTACTGTAATAATACAAGCAGACATAACCTGCCCTGAAGTCCTTTTAATGGAAATGTTTATAGTGACCTTTTCCAAAGTAAGCAAATTGAAAATGGTCAAATCGAGCATGGTTCATGCACAGAGTGGCATTTGTTTTGAGGGGGGAGGGAAACAAGCAAGGAATGGCAACTTTGCAAAATGCTCTTGTTAGGTCCCGGCCAAGGCCACGGGTGACTGTGGCTAGCAAGATTGCTAAATCTCAGTATATCGCATGGAGTCTCTGGAAATTGCTGTGCATCCTTATGTCTCCAGATGTGTGTGTGTGTGTGTGTGTGTGTCTTAGGAGAGACAAATATCAGCTTGAGTAATGCTGAAGGAGAAGACAGTTTTGCTTCTGCCTTTTCAGGTGGGTTTTGAGGCTGGATACCCATCTTCATCTTTTCCCATCTAGCATCAAGACGTCCTAAGTGAAAGCAAAGGTGTTAGGTCTGTGGATTATCAGAGCACTAAAAAGCCAGGAACAAAGGAAAGTGATTAGGGAGAGGGCTGGTAGGTGCCTGCATTTGTCATGCCACCCATAAAGAATGTAGCATCGGCATCATAACTCAGAAGCCTTCTTGTGGCAGAAGCTCCGTCTGCAGTGACCCAGTTCCTGAGAAGAAAACTCCCTGGATGGCAATGAGTCTTTCTGAAGCCTCAGAAATAGTGTTGAGCATGGAAAATCTTCCATGTTCCATATGAGATATAAGAGAAAATGTGGGACGCAACCTCCAGGAAGAATGATGATAATCACAGCAGCTGTTGTGTACAATTTGTTCTTTCCCCAGATGCCCCAAAACGGGCTTCCCTGTACAGCTCTGGATTACCATATTTTCTAGTGAGCAATTTTTAACCCTGATCTTGGTCCTAGGCATACAGATTCTCCTTATACTTATTTCTACACACACGTGGTCCAGAAACACTTCTAGTCCCCATCCAACTCATTCCTGCCCCATCTCTGTAACAACAGGGCTCAGATCAGCCTCTTCAGGCACTAAGCAACTGTTTCACATCCAGACAGAAGGGTGCATCCTTTATTACACGGGCAATGCTCTAGAATTTCCTTGCCTTTCTTTCTTGTAGCTAGCTATAATTACCACTGGGATGTGCATATTTTTTTACCTTTTGCTTTTTTAGATTTAACAACAAAAATAAATAGAAATACCAAAGCAGGGGCGGGGGGCAAAGACCAAAACATCCCACCCATAAATACAATAATGAATCCACTAATATTAATACTCAATATAAATTGCCATTATAAATTTGAAATGTCACTAAATATATCTCAAATTATGGGAGTTCCGGTTCTGGTCACACTGCAGTGAGACAACTTGATAAGTCCTGTGACTTATCAGGTTGAATTTCTCCAGATTGGGCCTCTTAGATAAGAGGCAATTCTCCTTGGAGGGGAGATGAAGAGAGGTTGTACCTGTTTTGACCAGGACAAAAGTGGCGACAGATTTCATTTGGTCCAGGAAATGCCTTATCTCCCCCTGGAAGAAAACAGGGTGCCATTAACTAAGTTGATAGTGATGGCTGAGCTGTTGCCACTGGGCAATTTATAGCTGCATATTCTGTCTTGGTGATGTTTGGAACTCTTTTTTCAAAGAAGCACTAACCTCCTATCTAAAGGAGTGGCTTTCAGTGAAGGGGGTGGATGTATGAAAGACAAAGGTACTTGAAGAAGTGATTGGATTTTTTTCCCTTGTTGCTTTTTAGGGCTGGTCTAAAAATAATTCTTTAATAATAACAATATTAATAGAGAACCTTCTTTCACTTTGTTTCAGGACTGTTTGCTTAGTTTAAGGATGGACTACTAGCAAGAAGCATAGAAACTTGTTTTTCTAAGGATTTATCTGACCTTGGAATAGACATAACATGTTTTCAAAATAAACCCAGCGGCAAAGTGAAAGCGGAATTTCTCTCTCTCTCCCCCTCTCTTTTCTTTTCTTTTTTAAACCATTTTCTTGCTTTTTTTACCCTATCTCTTAGAAACTGAGTGGTAGGAGCTAGAGATGGGCACAAATAAAAAAATGGCGTTTTGGTTTTTCATTTTTCGTTGAGAGTTCCATTTCGGTTTGTTTCTGTTTTTCATGAATTTTTGGAAAAAAATTGTTTTCATTTTTCATTTTTTCGTTTTTTGTTTCTACCCGCCTTTTGCACAATTTTTAAAACATTTCTGTGCGCGGGCGTCCCCCAACGCCCCAGACCAAAGGGAAAACACTAAAAAAAATGGATGCTGGCAGAGACACGGTATAGACTAGGTACGCAGGGAGGCTGCAAAGGCAGCGGCGGGCCTTGCCCAGGGTGCAAGCCACTGCAGAGTTACTGCACTGCGGGGCCGGGGAGGATACTCACTGAGAGGTACGCACACACACACACAGGGAGGCTGCAGGACTGAAGCTAGAGTTGCAGAGACAGCAATCCCACCCTAACTCCCACCGGAGACCTCAAGGAGGACGGGGGCTGCCACAGCTTTTTATGCCCTCTGTAGCTGCCAGACCTGCCCAGTCTGCAACCTTGGCATGCTATTGGTTGAACATGATCCCATCACATGGCTTGCCTCCATTTTGTGGCTGCTGACATCCATTTTGTCATCCTTAAAGGGAAAAGAAAAATAGATCGCGATGGGAGAACACAAAAACAAACATTTTAAGGACCCCAACACCCTGGTAGTTAGTAATTTCAAATAATTATCGCATTATCACTGCGTTTTTACAGATGTCCAGGGCATTTTAATACCCAAGAAATCAATATTAGGCATTTGGGAGCCATTTTGGGTCGATGTCCCCTAACTCCCCTTAAAGGAAAAAAAAATACAGCGATCTGAGAAAAGACATAAATGCACGTTTTAAGGACCCCAACCTCCCCCCCCGGTAGGTATTATCAGACAGTATAAATAATTATCGCTGCATTTTTATGGATGTCCAGGACGTTTTTTAAACATTTAAAACAGCTCATTTCATTGTGTTTTGCCATTAATGAAAACGAAACATAACAAACCCAATTTTCATGGTTCTGTTCATTTTGTTCCATTTTCATCACAATTTTCGTTAGTCGTTTCGTTACATAACGGAACGAATAACGAATAACAGAAACAAAAAAAGTTTGTTTCATGCCCATCTCTAGTAGGAGCTATAATTGTGTGAAATCGAGCTGGAAAATGTGGTCAAAATAATAACTTGGAAAGGAATTTCTTTGTGGATTACAGGCAATTTTGGAGGGTTTTGCATTTCATACTGGATTGTCTTCCAGGTCAGCCTCCAGCCTTGACAGCAAGGTGCCTGACTCCAGCAGCTATGAACCTGAAGTTGACCCTGAGTTGTGGTCTCCTCTTGTTTCTATGTTGGACAAGGAACCCATGGTTGCCATGGCAGTCCCATCCATTGCCAGCCTCATGTTGCAACAGAAGGACTCCTTTAAGAAAAGTCCAATGTATTCCAAAGCCTCCCCTCTGGCTACAGTGAAAGAGGAAGTGCCTAGCAATCAGCTTGGAGTTGGATTGGAACCTTCCGATGGCGCTGAGGTTGAGCAGAAAGCACAAGGCAGCATCGGATCTCAGGAAAATGAGCAGGATGACATGCAGGATGAATTTGTGGATAGGTCAAACCCAGGCCCAGAGAGGAAGAAGTTAAATACACTTGTGTTTTTGGATGTGGTTGCAGAGAAGGGAGGGCCCCTGGAACTTTTCGTCAGCAAAGCTGTAAAAAAGATGGGAAAACAACACATGAAGACAATAAATTTAGCAGATAAAGAGGAAATTCAGAAAGAGATATATTGACTTAATGAAGTGATCACATAGAGAGGAGTTGGTTTCTTGTATTTTGATTGTTTAAAACAATTAATCGATTGTCATGATTTTGGAAATGGATAATGGGACTATGAAGACTGGCATAAAATATAAATATATGCTAGTTTTTTGCTTAAAGGAAAAACTATAGAATGAGATGTAACCCCTTTATAATTGCCCACAAAACACTAACTCTAGTTATAGAAAGCCTTTAAATTATGTAACTCTTATAAGAATAGGTAAATATATTTTGTTAAGGATATATTACATTAGTTTAAAAGTTTTTTTTAAGTAGCTTAGCTTATTGAAGAATTAAAATATTAGGATTGAGTATACTATTAAGATCAGGTAGATTATTGCAATATTTTATTTGCTTATTTTTTATCTTTTGTATTAGATGAAAACAGATATGAATAAAGATAGGTAGAATATTGACGGAATAAAAAGGAAATTAAATATGAAAGTATGAAAACATGTTCTAAGATAAGAAAGGAGCTATGAACTACAGTGGGCTGAAATGTTGGGTAAATAATTGCAATTGACCTATGTAACATGACAGGCAATGAGCAATATATGTGCTTATATGTGTTTATTGTGTAGAAAATAAATAAAATTTTATATATATTCTGTAGATAAAAATGTACAGATGTTATGTTATACAAAACCATTTGTTATACAAGGGTCCACTGTACGTTTCGAGTTTTTTTGTGGGGCATTGATTCCTCTAGGCTCAACTTCATCCTCTGAGGTTCGCAATTCAAAAAATGTACAGTCTTTGACATTCATGTATACCCCCTTCCTGTAGGTCTTGTGTAGGTCAACATCTTGGATCATTTTGAGGAGAAAACAAAACAAACTGTCTAGGAACATCAAAGGAGAAGCAGAAGAAGGGTTGTTGTTTCTCCTAGCAAAGTCCTTTAATAGACATTTTATAACTCCAGTGCACTGCCTGTCTTGCTTTTGCTAAATGAAGGTTAACTTATTTGAGGCGGCTCTGAAATCTTTATCTTGGCATATGGACAAAATAAAATAAAATATTGTCAGGAATGAAAGGTTGATATAAATGTTGCTAGTGGGGAAAATAGCTTGACCTTGCTAACTGTGAAAAACTCCACCAGCTTCAGCTGGGTTTCTGATTGCATGAGACAGGGTTTATAGATAACCAAGGATGTTTGATTCCACCGGTGACAAATCTGTCTGAGGAAAAAAAATACCCTAACCCATCAACATAATTATGTCCAGAGAAAGTGACAAAACGCATATGACTGTGATAAGGTTCTGTATTTGCCTAACAGCAAGTAACTGTCAAAATTATTTTCCCTCACTTGAGCTGGGAGGAAATTAAAATCTGCTGGGGGTGGAGGAGAAAAAAGCATGAAAACCAGGAATCTGAGGTGACAGGTTCAATAGATGTCAATATGTAGATCTCATTAGATATAATTTAGATGCATTTTAGCTTTGATGGAGTGTTGATGATACTATTTTTGTCAATAACGAAAGAAAATCAGTTCCCTGTTTACTGCACATTCTTGCCTCAGAAATTAAGATTTGTTTATTGTCAGGTTTTGGCCCACTCGTTAACATCTTCTGAGGGGGCTGTTTGCCAAGTGGCAGATCCTAGCTCATGTTATGTGTTCTCACAGATGGCTAGGGCTGTAAGGTTTCAGGTACTACTTTTTTGAGGGGATGTGGTGATTCTGGCAGGGAAATTATCTTAAGATGGCCAGTGCTGAAGGAAGAAAAGGTTTAATTTTTCTGTCAGATGGCTTTTATGCTTGAGTATCTACCTCCTCTCCTCAGGAGAGTTGTACTTATAATTTTCATTTAGGTTTTACAGTACAAAATCTCTCTCTCTCTCTCTCTCTCTCACACACACACACACACACACACACAGACAGACACACACACGCACACGCACGCACACACACACACACACAGAGAGAGAGAGAGAGAGAGAGAGAGAGAGAGAGAGAGAGAGAGAAGAGAGAGAGAGACAAATTTCCCAATTGTTTTGTAAGGGTCTGCCTTCCATGTCATCATGTGCCTTCTAGCCTCAAGTTAAAGCCATGAAACCTTAGAGAAAGGGAAGCTTAATTTGTTTTGGGCATTCAGGAAAGGTAACTTGGAATGTGTCAGCAGAGAGAACGTTTGGCCCTAAATGGTGCCATCTTCACAAGAGGAGTGACTATTTGTCAAGGAAGACCTCTGCACATGTGGAACTTCCTGAAGTGATAGATGCCTCTGAAAAATGAGGGTTCCTGATCACAAGGCAAATTCCAGATGTAGCAGTCCCTTTCATCTTCAGTCTGACCTTCTTGAAATACAGATAGTGAGGGGCAGGGTTGGTGCAAATATCCTCTTCCTATGCTTGTGCATTGGTATTAATCCTTTTCCAAATGCCTGATTAGGGCTGGTTCCCTCTGTGTTCTGAGCTTTTTGGAGATTGGTTAATCCATTCTCTCCCTGGAGGCTTAGGTTGTAAAGACTTGTTCTTCTTACTTTTTTTAATTGATTGATGGCTTTCAGTTATTTTGTTGAGTTTGAACTGCTTGTGGTTTTAGAATTAGAGGATTTTCTAAGCTAAGATGTGGCATGACAATGCTCTGATACACCACCAACAACAATTTTAGAACTGCAGAGGCAGAAGGGACTCAGCCTAATATGCTTCACTCTTTTTTACTATCTATTCTACTCAGTCTGATAGAAAGAGGCAATGTCTATAGCAGTGTTGCCGAACCTATGGCATGGGTGCCAAAGGTGGCACTCAGAGCTCTTTCCGTGGGCACCTGACATGGGCCCATCACAGCCACCTGTATTCAGGTTAAATGGCTGTATTGGCACTCTGTGAAAAACTAGTGGGTTTTGAATCGCAGTTTGGGCACTTGGTCTCCAAAAGGGTCACCATCGCTGGTCTATAGTCGAAGTAAAACACTCTCGTATCTAAATAGTTTTTCTAGTAATTAGAGATGGGCACGACTCAGAAAAATTGTTCGTTTTCGTTTTCATCTAGGGGTCCGTTTCGGCTCGTTTCCGTTTTCGTGAGCTAATTTCAAAATTTTTCGTTTTCATTTTGTTATGTAACGAAAACGAAAAAATGAAAACGAAAACGAAAATTTTTTCGTTTCTTCCCATTTAGCTCCATTATGTGCTTTTCCAGTAACGAAAAACGAAAATTGGCTCAAAATTAGTCATTTGGTTTCCGTTTCCGTTCCAGTTCTGAGCCGTTTTTCGTTTTTTGTTTCGTTACGTAACGGAAACGAAAAACGGAAACGGAAACAAAAATACCGCTAAGTCGTGCCCATCTCTACTAGTAATAGTTTTGCTCTGACCTACTGAAATCAGCAAGGATTGAATGGGCTTGTTGTTGTTGTTGTTGTTGTTGTTGTTGTTGTTGTTGTTGCCATCAAGTCCCCTCTGTCTTATGGTGACACTATGAATGAGCAATCTCCAAAATGTCCTGTCCTGAACTGCCCTGTTCAGCTCTTGGAAATTCAACACCGTGCCTTCCTTTGGGGAGTTGATCCATCTCATGTTTAGTCTTCCTCTTTGTGTGCAGCTTTCAACTTTCCCCAGCTTTATTGTCTTTTCCAGAGAATTTTATCTTCTCATGATATGCCCAAAGTAGGACAGCTACAGTTTCATCATTTTTACTTCCAGAGCTAGCTTAGGCTTGAATGAAGCTTTGAAAGTTTGATAAATGACCAAGACAAAGGACCATGCTGCCCACCCCATCTCTGTGCATGACCCTACCTATGTTACCAGGCTTTTTGCACATACATTGTGTCAAGTATGCAGGGCAGGGGGAGGATTTATTTCCATTAGGACATGCTATAAACAGCATGATTCTGTAGTTTTAGAAAGCCATTTTCTCATCATAAACTTTAGCTCTGAAAAGGGAAATTGATAATCTCTGAAAGACAGAAGAAATGAGCCAGCAAAAATTAAATTGTTTGAAGTCTTATTCATTTAGGTGGGAGGGACTTAAATAGAACCTATGGCTCTCCAGATTCTCTTGGACAATAACTCCTAGCAGTAGAGATGGGCACGACCTGACGAAATTCCCGTTTCCGTTTCCGTTCCTCGTTTCCGTTACGGAACGGAAAAGGAAACGACAATTACTCCGCCAGAACTCGAACTTGAACCGACTAAAGAAAAATTGGGTCTGATTTGTCGTTGTCGTTCCTGGCATCGCGGCGATCCCGCGATGCCAAGTGGCACAGAAAAAAAGTTTTTAAAAGTTAAAAAAAAACCCAATTCCCGGCCAAAAAGCCTACCAGAGGGGTGGTTGACCCCCCCCCTCCTGTCCTGGGCTGCTCTGGTGGTGGGGGAAATCCTCGTCTTAGTCGCTCGCAACAAGCACCGGACTTGCCGCCGCCCGCCGCAATTCAAGCGGCATAGAAAAAAGTTTTAAAACCCCCGATTCCTGGCCCAAAAAGCAGGCGGAAATATGCCTGCCTGAGTGAGGGCTCAGGGCAGGGCACCTATACCAGAGGGGTGGTTTCTGGGGGGGGGGGTCCCCGGCCTCCTCCCCTCTCCTGTCCTCCTGGGCTGCTCTCGTCTCGCCATACCATGCGGTGCGGGCGGGGGATCGAAAATGGGGCGGCGACCGCAATCTTTTTTTTGAAATCGTATCATCGTGGTCCAAAAACACACCAAAGCACCACAGAAACATGCGGAAATTGCTATTTTAAAACTGCCAGAATTTTTACAGTAGCAGTGGGTTTTTCTTGCAACAAAATGTCTCCTCTGTCCTCTCTCCATTGATTTTATTTTATTTTATTTTATTTTACACCTGCGCAATGATGGGCTGGCCATGGGAGTGACCATGCAAATTTTTGGAGCCATTCCACCAATCACATGGCCACTTGGCCAGGTTGACCACAGAGACTTCTGGGATGTGCCAACCGGGCATAAAAAGCCCACTAACCGTAGCCCGAACCCAAACCCTAACCCTAACCCTAACCCATAAGCCAGTACACTGTCCTTCTAAGTGGGTCAGAGAGGCACCCAGAGGTGCACCCCAATACTCACCCTAACCTCACCCGTAACTAGCCTAACCCTAGCCCTTGCGCTAACCCTGTTGCCTAAGCCAGATCTGTACTTGCATTGCACTACACGCAAGTACAATTCCCTTCTTAGTGAGACACAGCGGGTGCAGAGAGTCTTCCAGTCCGCCACTTGTGGCTCTTGGTGACTCCTGCAGGCTCGGCTGGGCAGCATGTGTGCCATGCAAACCTTGCCCCCGAGGCCTGACTGATGCAGGGAAGGCACCCCAAAAACAGGGGTGTCTCTGCCAGTCTGCTGTGTCTCTGCGTGCAACTTGGTATGCATATCCATATGGCTATGCATGCCCTTTTGCAGCAGGTGAGGAGAGGAGACCCCCATGCCATGAGGGGTCTCCAGGAGCCTGCTTTCCCTTCCTAGCGGGTGAGGAGAGGAGGCACCCCCCCAAAAAAAGAGGTGCCTCCAGGAGCCCGCTTTCCCTTTATAGCGGGCCAGAGGAGGCACCCACCTCACAGAGGTGCCTCCAGGAGCCCGCTACCCCCCTAAACCAGCATAACGACAGATGAAAAATGACACCACGAAATGACAAATGTTTGCAAAATTTCGCGAAAAACGGAAACGAGCCGAAACGGACCCGTCCCGAAAAACGATAACTTGAAAAAAAAATTTCCTGGTCGTGCCCATCTCTACCTAGCAGATCTGGCTAGCCTAATCAATGATGAGGTATGATGTGAGCATCAACCTAGCCACCTCTGGAGGGACAAAAGGTGTTTGAGAACCTATTTCATGACTCTGTCAAACACAAAACGCTTCCTTTGGTCCCTATCAAGGCGGAATCATATTGTTCTTATATGTAACATAATTGGCATAAAATGGGACAAAGGCCAGAATTCTATGGTTGGTTTATGTCAGTGTAATTGTACTTGCATAGATTGCAGTGGGGAATTATCACCAATTAAGCAATTGCCACTCCCATTTCTGACCCCACACCCAGTTGTGTGACCAACATGAAACCAGGAATAGGAACAGCAAGTTCTTAATTAGTGGCAATTCAGTTCTAAGAGTCATACATTTACATTTATGTCAGAGTAAAGCCCCCACAGGATTCTAGCCATTTTATTTGAAATGGGAAGCTAGACATTATGGCTGGAATCCTTTTTAAAAAAATAAACAAAACATTAATGGAAGAGCAACTACACAGTCATTTTTCCCCTATAGCAAAACCACTAGCATAACTAACCAAGCAACTGATCTTGGAGCCAGAGTGAGACTGAGCTCCAAGAAGGGGAGTCCGGCAGAACTGGGCAGAATTCTTATGCAAATCTCTCCATGTTTCCTCAATAGGTTTCTGATCTATTCATTGTAAACATTGCCATCCATGGAAGAGTGATTGTTGTATGATGTACTCATATCAAACTGTGGATCCATCTTTATTTTTATGAAAAGCTGCTTTTCTAGATGACAGCTCTCAGAATCTTGTGACCAGTATGGGCAGTTTTTAGGGCAACCCAGAAAGACAAAGAGTAACAACAGGTAAGAAAAAGGAAAAAACCTTGAAATCTTGTTGAGTTTTAAGAGGAGTGTTAAGCCTATCTTTCTCATTTTTGTGGACGTACACTGGAAACAGTATTTTATTTATTTTATGTTATTTATTGTATTTTGTACTGTTGATGGAAATGTGATATGTTGTGTTGTGAACCACCCAGAAAATGTCTGCACTCGGAGTCAGTCGCCAAGTGGAGATGATAAATACATACATACAACCACAATTACATATTTTAAAAATCTTTCCCCTTTGTGATCTGCTCGTTCTGTTTCTTCCATCATCTCTTCCACCAAAGCAGCTGTTTATAACTATGAGCTTTATGTATTAAACATTAGCCTGATGGAAATGTGACTCCAGCTCATGATCCCTGGCCATTTTTGAATGAAATGACTTTGCACCGGGCATGTTGCATTTCTCCTTCCTTCACAGTAAACCTCTGTGCAGGAAGTGAAGAAATTCAGATTAAATTTCTCTAGTTGGAATTATTTCCTTCAAGAGGAATGTAAACAACCACCTGGCAGATATCCTGTGATTTGTGTTCCTGCTTTGAGCAAGGGTTTGGACTTGATGGCCTTGTGAGCCACTCCCAACTTCATGATTCTTGGACTTGTGTAAGAATATAGGCAGGGTTCGTATTCACTCTTTTACTTGGGTCTGGCAAAAAAGTGGAAATAATGAATTAGCTACTTGACAGGACTTCCGTGTTTGGCACACAAACATTAGCTGGGACACCACTTTCTTGCTCTGTATAAAACAGGTCTGAATAGGAAAGCATTACCTTGCCAGGTGCACCTGGTTTCTTCCAGGTAGAACTATTCACGTGAAAAGCAATAAATGTAAACATTAAGGACATATAAGGTACACTGTTTTGATTGCTGGAATACCAGGTGAACATAAGGCAAGGGAAGAGCTGTTTTGTTTTGTTTTATTTTTAAATAATGCCCCTAAGGGCCTTTTCACATGACCCCTAAAATCCGCGGCAAATGGCTCCCAGATCCGGAGCTTAAAATTGTTTCCCCACCAGCTCCGGAGTTTACAAAAAATTAAGTGCGACCACGCCCACTTAAGCGCGTCCCAGCGCACTTTTCAAGTACGTGCTCTCCGGAGCTGAAAAATTTCTGATGTGGATGTAAAGTAGTGGGTGCTGGGTTCTCCTCGCCTTGTGTTTGTTTTTTTTGTCCCCGACGCCCCTTTAAGAGATAGGAATCATGACAACGACAGGGCTCGGGGCGGCTTCCACTGGCAGACGGAGGTGAGCCTGCGTTTTTTCTCCCTTTTTTTCTCCTTCCCCTCACGCAGACAGGAGCAAGGAAGTGCAGAGGGGGTGGGAACACAGGAAGAGCGACGAACCCCCAAGATCTCTGGTCCGAATTTAAGTGGACAGTGGATCTTAGGGGTTGTGTAAAAACGCCCTAAGAGCAATAGAATATAAAATGAATCAGACTTTATATAGGAAAGGATAAATTACCTTTCTCCCAAAATCAGGAGCGGGAACAAAAATTGCTACAGTACCTATTGTAGCATAAAATGCATACTTTTAAAAAGTAGACATTTTGGAAACATTATGTACAAAAGTCTCTTTTTGTGTGCTGCCATACACCTTTTAATGGGTATTTAGTCTGCTGAATGGTGATGTTTATGAACGAGGTGATCCATCTGTATTCTGACACATCCATGCTGAATGTACCTTATCTGTTTGTAGATGTAAGGTCTGCTATGAGCTGATTGAATAGCTCAATGGGATAGGCATCTGGCTGAGGAACCAGAGGCTGGGAGTTCTATTTCTCCACTGTGCATCCCAGAAGAGCCAGCCTGTGTAGCTTTGGGCAAGCTGCACTGTCCCAACATGACCCTAGAAGAAGAGAATGGCAGACTACTTCTGAGTACTCTATATTTGAATAACCCTGAAAACAGTTGCCATATGTCACAGCTAAGTGGACAGCACACCCTGCTGCCACCTTATTGAACCTGAGGGCTTTTTTGCCCTCTCTCTCACTTACCCTAATTATAAGGTAATTTAATTATGCTTCCATTTTTTAAAAAAAGAAAAAGAAGAGCAAATTGCAGGTAAATCTTGATTTGCTATGAGTTACTGTGATGATGAATAAGATGTTATGTATGAATATTTATTGTTGCTCATGTTATGAATATGTATTAATGTAATAATTGCATTACATTAATAATTACACTGAGCCTCATGGCACAGTGGTTAAATGCCTGTATTGCAGCTAAAACTGTGCTCATGACCTCCTTCCAAGGTTGGTAAAATGAGTACCCAGTAACGCATACTGTAATTAAACTGTGAACTGCCCAGAGACTACTTTGCTTTGCTTTGTAATGTTGCCTAGCCAATCAGTATGCTGGTGGGCATGGCTAGTGGATATAAAGATGCTCTCTGAAAAGAGGAGGGGTTCTCTCCTGTGTGCTTTAAGGGTGGTCTTCTAGGGATAAGAACTTCTTATGATAAGAACTGTTATAGTAATAAGTCATTTAAGTAATATCTAAGAACATTGGCTAAGCCATCATACCAATGACATTGAATATCTGTATACAAATAAAAATTACATGTTTAATTTTTAAATCATAAACATTGGTGTCAGAATCCATTCTTCATAATAAAAGTCCCTGGTAACTTGCTGGTATTTTGGTGAGGATACCTAGATTGGGAAACAGTTATTAATTAATGTTAAAGGTGGCAGCATAATAGATCCAGGTTTGTCACAGTTACTTCCTCAGCCATGATTTCTGAATATTCATAGGTAATGATGCCCTGCTGTGCCGAGCCTCCAGTAATATAGAAGCTATTGCTATTCATTAATGAGAGTTTGAAGGGGAATGCTTCTGCACTTGATTGGTGCAAAGTGGCAAATCATTTATTCTCCTGTTTCCTTACCTTTGACAAACAGTTCTGTTTGAACTCTAGTGTCACAAAGAATTTCGGTTTGTACATCAGATTTGAACATTAGCAACAGTAGCATTAGCAAACAAACAGGCTAGCAAAGGTACCTTTCTTTGACATTATAATCTCCTTCTTGGCCATGTGGCACAGATCTCCCAATGGTTATCTTCAGCATTTGGAGAGCATTCTACTCTCTCTCTCTTTCTCTCTCTGTCTCTGTGTGTGTGTGTGTTTGTGCGTGTGCTATCTCCCTACCCACATGGCTGCAGGTAGGAGTGATGGATGTTTTGGCTACATATGTGGAAAGAGCAAGATTAAAGTGACTGAGCTGGTTCCTAGAAAGGAGGGGTAAATCAAAGGGAAAGAAACAGCCAGATCAACCTATAGCAGAATGAAGATAATTTATTTATGGGTAAATAGCACAAGATTTCCATTCTACTAAAAATCTAAATAATCTAACCAGGGAAAAATGGAAATTGAAGATGACTGGGAAGCATGGAAAGAGAATGGACTGAGAATGACATCATCCAGAGCCTAGTTGTCATTTACTGTATAAGGTTTTTCAACAAGTTGTGTCTGATCCCTTCCCATCCAATAACTAATTTCTTCCAGTGTTTGCTGATGGATGCATAGGAGAAGCCTCAAAGGGATTCCTTGAACATTTTCTTCCAGTCCCGCTGGATTTGCATGATTGTGCATTACTGTCCTGGGTAGGGAAAAGTGGCCATGCAGTGGCAGAGTGGATGGAAAAGGGCTGTCCTCACCTAGTAATAGCCATGATGCAGCCATCTCAAGACGAAACACAAAACAAAACAAAAAGTGGGGGGGGGAGATGTGGCATCTTGAAGACTAAATGATATATTTTAATCTAAGCTTTTGTGGAACATGCTCCCTTCATCAGCATGAGTCAGAATATGGAGGCTACATGGTAAAGCCTGTCTGATGAAGTAGGCATGCTCCATGAAATCATACATTAATGGACAGCAGTGAGAACTAGTCCACAGTGGCATATACAGTGGTACCGCGATTTACTAATTTAATCCATTCTGAATGCATGCTCTTAAGTCAAACTACTCTTAAATCAGGATACCTATCTAAAAAATTGGAGGGAAAGTTAAAAAATGAAAAATGAAAAAAAGTAAGTTGAGAAGACCATATCTAAAATTTGTAAGGTGCCAGTTAAAATGCCAATAGTTTTCCACTCTTAAGTCAAATTGCTTTTAAGTCGAGCTGCTCTTAAGTCAGGGTACTACTGCAGTTAAGTTATATGGTTTCCTGAAAAGTCTTTAAGGCGCCACAGCATCACTGTTTTTTTCTTTTTGCTTCTGTTTTATGTTTCTTGTTGATAGGCTTCTACAGATTAACATTGGGACAGCTTCAGAAGCATGGTGCAGGGTATTTTTTTTCCAGCATTTGCTGCCCTGACATTATACACTCCAGGGCAAGAGGAGGGGGGCGGGGCTCAGATATTGGGGAAGAACAACTGAGGGAGAGCTCTTGAGTGCACTCTGTGGAGATCTGTTGTCCAAAGAGTGGATCCTGAGTCACAGTAACAGCTAGGTTTGAGAAGAGCTGTCTCTGGCAAAAATTAATTGCTCTACAGCTAGTGATGGATAACTGCCATAAGTGTCAGAAAAACAAGAGTGATGGAGGCTGAGTACTCATGTAAGTTCAGTGGGCTTTTTGTGTTTTGATTACTTGTGGAGGAAATGTGTTTTCAAGCAGTTGAACTCATGATGGACTGCTAGGACTCCCCACCTGGAGCAGAAAAAAAACCCATTTAGTCATTTGGCATCTGCTCAATACACAATGCTAAATGCGTAGAAAGAGCAAGCTACCCTTCCCTGCTTTATTATGGTTTTGCTCACATGAAGGAATAGATTGGAATGGGAAATTATGAAGGCTGATGACATGTGTCAAAAGCTAGATTTCCTCATGTTCTTGCTGGCATGTAAAATCTTCAGCATCCGATGGATGTGTTTTCTTCAGACTCATTCCTTTTGAACAAGCCAAGTGAAAACAGAGGAAGCAGGAACAGCTTGCTCTCCTTCTTTGCATGTTTAGTTTCCTGAGATATAGAATAACTTACTAGGGCTTAAATGTCTGGAAATTGTGCAATAGACTGAGGTAAATGGCTGAGAAAATGCTTCCAGAGATCATCTCTTTGACACTCCTCAAGAGGCAGAGAACAGACTACGCCGTATAACTAGAAAAATGCAAATTAAGGTACTGCTGTTCAAAATAATCAGTGCACAATTATAAAAGCATTGTATCCTAATATGTGTCACATGCCACTCCTTGTGTGTGTGTATGTGTGAGGGGGGGGGATTCCAAGGACAGTGTGCCGTCTGATGGAGGCATGATGGCCAGAGGACAGGGGTCAGAAGAAGGAAAATTGGAGAAGGAAGATGACAAGGAGAAAGAAAAGGGGGAGGAAAACCAGAGTGAGGGAAATAAAGGGAGGAAGTGACAGAAGGAATGTGAGTATCAGTTAGAGGAGAGGACAAATGGGATGAAGATGTTTGGCAAGAGGTGGGATTGAACATAGAGATTCGTGAGATAGGGGTTCAAATGGATGATTGGGGAGGCAGTTGAGCCATTAGAATGGAAGGTGCCAGATGAGCACAAAATGAACTTTTTTCGTTTGTTATTTGTTATTTGTTTTGTTACGTAACAAAACGAATAACGAAAATTGTGGTGAAATTGGAACGAACAGAACAGAACCATGAAAATTAGGTTCGTTACGTTTCATTTTCGTTAATGGTGACGCGCAATAAAATGAGCTGTTTTTAAATGTTAAAAAACGTCCTGAATATCCGCAAAAACCCAGTGATAATTATTTATTCTGCCTGCTAATACCTACCAGGGGGGTTGGGGTCCTTAAAACGTGCATTTATGCCTTTTCTCAGATCGCTGTATTTTTTTCCTTTAAGGGGAGTTAGGGGATATTTTCGACCCAAAATGGCTCCCAGATGCCTAATATTGATTTCTTGGGTATTAAAACGCCCTGGACATCCATAAAAATGCAGCAATATTTATTTGAAATTATTACCTACCAGGGGGCTGGGGTCCTTAAAATGTCGCGATGTATTTTTCTTTTCCCTTTAAGGATGACAAAACGGATGTCGCCATCACCAGCCACAAAATGGAGGCAAGCCATGTGATGGGGTCATGTAAATTCTTGGACAACTTCAACCAATAGCATGCTCAGGTTGCAGACTGGGCAGGTCTGGCAGCCACGGAGGGCATAAAAAGCTCTGGCAGCTCCCGTCCTCCTTGCAGTCTTCGGTGGGATTGCTGTCTCTGCGACTTGTTATTTGCACTTTAGGCCAGCCAAGCAGGTGTGTGTCTCTGTGTTCCTGCTGGCTGCAGCCTAGCTCTTAGGGGAGAGAAAGAAGAGATTTCTCTTGCAGCCTCCCTGTGTGTCATGCATACCGCTCGGTGAGTACCCATCCCTGCCCCACAGTACAGTCACTCTGCAGCTGCCTTGCACCCTGGGCAACGCCTGCCGCTGCCTTTGCAGCCTCCCTGTGTACCTAGTCTATACTGTGTCTCTGCCAGCATCAAATTTTGTTTAGTGTTTTCCCTCTGGTCTGGGGCATTGTGGGACATCTGCGCACAGAAATGCTTTAAAAATCGTACAAATAGCGGGTAAAAACAAAAAATGAATAATGAATAACGAAAATGATTTTTTTTCAAAAATTCACAAAAAATGAAAACAAACCGAAACGGACCCCCCTCAATGAAAAATGAAAAACTGAAACACCATTTTTTCGATTAGTGCCCATCTCTACTTTCAAGTTAAGTTCTATAACTCTTGGATAGGGTGGTGGCAAGATTGTCAGGCTTTCTCAACACTTTCAGAGAGAGAAGGGTGGTCTTTTTTAATTCTCACAAAACCATGTCCAATTTGCATTTAAGGATTCTAATGGTCTAGTTTTTTTTAAAAAAAAAAACTTGATTGTCTATCAGGAAGATTATAAAGAATGGATAATTAGTGGATCCTAAACATTTTTGACTGGAAATAAATCCACTGATTTTTAAGGAGATGTCCAAGTGGATGTACTTAGCATCTTGTTTTGGAACACTTTAATAGAGACTTATTTGAAACTGTAAGTTTAATTTGAGAAATGAGTATATCTCTGTGCAAACTTTAAACCCTGCAATGCGTTCCTTGCTTCAATTTTCATTTTATAGCTTCCTTCTTTAAGGACAATTATGAAACTAATGAGACATACGCAGTGCAATGCCTATAGCAACAAGGAAGCAACAACTATTTACTAACATGGTAATACATATTCTTTAGCTGCGAAGTATCTGTTTTAAATCACATTAAAGCACAATTTAAGTGTGCCAAATGGAAGAAAGGATCAACCAAGAGCCCTAAACTAGGTTGCAAACAAACGTCTCTTAAAATTGCCACACTGATATTGAACCAGCCTCACTAAAGTTAGTTGGGAATGGCATTTTCAATTTTCACCACTGGTGACAACAGAGACCCTTCACTCATGCCTGCTACAAATATGTACAGAACTCATATGCGGACTAGCTTTCATTTCTCCCACATTAGTTGTAGATCAATGAAACTGAAAACAGATATGTGCCATTTGGTTCAGTTTTCAATTTGTCCTCATAGGGGTGGTACTAGAGATGGGCACAAAATGGAAATATAGCGTCCCATTTCATTTCAGTCTTCATTTCATTTCATTTTGCTAATAATGGACTTTTTAAAAGAATTTCCATCATGAAATGAAACGATTCGTAAGGTTATCAATAGAGCTTTCCTTTTTTTATTTTATTTAACAGGGAGCCCACTTCCCTAAATCAAAGCCCCTCCTTTAACCTTCTAATCAATTTGCTTTCAAACAAAGAGCCCTCTGTAAACAAGCAAGAAACCTAATGGCTAGCTGCTGCACCTCAGATCAACAAGATCTGAAAGATATGCTCAACAGCTGATGATCATTTCTTGATGACACACTGTTTGCTGTCCCGTTTCATTTCATAATGTTTCATAAGCTTATGAAACGACAAGACAGCACGTCATTTTTTGTAAGGTGCCCATCCCTAGGTGATACACATCTTAAAGCATTGTTATAATTCAGGTGTCTGGGATGTACCAGTGGTAAACTGCCACTAATTGAGTTGTGGCGTGCGTTCCTAGTTGAATGCCAGTTATGCAACCAATTACACAACTAGGAATGTGACCAGCAACTCATTACTTAGTGCCAGTCCACCACTGAGATTTATGCCATTACAAACATGCCAGCACAAATCAAAAGGGCATTATAAGTTAAGCATTATAAGTTAAGGCTTCTTCTGGCTACAATGGAATGATCCCATACAAAATGCGAATCCTTTGGGGTTCACCATGTCAATGGATCCTTCGTAGGCAACATAAATTACAGGAATAGTCCTCCTTTTCTACATTGGGATTGTAACTAGCCCTGCCTCCAGTCCTTTGGCCTGATCAGGATTCACTTTATCCCACCCCACTTGGGAACTTGTTAAAATCCACTTCCTGCAATCAATGACAGACAGAAGCTATCAAAAAGATAACTTGTCATTTCCCCTCAGTGTTTGTACCACTATGGTAACTTGCTAGGAAGATGGCAGTTCCACATCATCATGGTAAATGATCCAACAACAACAATAGCAATAGCAGCAGCAGCAGCAACAACAAATTTATTTATTTATTTATTTATTTATTTATATACTGCCCATCTTCCAGAGGAACTCCAGGTGGTTGATGATGATGATGATGATGATGATGATGATAATAATAATAATAATAATAATAATAATAATAATAATAATAATAATAATAATAATAATAATAGATGGCATTGATCAGCACAGCAACTGTTGGGTAATACAGGGATTCTCTTGTCTGAAGATGGCAGAAGTTCATTATTTTCACCTGTAGTTCTTAGAACAACTCAGTGTGCTTAGTTTTAGCCCTGAACCAGGAATTATAGTCCAAAACAGAGGGGCATCTTCCTATTTCTTATAAATGTGTTGATTTTGATTTGCTTCTTCAGCTTGCTCAATTTATTAATGAGACAAATATTAAGCCAGCAAGATGGATACTGCATTTGGTACTGCCAGCCTCTCTCAAGTTCCAAAACAATGGGCTTTTTAGATCATTCAGGGTGTTGCTATTGCTTCCCCCCCTTCACTGTTTACTCCTTTCCAGCTTTCATCAGCTTCACCTGCATTGTAAGCAGCAGTGAACTTGACAAGTCACCAAGTCAACTGTATGCTGTCTATGTGCAACAGCATTTTCTCCTGATTAAGCACGCTGCTTCTTAATTCTGTTGGGTGACCTTGAATACTTGTATGTGCAAAAATGTCAGTGCTTCTTCCTTGTTCCTCTTTCACAAGGTTGATTAAGTTTGTGTCATCATGTTGATTAAACTGATGTAATGTGAATGCTGATGAACCTGCCCTTCCTTAAAGAGCTATTAAGGTCATGGGGAAAATGGATTTACGTTTGGGAATCCCTTTAAATGGGAAGATATTCCCATCAGCCAATGTATTATGGTCCCAGGCAATGTTTTTACGCTCAGTAAATTCAGGCGAGGTTTTTCATCTCTTTTCAGACTAAATCTCTATTCTTCCTGGTTGCAGAAAATGAAATGGGGAGAAAACCTAACACCAAGATGTGCCTCTGGGTTAAATGTTAGAGACTTAATAATTGCAGAAACAGACCAATTTGCTTCTAAATGTCCTGAGAAAATTATGGCTTTGAAAATAGATGACATAAGATCAAACCATTTGCTAAAATAAGTTTCGGGGATGAAGTTTGCGACTTCTTTGGTTCCAATTGAAACATTTATCATCTACAAGCAATGCCTTTCAACTGCTTGTAGCAGCCAGAAAGAGAGAAAACCTCTACATAGGAAATGAAATGAAAGCAATTTAGACCCCCAGTGTTGTTATTATGTGCCTTTAAGTTGCCTCCAACTTATGGAAACTCTATGACTGACAGAGCTCCAGGATATCTTCAGCAGCCCCATTCAGAAAGAGAGAGAGAGAGAGAGAGAGAGAGAGAGAGATTGAGAGAAGCATACTAAGGATTGGTTGTTGAATTAGAATTGCTTTGTGGAGTCATCCGCCATCCCCTCAAGCATGTCCGTGTTCTACCTGAGCAATTATGACAACGTAATTTCTTTTGGTTTCCTGCCAGTTTGGTAATTTAGCAATTCCAGTGGTCAATCAAAAGTTGCATTTCTTCCCAAGGCTTCAATTAGAAAAGTGGTTGCTTATTTGAGAGAGTGATTTAGACTTTTAGGAGATGATAATGGTATAATGGAATACTTAGCTGATGTCATCATTATGCAGAATTGAGTGGGAGGACCAGACAAAGCACTGTGGACATTTCTAAAGTTGACACTTATCTTTCGTTTCACATTTGAAGATGACAGAAATAATAATTGTGCCTGTGTGTATCCGTAGATGAAAGATGGGATGTGTGCATGTAATACAGGATTTCTGGAAGATGCTGACAGTCCATGCGTCTTTTACATTCAAATATGCACATGTTAAAATTCTGGCATAAATTTCATTAAGTAATGTTGGAGTAAGTTATATATTTAAAAGCGGAGCTTGGGAAAGAATTGCAGAGAGAGGTTGAGGCTCTTTATTCAGTTTGTCCACGGCAACAAATTGATTATGGGAGTTAGGTTTGGGGTGGGGGAAGTTCCCATTCTTGATTATTACTCCCCCTCCCCCATTGCACTCCCAAATACTGGAAGAACCATAGCAAGAAAGAAAGAAAGAAAGAAAGAAAGAAAGAAAGAAAGAAAGAAAG
>JAHTLZ010003518.1:8715830-8727896 GCA_023846285.1 Phrynocephalus versicolor | reverse complement strand
AAGAAAGAAAGAAAGAAAGAAAGAAAGAAAGAAAGAAAGAAAGAAAGAAAGAAAGAAAGAAAGAAAGACTCTCCACTTACAAGGCTAATACTTCAGACCTCAACCTGGAAAGTTGCATGATTAGAAAAGTGATGCAGCACTACCTTGGTTTACAAGTACAATCCGCTCTGGAAACATGCTCGTAAACCAAAGTAGTTGTGTATCAAAGCAAATTTCCCAATAGGAAATAAAGAAAACTTAGATGATTCGTTCTGGTCCCCCTCATTCTTGGGACCCCTCCCATCACACCATGCATGCCATTTATCTCCTAAATCTACTCCATCTGTGTCTTACTTTTAAGTCCACAATCAACTGTAGACTCTAGAAGTTTTGTGTGATTGTTGCAACAAGCTGACACATATCAAAATTATGCATTAGTTGTTGTTGGAGTTGTTTGTTTCCACACCAGAGAACCTCTAGAAAGAACAAGGGAGAAAAAGAGGAGATGAGCGTCATCAGCTCAGCACAGTAAAAGGGCCTCGTGACGCAGTGGTTAAATGCCTGTACTGCAGGTAAAACTGTGCTCACGGCCTGGGGTTCAATCCCAGGCAGCAGGCTCATGGTTGACTCAGCCTTCCATCCTTCCAAGGTCAGTAAAATGAGTACCCAGCTTGCTGGGGGGGGGGGGAGACAATGTGTAGCTTGCATACTATAATTAAAACTGTAAACCGCCCAGATACTATCTGAAGTGGTATAGGGTGGTATATAAGCATACCACTTTGCTTTGTGTTTATCATATCTGGTATCTGAACAAAATAGCAAGCATGCCCTTATTGATGATGAACATCTATTACACCCATGAATAGGTTGATCTATTCCATACCATTCAATCGCATGCAGCTGTGAAACCCTTTGCAGGAGTGCACAAGCTGGAGTCCAGCATTTGTTGCATTTGTTGCTGGTGCCTGTGTTTGACTGACAACCTGCAGTTGAATAGAAGATATTTTAAAACATTCAAACAATCTCTGTCTACATTTGGGGAGCTTCTTTGCTGATCCACTCACTTTCCTGAAGTGGAGTAATTCAGGCTTGGTCCTTATGAATGTAACCATGTATGCTGCTTTCTGTTCTGTGCTGAATGTGGGACAAAGGTTGGGAATAGGAGTACACTATGACCTTTGCATCCATTGATTTACCAACCATGGATTCTGCAGTTGGTGATCAGCGGGTGCAAGGGAGAGCTGAGCTCAGCAGTGAGGAGGGAAAAGAAAAGAAAATTCATGGATGCCGATCCCTTCTCGCTGTTGCTGCTGCACACTGGCCACTCTCTGGAGGGGGGGTGGGGACTTAAGAGGATCTACCTGGCCTCCCAACCTTTGGGTCCTGGATGGAGGACCAGAAGTTTGAGCTCGAGTGGGAAGTTTAAAACTCCCGATCTACTGCTCGGGATTTGAGCAAGAAGTTCAAAGGCTGATTGGCCAGGCTGGTCCTCTTAAGTCCCCCACCCCATCCCTCCAGAAGGCAGCTGGCATGGTAAGTTTCTTCCTCGCTGCTGCCACCACATGCCGGCCACCCTCCAGAGGGGTGGGGTGGGGACTAGACATGGGCACGGCCAGAAAAAATGACGTTTCGAGTTTTCATTTGTTGGAATGGGTCCGTTTCGGGTCGTTTCCGTTTGTCACGATTTTTTTCAAAAAATTGTCGTTTCGTCGTTTCGTTTGTCATTTGTCATTTCCAACGTGATTTAGCGTGATCGGAGCTGGTGCTAGGTGTTTTTACGCCCTAGGCAGCAGGTGGGGCAGGGGGCGGGCAGCGGGGGGGAGGTGCGGGTGGGTGGCGGTGGCAGGGGGCCATGGGCGGGCGGTGACAGCAGCAGGGGGAGGCGCGGGTGGGCGAGTGGGCCGGCAGCGGCACGGGCCGCAGGCGGGTGGCGGTGCGGGCGGGCAGGCGAGTGGGCAGTTAGGATATCACTTAGGATAGAGGTTTTGTTCTTGGCTTGCACCCCAAATGTGTGTGTGTGCAAGCAAATTGAAGTTGGAAAAATAGAAAATAAATGGTAGTGTATAATATATTTTTAAAATAAATCCACACCTCCCACTCCCAGTCGAACTTCCCCCTTTATCCAATATCAGAAAAAAATCCTCACAAACTGCCAGAGAAGAAATAAAGAATAAACTGCTATTCCCTTCAGCAGACAAAGCTGCAGGGAATCAAAGAAATTATTTTCTAAATTCAATTCCCTCCCTCCCTGCCTAACTTAAATCTAAAGCCTCCAGCCTCCCTCCAATCAGCCAGCAGCAGCCAGCCACACAGCCCTCCACCCTCCACATCCAAGAGCCGACTGCGACTTCTGGAAGGTGCCTCGGCTTTTTATGCCCTCTGCCACATCCGGAAGTGTCAGTCAAAACCTGGCCATGGCATTGGTGGAATGGTTCAAAAAATTGCATGGTCCCATCCCATGCCCAGCCCAAATGGGCAGGTCTAAAAAAAATAAAAAATAAAATAAAATAAAATAAAATCAATATGACGTTTTATTGCTATAAAAACCCACTGCTACTATTAAAAATCAGGCATTTAAAATAAATAAATTTCACGTTTCTGTGGTGATTTGGTGTGTTTTTTGACCACGATTTCAAAAGAAAAATTGCGGTCACCATTTTGGATCCCCCCCACACTGCATGGCATGGCGAGACGACGAGGATGACCCCCCCCAGCCTGGTGCAAACAGCCCAGGACAGAAGAAGAGGGGGGGAAAGGCCGGGGACCCCCCAGAAACCACCCCTCTGGTAGGTGGCAAAGCCTCAGGCAGGTATATTTTCGCCTGCTTTTTTGGCCGGGAGTCGGGTTTTTTTAAAAAAACTTTTAAATTTTTTTTCTGTGCTTCGCATTGCGCGATCGCCGCGATGCCACAAACAAAAATGAAAAACCCGACCAAATTTTTCTTTTTTCGGTTCGAGTTCGAGTTCTGACGGATTAATTATCGTTACCGTTTCCGTTACGTAACGGAAACGAAAAATGGAAACAAAACGAAAATTTTGCCGAGTCATGCCCATGTCTAGTGGGGACTTAAGAGAACCAGCCTGGCCAACCAACCTTTGAACTTCCTGCTTGGGTCCTAGGCAGAGGACCATAAGTTTTGAACTTCCCACTTGAGCTCAAACTTCCGATCCTCCACCAGGACCCAAAGATCTGGAGGCCAGGCAGGTCCTCATAAGTCCCCACCCCACTGGCCATCACCACTATTATCCTTGGATAAGAGTGTTTGTTCTTATCCGTGGATTTTGCTATCTGTGAGGGGTCCCGGATCCCCTGTGGATATGGCAGTCCTACTGTATCAATCTTCTCTTCTGTTTTTGGTGTCTAGGCAGTGACTGCAATTGTTTGTGTAGCCAAAATGTCAATCTCACATGCCAGGAGCTGGGCCATGAGAGGCAGTGTAGTGGCTACACCAGACAGCAGATTTAAGGCATCATGACTGGCCAGTTGTCTTATTTATTATGCTGCTGCTTCCTTAAAAAGAAGAAGCATGTGTGAGGTTTTAGTGCCTTGGGTGCCACAATAAGCAAACTAACATATGGATCTGAGTTTAGGAAAAGGCTGAATCAACAGGATGAAGTTATGGGTTATCTAGAACCTTTGTGTCTACACATGCACATAGGCACACATATAGAAAGTGGTCTGCTTATATACCGTCCCATACCACTTCAAGTAGTCTCTGGGCAGTTTACAGTTTTTAATTACAGTATGCAGGTCACACATTGCACCCTCCCCAGCAGGCTGGGTACTCATTTTACTGACCTTGGAAGGATGGAAAGCTGAGTCAACCATGAGCCTGCTACCTGGGACTGAACCCCAGGTTGTGAGCACAGTTTTACCTACAGTACAGGCATTTAACTACTGCACCATAGAAGGGGGTGTTGCCAAGCTTTGTGGAAAACCAAAAGTTTGTGGGAACGAAACCACCACTCCTTCTCAGGAAAATAAGGGAAATAACCAAGGGAGGCCTTCCACAGGTGAAGAAGGAGAATCAAACATTACCAGAAGTATTTGTGATGGTCCCAGAGGAACAAAAAGCCCTCTGGGGCTATTTTGGGTTAACACAGGCCAAAGGGGAAAAGAGGAGGGGATACCAAGGTGGAATAAGCATGCTCAGTAGGTATAGAAAATTGGCTCACTGAAACTTCTTTGGGGAAATGGAGTGAAGTTTTGGGAACTCTGAAGCGAAGTGGCTCATGTGATTACATATTGCAGCACATTCCACCTTAATAATATAATACACAATATGTCTACAAGTCTATTTGCATATCCTCCAGTTGAACAGCATCTTCTCCAGCCCTACCACATCTATGATGTTATTCATAGTTAATGAAGTGCATCCTCCACATGGATGTCTGAATGAGTATGGAGCTGATTTGTACATTTCATTCCCTCAGAAAGAGGTGGACTTTGCCAGTTTTTTTTTCTAGAAGTTATCGCAAGGCTTAAAAAGAAGCTCTGCCACACTCTATTGCCCTTTTGTGGCTGCGAGGGAAAGCCCGTTCTTGGAAATTCAGGTACAGAACAAGAACATATGTTAGTTCTGGACAAAGCTTGCTCTTGCAGAGTGATGTCCCATCAGCATAATATTGGAGAATGCAGTGACATTCGGCTTGCCTTGTGCCCCGTAAGGGAGAACAAGTGTCTTTGGAGAATGCTGTCCTACAGTGAAAAATTCAGATTCAACTACAGACTGGTAGGCTCCCTATATTGGGAGGACCTGCCTTCTCATACACTGTAGGCAGCCATATGTTCTGGAATTGGCCCAATTTGTGGCCAAATATGGAGCAGCGGCATTTCCTATACATTTTAACCACTTTATGTGGGTCTAAGGCAGTTTAAACAATCAGTAAAATCCAATAGTAAATGATATTAATCCTAGGTGTCTAGAGCAGGGATGCAAATCCTTGACTGCCACATCCTTCAGTATGGATCTGTTTACTGTGTGTCTTGCTTTGAATCTAATTTCCACACATAACCCTGCTCCCTGATCTGTCAGTTTAGCCATAACCTCCTAAACTGAATTCCACATTTAAGAAATACAGAGGAAGTGGATCTCTGCATATGGAATTCTAAGAACTACAAAGGGTCATGGTCAAGAGATGACATGCCTTGCCATGGGCTGAAACCTGTGAAACCATTAGTCTTCCAAAGGATTAAAGCTTTCTTATTCTGAAGTACTGGATGCAATTGCTGCTTGTCTTTTTTCTTATTTTCCATAGCCTCGTTGCCTTTTGACAAGTTGAAGTCTATCAGAACATGGGCTTGCCTTTCTTTGCATCAGTGGAAATGCTTTAAAAGGAAGGTGGATCTCAACACATGGACTTGGGCCAAGATGGCCCCCTGTTTAGAAATGACTTTCAGAGCTACCCTGAAGGGTAGTTACACCTACTTGTTTAATTATTGTTCTTAGTTTTAATATTGCCTTTTAATGGTGTAAGATGCCTCTTCCTACTCATTGTTTTTAGCTTTAAATATTGTCTTTAATATTGTTAAACCATTGTACAACCATTGTATATGCAATGCATTGTAGGATGGGCATGAAATGGAAAAATAATGTTTCATTTTGTTCCGTTTTGTGCTCACCCCCGTTTTGTTTTGTTTCATTTCTTACAAAAACTTTTTAAAATGAATTGAAATGGCTCCTCCCTGGGTCCTAGAGATTGGGAGCCTATTTTTAAAGGGCTCCCGCTGAACTGTTATTGGCTGGACTCCTTTAAACAAAGCGAAATGAGGAAGCAGCATTTTGTTATAGATGAAACAAAACGGTCATTTTTGCATTGAAACAAACCGTTTCGTTCCATCGTTTTCTGAGGGCTTCTGCTGAGCTGTCGGTGGGGACCCTCTGGTACAGACTGGGCCAGATTTAAAGGGGTTCAACCATTGACAATTTGGCAGGAGCCCTCTGAAAATGGTTGGGAGGACAGTTCCAGTGATCGCACTGCTGAGCTATCAATAGCTGGGCCCTTTTAAACCTGGCCCAGTCAGCATCATTATGTAACAAAACGACAAAACAGCATTTCATTTTTTGTTTCCTCCCCATCCCTAATGCATTGTATGAACTCATTGTCTTCAACTTTAAAGTTTGTCTTTCAGTGTTGTAAGTCACCTTGGCTCCTTTTCAAAGAGGAAGGTGTCCCACATTACAAAAATCATTACTGTACTTCTCAGACCCAGCAAAGTGCCTGTTCTGTGTGATTATTGTTGTTGGCAGCAACCACTGTAGTAGGAAAGATGGAGTGTATGGAACGAAACCAAAGGAAGCAATGCATGAAAGTCATGATTCAGTGCGTACGTAGGACTTGCTGACTCTTTGATTATGCAGTCTAAAGCTGGGGAACATATGGCCTTCCTGTTATGGTTGGACCACTACTTCTATCATCCTTCACTAGAGATGGGCATGACTCAAAAAAAATTGTGTTTCGTTTGTCGTTTGGTCGTTTAGGGGTCTGTTTTGGTTCGTTTCCGTTTTCGTGAGGTTTTTTGCAAAAAAAAATCATTTTCATTTCGTTATGTAATGACCCGAAAAAACAAAAACGAAAACGAAAAATTGCTGTTTCGTTACCATTTAGCACAATTCAATGTATTTGCCATAACAAAAATGAAGCGGTCGACAATTTTTTTCGTGTTTCGGGTCATTTTGTTTCATTTTGGAGTCAAAATTAGTTTTCGTTACGTAATGAAATGAAAAAATGAAAACGAAAACAAAAAATCGCTCGTTTCGTGCCCATCTCTATCCTTCACCATTGCCTCTGCTAGATTGAGCTGATAGGGACTGAAGTTCACCACTGTAAAAGAGCTACAAGCTGTCCACCTTTGTTGCTGGGAATTATTCCCAGACGGATGCATGGAAATTATTCTTCAGGGCATGAAGTTTTTCAGATACTATGTTGTTGTTGTCTTGTGGCATCAAGTCATTTCTGATGCATTGTGAGCCTATAGGGCAGGCATGTCTAAACTTCGCCCCCCCTGATGTTTTGGACCACAACTTCCAGAATTCTAACCTTAGATTGCCAATGGCAAAGGACTGTAGGAGATCTGGTCCAAAACATCTGGAGGGCCAAATTTTGGACATGCCTGCTATAGGGCTTCTGAGGTGCCTGAGGTCTTCCAGTGGTGGTTTATCATTGCATCCCACAGTGAGTAGCCAGGGTTTATTACATTTGATATGATTTGTAGTGCTGGCACCCAGAACTAACACTGCCTTGGGCGAAGACTAGAATGACTCTTTTCTTCTTCTTTTTTATGTGGTACAACTCCCAGAAGTCCCCATCCAGTATATCCAGTGGAGAACTCCAGGATTTGTAGTTTCAACATGAGAGTTTCTTTGCTGGGTAACAGAAGGGGAGGAAAAAAAGACCATTCCCATCACATGCAAATGCAAAACTAGAAAACATACCAATGTTGTTATTTTATACATCAGAATAATGCCATCCAAAAATATTTTGATTTGCTTTAATTACTCATGCTTGGACAGGCTCGTTAAGATCTGGAGATTGCTGTACAATGAGATTAGATGAACTCCTTCATCCCAAACTGAGAGGCATAATATATGTCAGCGCTCTTCATGAAAAAGATGAATTATTTTTACAAGCTCCCTGGAATTTTATTTAACCTCATCATTCTGGGAGTCAAATTCATTAGTTATTTTTCTTTTTCTGTAGCTCCTCTGTTTATTATGCAGTTTTACTGGAGTGATTGACAATAGTTATTTTGTATGAGTGGTATGTTACCGATTTTCATTTCCATTTATGTCAAATTTTATATAAGTCTATTCAAAAAATATTTATACCCCTGCTGGCACCATCCCAGTTTTTCTGGGCTGGTTTATCAACAGCTGTGTTCTTTTTATGAATCCTCATAGCCCAATTTGGTACTAGGCTCAGATCAGTGATTTGGACTGGGATCCAGGTTGACTGAGACTGATCCACAGCTAACCCAAACTTATTCTAATCTGAATTAAAATTGAAATTCAGATATCTGAAGTTTGATGCCCCTTATTGACTTGCATTGAAAAAACAAAGTAAACATAACTATTTTTTTTTACACAGAAGTGTATGCCATGTGGAGGCGTAGAGGTCCTTTAGAGGAAACCAGTCGTTCTTAATATCAGATAGACAGGTCAAGGGGATTTCATGCTGGCCAGCTTTAACTTTCGTTTTGATGTGGTTAAGATTTGCTATTATTTGACCTGTCTTATGCAACTTGGATAAAGAGGGAACAAAGACGTTAAGCTGACTGAAATCAAAATCTGAACCAACCTAAAACAATCCTACGGCAATAGCTATGGCAGGGTGTGTGTGATGTGGTGAAATATGCTATTACCTAAGAAGGGTACTCCTAAAATAACACGGAGAGCAACACAGAGACTGCACTGAAGTAAGTCATATTGAAGTCAAAAATATCCTTTTTGCTATCAAAAAATCAACAAAAGAATATCAAGCTTCCAACCTTCAAGGCCCTTAACAAATGCTCATGAGGGTCTTGTCCTAGATTGGAAAATAGAGCTGCCCATGGGTAAATCTAATTCCGATTTCCCATCCCCACCTCCGGGCTAGGTAAAAGTTGGGAGAGAATAGAATGGAATGAGAACAGAGACTTTGTGGCACCAACTGAGGCCAAAAATAGTGGGAAGCAGTGGACAAACAACAGAACAATATTTTAGACCCCCAACATCTCTTCATTGACTCTTTATTGTCTAAAAATCTGACTAAACAGAACTTAGTGGCCTGGAATGCCCCTCATTTGGGTAACCAAATTAAATTCATGATACGTGTGTGGCTAGATGAAACAGATGCATCAGGGCACACATCATTCTTAGGATCAACAGTTTAGTACCTATTATGGATAGAAAATCAATATTGTGCAAAACAGCCTCAGGCAGGTGCACATTTTCCTATGTGTCATGTGATTGCTGGGAAATACATTACGCCGGACCTCACGTGCAATGCAGAACCATAATGGTTTCACTCCACCTTTGGTCTCACTGGATATTCAGCAGTCGATCCAGGCAAGATATACTGGCCAAATTACTTTCTACTGATATGGGTGTGTATTTGCTTGACTATTTAGTTACATTATGTCTGACATTTATGTGGCATACAACATTTTCCCCATATATATTATTCTCCCAGCCACCTTGTGCAGTGGATTGCTGCTGACACAAAACGCTTTAAAAACTCAAGTCTGTGTCTTTCACGTGAAGAACAGAGAAACAGAGAGAAAGCTACATGTTAGCTTGGTAGGAAAGCTTTTGGAGCATTGCCCTGCTGCAAAGCATTTAGGCATCACTATGGATCATACCCTGACCTACAAGAAACACAGTCTAAACCCAAAACTGAAAGTTGCCATGAGAAATAACAGTACTTAGGAAACTAGCTGGGTAAGAATAGGATAAAAATGTAAAGGTTCCCCCTTCACCAGTTGTGTCCGACTCTAGGGGCACAGTTCATCTCTGTTTTCAGGCCAAAGAGCCAGTGTTGTGCAAGTCCGTGGTCATGTGGCTGGCATGGCTGAACACATTTCTGCGCACGAAACACTGTTTAACCTCCCCACTTTTTATGGTGGTACCTATTTATCTACTTGCATTTACATGCTTTTGAACTGCTTGGTTGGCAGGATCTGGGGTTAACAGTGGAAATTCACTCTGCTGCGTGGCACCAGAGAGTTGAACTGCCGAGCTGCCAACTTTGTAGCTGACAGTTTCAGCCCACTGAGCTACCATGCCCCTTTTAGGATTAAGATTAGGATTAGGATACACATCCACAAACAATAAGAACAGCAGCTTTGTTTCTTCACTCTTTCCCAGCAGAATGTGTTACTGCTATGGTGCAGTGTTGTTTTAAATCAGCACATGGCAAACAAGTGTTTGTCGCCCTGAATGAATCATGCAGGATAATTATTAGCTGCCTGAAACCTGACTGAATAGTTATCTGTCTGGCATTGCCCCTCTGGAATTACATGGAGAGATGCTAGCAAATAATGAATGAAATAAAGTAATATAAAACCAAACCCATCCACTTCATGGACACTAGCCTCCTAGATAATGGCTAAATTTGAGGGAAAGGATGCCTTTTAGTCTCTAAATATGAAACCAGTAGAAGCCAAGCTAAATCTAAGGAGAACAAAAACAACACACCTTGCTGAATGGATGAATATTCTTACAAGACTTCAATAATCAAATAAAATGAGGCCACTTAGATACAGGATGGATTTTTTGTGAATGTGAAGAAATCCAATCAATGCAGCATAGAACTGAAATGCTCTGGCACAAATAAACAAGAGTCTGTAAATAATTGTGAAGCAAGGTGTGAATGATATATGTAACCAGGGCCAGCATGTCCATTAAGGCAAACTAGGCAGTTGCCTAGGGCGCCAAAATGGAGAGAGGGTGCTGGTCAGCCTGCTGCCCCCCCGCCCCCCGCCGCTGGCCACCACCGTCCATCCCCCCACCAGCCGCCCATTGCCATCCACCCATCACTGCCTGTTGCCGTCTGCCCGCCGCCCCCCGTGCCCATCACCACCCACCCCTCCTGTGCGCTTCACTGTCTGCCCCCTGCTGCCCCGCCACCCCCGCCACCCACCCGCCAACACCCTGCCCACCCACCCGCCGCCCGCCACCCCCTGTGCTGCCCACCCCCCACCCACCCCATCCCCCGCCCCTCGCCTAGGGGTGCAAAAAAAAAAAATAGCACCGGCCCTGTATGTAAGGTATGTCACAAATCTAAAGAAACAGTTCATGATGTCATAGCTAAACGTCTCAAGTTAGTACTGTATCAACAGATTATATGTGCAAGCATAACCAAGTTGCAAAGATAATTTTTCAGCAGGTGATTAAATCTCATGGATTACTCACATCTTTTTCTCCGTATTATAGATTCAAGTCACCTCCAGCGTTAGACAACAAAACTGCAGTACTATACTGTGACAAGCAAGTTATCACAGATAAAACAGTTGATTTTACTAAGCGGGATATCATACTTTTGGACAGGCAACAAAGAAAAACACAATTTACAGAAGCCGGAGTTCCATCAGCAAGCAACCTTAGAAGTCTGGAAAGCACAGAAACCACAAAGTACTAAACAATGCAAGAATTTAAAAGAATTTGGAAACAAGATGAAGTCATCCTTTTTCCCATATGGTAGGAACCACACACCCACACCCAGCCATAGTGGGTAGCATGAGTTTCTAGCAGCCGCTAACTCAGGGGCAGCGGAGGCAGGGGGGAATTTGCATGCAAGTGACTGCACTCCAGGAGGGTGGCCAAAGCCCAAGACATGAAGGGCTCTGGCTTCCCACCAACATGCTGCCTTCCTGGTTTCCAGCACCCGGAAGGTGGCATGCTGGAAACCTCAGGCATTGAGGGAGGAATCCGTTCTACATAGTTGTACACCTGCACTTTTGGATCAGAAAAGTGGGGGTTGTCTTATACATGGGTGTGTCTTAAAGACATAAAAATTGTGGTACTTCCAAGATTTATTGACTAGAATTGGCTGCTAGAGCTAGCCAGGGACTATGCAACGTACAGCATTTGATACACATTTTCCAGCATCCACTGGGGGAGGGGCTTGGAACTGTTCCACTCTCCATGCCACAGTTCTACTGGACTAAGTTCAGCAAATGAAGCCATTCCAAAATCTAAGTTACTTATTTAAAACAGTGGCCAATATCTGGTAATCTGCTTCCTGAAATTCAGAAATCTGTGATTTAGCAAACATATAATCACACCTGCAGATTTTGGGGATTTGACCCTCTGTCTTGTACCCATACGCTAGCAATTCTGAGAAATTCAATGATGAAGTTTGATTTGACGATGACCATGATGGTAACAGGAAACTAAAAAATATAGCATGTGATAGTATATCAGTAGTAGTAGTAGTAGTTGTAGTAGTAGTAATAGTAGTAAGTAATATTTATTTATATACTGCCCATCTTCCAGAGGAACTCCAGGTGGTTGATGATGATGATGATGATAATGATGATGATGATGATGATGATGATGATGATAATAATAATAATAATAATAATAATAATAATAATAATAATAATAAT
>JAHTLZ010003518.1:8696227-8712828 GCA_023846285.1 Phrynocephalus versicolor | reverse complement strand
TTATATTATATTATATTATATTATATTATATTATATTATATTATATTTAGAAATGAAAAATGATCACACTGTTTCTTTGTGTGTGTGTGTGTGTGTGTGTGTGTGTGTGTGTGAGAGAGAGAGAGAGATTGAGACAGAGAGAAGGGTGGAATGCACTACAAAGTCAACTGGTATGGTACGGTATGGTATGGTACAGTATGGTACGGTATGGTATGGTATGGTATGGTTTATTGTTACGGCATCAAGCCAAACATAAGATAAAATAGAATAGAGCAGAATAGAATAACAAAAGACATTGGCTGGAAATGTAACAATATAAAACCAAGGTTTAAGAATTCAGCTATCTATTCTGGTTGCTGTGACATGCCGCCCAGAATTTTGCCACCAGTTCGGTAGTAGTCCGACTTTGGTCAATTAGCAATTGATTACAATAGTCTGAGTCCAATTGGCCTGCCATATCTTTTAAGAGTGGTGTGATGTATTTTGCCTGGGTCTTTTTGCGCCTACTGCATCTGAGCATCACATGCTCCATGGATTCTATCACATCAGAGAAACAAGGGCAGAGTCTCTGTTCCCTTGGGATGCTCTTAAATTTGCCTTCCAGGACCACAGAAGGGAAAGCCTCACACCCGGCCAGAGTAAAGGCTTTCCTAAACTTCTATGTCTCCAGCTGTGACAAATTGGCCATGGAGAGTGGGCAATATTTGTGTGTATCTGGGACTCTAAAATTGGGGCAACTATTAAGATCTGCCTGTCTCTCCATATCCATTATTCTCTGTTTAAGGGCTGATTTTGCTTCATCCCATTGCATGCTCAAGATTGCTTGGGAAGAAAGACCCATAGCTTGCAATTTATTTAGGACTGACTTTAACCACTTAGATTGGAAGTTGTCCACTAAAAGTAGATGAGTTAATCCCTGTGGTTGAAAGTTTATTTTAAGCCAATACTGAAGGGAAGTTAATGAAATTTTACCTATCATTGATAGCATACCTCTCTCTAAACGAATGTGTGTGTTTGTTACACATCTTGGGACTTCAAGAATTGCTCTAAGGAATTTAGATTGGACCCGCTCTATAGGGTCAAAACTGGAAGATGAAGGCCCAATGAAGGTGCCATATAGCATCTGGCTGAAGAGTTTTAGGGCTGCTGGAATATAGTGACCCCCTTTGGAATGGTAGAACCTTAAGATGACATTTGCTCTTCTTTCACCCTGGTTAGCTGCATATTGGATATGGGCATTTCTAGACCCAGTAGATTGAAGGGCCATACCTAGGGCCATACCTAGGTATTTAAAGCAGGAAACCTGTTCAAGGGCTTGCCTATTAATAATCCAGGACCTTTTCTTTTATCTTCTACCAAAGGCCATGTTTTTGGTCTTTTGGTAATTTATTTCTAATTCCTTCATTTTGCAGAACTTTGCAAATTTCTTAAGGGCTCTCTTGAGGCCAACTGGTGTTCTCGCTAAAAGCACACCATCATCTGCATATAGAAGAATAGGAATGTGTCTTTGTTGTACTTTTGGAGGGTGAAGACTGGGGGAGCTGATATGTTCTACTATGTCATTTATGTAAAAATTGAACACTGAGGGGGCCAGTAAGCAGCTGTGTCTCACTCCTCTATAGGTGTCAGTCGGGTCTGTTAAGTTGCCTTTCCTATTAAGCCTAACCTTCAGATTGGTATTGTCATGTAGCACACACAGCAATAGAAGTAACCGTTTATCTATTGAGGTGGCTTCTAAGTTGGCCCATAATTTCTGTCTTAAAATCAAGTCAAAGGCTCAAAGTTCTCAAGGAACTCAAGGCAGTGAATATGGGCCGCTTCATCAGTGTTTATCCACACAATGCAAGACTAGGCTATAGGCAATTCCTTTATAGGCCATTAATAAAAAATAACCACCACAATGACCATGTTGGCTAGGGAATTCTGGGTGCTGTTTTCCAGAAGGTAACAATGTGAAGCTCTGGATGTATGGCAAAGCTTTCTTTCCCTTACCTTCATGGATCAGCATTAAACTACACAGGGACCTGAATCCTGTTGGTTATAACATACATAAGTTAAGGTGCACAGCAATTGGGAACATACCATATGGCAAGGACAGGCCGTCTTGCTTAGCAGATGAGAGGTATGCAGCGTAACTTACAGATCCAAAAATTGCCAATAGGATCCTAGCCAATAGTTCTAAAGAGAGCCACAGGAATTGTGGCAGGGATTGCTAACACAACAATTCTTATCAGTCCTACCATCACTCTAAGCATCACCCCCTTGATCTACAACACCAAGTACAACACCCTTGACTTCCAACATTATACAAATTCATAGTTGTTCTCCACCCTGATGTTTTTGACAGTGCAAAGGGTTCACAATCACAAGATTGTTAGTATGGGATTAGAAATAGCCTGCAAATGGTCTTATAGTAGTCAGGAACCTGTTGCTCAGTGGCAGAAGACAACTTCTACAGGAAGTTCATGATCTGAGCTAGAGGAAACGCTTTACAGGCAAATGACCTCTAATGTCTCCCAACACAGGGCATGGACCAAAGCTCATATGAAGGTTCAGAGTATGATTGTTTGACTATGACAGTGGTGGCAAAGCTTTGTCACTCCAGATGTTTTGGATCACAACTCCCACAGACCTTTTTCATTGGCAATCTAGGCTTGGAATTCTGGAAGTTGTGGTCCAAAACATCTGGAGTGCTGAAGGTTCACCACTACTGAACTATGATTATAGATGCAGTGGTATCCATCCTGATTTCAGCTGATGGGCTTTTCATGAAGTCCTGAACCTTCATGAAACAGGATGGGATATGTGTTCAGTTCTTGGTATCACCAGATACATTGGAGAATCCTAGACAGTCACTCCTGGCCAGTGAAAAACAGGAGTGACAAACTGGAGTCCCTCCAGCTTCTGCTACATTCTACTTACCACCCCTACCTGCCAGTATGGACACTGGTGATAGATCATGGGGATTACTGTGTAGAGAATAGAAAGAGTTATATACACAGAGTCTGACCAGATGTAAAGCAGCATTCCTGATCCCTTTGAAGCCAAGTTACAAACTTGTAAGGAATTTAGCAAATAAAATTGAGTAGGTTTGTACTGAAAGTTCTAAAAGGCGTTCAGGTACTGAGGAGCAACCACCATTACTATTCAAAAAGCAGCTTACATTTTTTGCACTTCATTTTGTAAAGCAATTTTTTGAAAGCCATGCCACCTATTCTTGAGTCAAAGTTGAAACAAGCACTCCATTTCAACTGTCTCTCTTTTCTAAAGTTTGTCAGTGAAGTCATCCATTGGAAGTTAACATGATGCACCATAACAGATGCAATGCATCAAGAGATGTTATAAATGGGGTGATAGTTTGGGACAAATCCAGTGTATCATGAATGCTAAATAATATTTAGTGAAGCAGTACTGGCATTTCTTGCTATTCCCTCTGCACTGTATAGAGTGACATGGTCATTTTATTCGTTCATTGTGATTTATGCACATAGTTCTGTGAATTACAATCTTGGCAAGGTGGGTTCTTGTTACACCCATTGACTTTCTATGGGAGAATTGACAACTGTTTCCATAAACAGAAGATACTCCTGGTACATTGCCCTCCCACGTGAAATGATGAGACGAGACAGGGTACTGGGTTTTAACTGGGCCACACTTTATTAACTATTTTCATATCAAACAGAACACAACATTAAGAGGGGCCTGGCCTCATGCATAGCATTGGGTTGGAACCTCGGGGTCTCCTGGGACCCCTCCAAACAGACAGCTTAGGGAGAGGTATTACCCCCAGGTGGTGCAGTCAGTAAATGGTGCCCCCCGGACTGGTCAATACGCGTACCAGTCCCCAGGTCCTGAGACCTGGCTACTGGTTCCTCCAGGCCCAGAGAGGTGTCCCTGCGCCTCCCCCCCCGACACTGTAATCTCATGATCTGCAGTGTTGTGGAGTTGAATACGCTGGGACGGATGTTCTATTTTAAACTCACCGACTGCCTTTCATTCACTTCTGCCACCACGACCGTGGGCCTAGCCTTGCTATGGCACAGGCCTCCCATCCAGTCTCCATAATTCCAGCTCCAGGCCCCTCCGTATATCATGTAGAAAGATCTCCATTCCTTCCTCTGGAAGGTGCACTCTGTCTGGCCTATACAGCTCCATCCGGTGCACATTGAAGCTCAGGTGGCCCGCTACAGAACCAAACCCATGGCATACTGCCCTGCAGAAATCCCTGTTGACTCCCTTTCTGGAGTGGTTTAATTGCTGGGGTTCGCATTCTGCCTGCCACTTCCTTCATGGGATAATGTTTGACCAGGGATACTGCTGGCTCCACTCATTAATGTTCCTTTTTGCTTTTGAATAGCTGGGACTTTTGTAGAGTTTTGATGTCTACAAAAGTTAAAGAACAAGAACACCTTATGTTCATCTATTATGAAGATCATGCTTTTGAATGGAAAACTGACTGAGTATGTTATTATGAACTCCGACTGGAAGATCCATGTGGGTCTTCAAAAAAGAAACACCATTCACATATTTGTAGTAGACAGGTGCATAATATTCAGAAACAGGCGAACCACCACTCCCTTGCTTCTATGGAACAACTTCATTTAAAATGGGTGGCACCTGTATTGTCCCTGGTATTTTTGGCCTATGCATCCCATCCGCCCCAGCCAGCAGAACTCTTTGCAGGGCACTATGGGATGGTCAACCCCAAACCTCTGGTGGACTTTTATTCCTCACCCTAATTTAAAATATTTTAGGGGCCATCAATGAGCGTCTGGCTTCAAACCGGCATGTTTTGTTTGGGGCTGTGTGCAGTATTCTTTACAGGGCTGCAGAAATGTAGCTGTGTTTGATTAAATTCCATGAAAAGGCAGCTTTTACTAATTGTCTGATATTTCCCCATATGTACCAAGGCACGTTTTATAGATAATGCTGCTAACAAAGCAGTGAGATTTTTTCCAAAGAAGCATCCACATTGTGGAATGGTATCTCTGATGCATTGTGCATAAATGTGGTTTGTTTAATTGCACACATGTAAATCTGTTATTTTCAGCACCTGCATAACATTAGATTCTCCCCCAAAAATAGCTGACACAAGTTTCTCTTTGAAATAATATCCACTTATTATGTGCTCTGTGGGGAATGTTCTTAATTTTGATGAGTTCATTATATGGTGTTACATTCCTTTGTAGAACACGTTGCAGAGCTGACAGAGTCTCTGAACAGTTCTCTGAATTGTTACATACATGTAGGCCTTTTCGCTAATATATTAGGGCTGTCAACTAATTACAAGGCTTTTTGGGTTGCTTGATCATTAATAATTTACAATGATTTGCATATTACAAAAATCTCAGTATGGGCATCATTTCCAGATCACGAGGAAAATATATACAATTTCATAAATAAAACATATATTTCTTAAGGAAATTGTGTCCTTATCATCTCTTTCATTTTACTGAAGAGTCAGACTAGAATTGAAGTCAAATGCAGCATTAGGTAGGTTGAGAACCACTGCTATAGATGAAGGTGTAAGATAAGGGTGTGTTTTATTCCCTATCTGTTCAGTTTGCACATGGGGCATATCATAGGAAATTTGTTCACAGAAACATACTATTTGAAGGAGAAGTGAACATTGGTGGAAGAGACATCAATAATTTAAGACATATAAACACCATCTTTCATTTTTCTGCTTTCTTTGAGCATTCTAAAAGAGGGCAGACCAATCTAATCAAAAGATTGAACAGACCTAAAAAAATCATGAGTCTTTCATGATTTTATACAATAAAAGTTAATAGAATAAAAGTTCATCAAGTTTTCATAAGAAGATGCCCTACCATCCTCAGGGTACCATCTTACTAGCAGAAAGCATTAATGACTTGAAAAGACTTCTGATAAAAGTGAAACAACCAAGTGCAAAACCAGAACTGCAGTTGACAAAACTCATAACTCATGACTAAATAAGAATTATACAATTTTAACAACGAAGAAAGTGAAATTTTATAACATTTTTGTATAACTTAATTCAATTTTAATGCAGCCAAGAAATCAGAAGAAGACTGAAACCTGGGAGGACAGCATAGAAGGAATTAGAGAAGATCATCAAGTGTAAAGGTATATCACTGGAGACCTAGGCCAAGACCATCCACAGATTCATTGGAAAACACAATAATGCTACAAGACGTTGAGAGCAATAGGAAAAGAGGAAGATCCAATATGAGATGGATTCACTCCACCAATGAAGCCACAGGCTTGAGGTTTTAAGAGCTGAACAGGGATGCAGGTTATTATTATTTATTTATTTTATTTATTTTATACATTGCCTCCCCTGCAAGCTGGCTACTCATTTTACCAACCTGAGTCAACCTGAAGGCTGAGTCAACCATGAGCTGGCTACCTGGGATTGAACCCCAGGTCGTGAGCACAGTTTTAGCTGCAGTACAGCATTTAACTACTGTGTCACGAGGCACCACGAGTGCAATACAGTACAATACAAATGGAACCAATACATATGGATACCTTTTTCAAAAATCAATAGTTGCAGTGGTAGAGAGGAAGAACTATGGATTGGCCAATATCAGAGATAGGGTAAGAAGCCTGACATTCTCTTCACTTTTTCTAAATAGGACATATTTTCTCCTTATAACTTTCAGCCTTTTTTCTTTTGGGCTTTCTTGCTTTCTTGCTTTGCATGCATTCCAAATTTCCATAAAATTTGCATTCCAAATTTCCATAAAATGGCTTTTGCTTGTGTGGAAATCTTGGACATTCTTGGACATTCCTAGGTACATTTTGACTCTGCCAGCTGGTGGGAAAAATACGATAGACTACTGTCCCATTTTAGTTTATTTGCTAATAAGATTGCAGGGGGAGGGCTGGGTCCCAGAGGACCAGACATATAAACAATCATCTTAATTTCAGTATCTCTACAAGAGAGGTAATAAATTAGTCAGTCAGTCAATCAAAGTCTGAAATATAAAGATTACAATAGCTAATTACGAATTTAGCTGAACATGGGATTTACTTGGAGGCTGTGTTTTTAATGCAACACTTTGCAGCTTCAAAATGTAATGAGGAGCTAGCTAAACTCTAGGATAAAACAATGTCTCTAAATATTGAAGCATTACTTTAAAAAGGAAAGTTATTGTTGTTATTGTTTCAATGTATATACCACTCCATAATGCTAGAGAACTCTCTGGGGAGTTTACAACGTCTATTATAGAAAAAACAGCTTGCCCTCCAGTGAGCTGGGTGCTAATTTTAGTGACCTTGGAAGGATGGAAAGTTGAGTCATCCTTGAGCCATCTACCAGAACCTGTCAGGATCCAAGTCTAGTCATGAGAAGAGACTTGACTGCAGTGTTACAGTTTAACCACTGCTCCTTGGGGTTGTTACTGAGTTTTGCTAGAACTCAAGGTGAATCTGAATGACAAGGAGCTCATGAGAAAACTGGTCCAGATGGTGGAAGCAATGTCGGTTCTAGGTGATGGAAGGTTTTTAGGTACAGATATTCTCATTGTGCTCCCCACCCTTTTCACCAGTGTGAGACTATTGTTTTCTCTTTTTTTCTCACTTCTATTGTAATTTGTTTGCATCTTTCTTCCTCTGGGAGTTCAACCACACATAAAGAGACAATATCGCCCCCCCCCCCCCAAGCATGCAGTTTACCTTCTGGTGACCGATCACAAAACAAAACAAAAAACTGCAAAATTCAGGGTAAGGCAATTTTATACTAGGGCAATCTGGCATTTTTTATCACTTCAGGGTGCTTTGTTTCTAATGACACTCTAAGTGCACTATGTAGTCTGGAGCATGGATCAACAGTCACTACCTTACAAAGATGGAAGACAAGGTCTTTGGAAACTACATATTATTTCACTCAAAAGGGCAAGTGGACGGGGGGGGGGTAAGAAAAGACACACAGGACAGGATGTTCTTATGATTGTTAGTATGGTCTGTGAGAAGGAGGCTTTGGGTGGGCCATCCGACATGAAAGAAGACAGAGGAGGCCAGGAGGGAATGAAGGATCAGAAAGGAGCCATAACGGGGAAAAGTAAAAAAGATCAGACTAGGGAGGAAGAGGAAACTACGGGAAGGGATATTAATGATGATAAAGGCAAAAGAACCGAAAGCTTATGGGTAGATGCAGAGGAGGAGGAGGTAGTGGTGATACAGGATTGGCTGAAAGAAGAACCAATGAAAAACCGGGAAGTGGGAACTCAAACGGAGGAAGCAACAGGACAGTTAGTGAGGGGGAGAATTGGGAGTGAACAGTAATGGTAGTCCCGTCATGGAGTGGGGGTATTCCCAAGTCGATGAGGGGGAAATATACCGCACCCAGGGTGGAAGGAGCCACCCCGCTGGGCACATCACCCATGTTGTGGCAGTCCCTGCCACGGGACTGGGAAGGCACCGGAACCGACTTTCCTTTCACCTCGGGGTGGGAGACCCCATTTCTAGAAATGGTTAATGTTAATCTTGCCTTAGAGCTAAAGTTAAACCTGTCATGTTGGAAATAAGGCAAGTTGAAGTCGAATCAGAAAAGAAGTTAATCCCGTTTGTTAATGTTGTACAAAATAAAATAAATAAAAGAAAACCATACACCATCCTCCAGTCAATCTGTTCACAATGTGCAGGTTCGTGAAGAAGAAAATGATGGACCCACTCACATGGTCTCAACTGGTACTTCCATTATTGCTATGGGGATCGAGAACGATACCTGTACTGTGATGCCACATTTTGTCTTGCCTGGCCTAAAGCTAAGAGCCAAATGTGGCATTTCTTTGTTCAGAAATGAAAGAACATCTTGCAACTCTGGCAACGGTTGACATAAATGCATCCAAAGGTAAGGAAACATGGATTCCCCAAAGTTTTTGAACTTCATCTCTCAGCGACCTCATTGAGCATGGCCATCGACGTGGGACTATAGAAGTTATAGTCCAGGATATCTGGAGGGCCAAAGGTTACTCCTCCCTGCCAACAGGTTATAATGGGGTGATTAAAAAGGCCACATCTTTCCAAATGACAAGGAGAGATGTTGGTAAAGTCCAACCCTGTCTCTTTTAGAGATATACCTGTAGCTCATGGCTACTCCGCTGCCTGGGATCTGAACTTGACCAGGTCTCCATTATCACCTTAACACAAGCCCTGGGTGGACAATGGGGTTTCTGCTAAGTATGAAAAAATATTACCTTTTTGGCTGGTGAATCTTGGAATCTCTATAACCACTGACCGTAGCAGCTCAGAAATTCAGTGAATTGTAGTCAAAGCAGGTAGCCTGTCTAAGTACTGTACTGAGTTTCTGGCACAAATATGATAGCATTCTCAGCCATTCTGTATATATTCCTCAGTCTCTGCTTGTTGCTTTTTCAGGAACAGATGAAGGCTTGTGGTTATTATGATTGTTTAGAGCTGGATTTGAAATTACTGTTAAGTCATCCCAGAGAAGTCATTTGGCCTTAACAGAGCAGCACAAAGCTATGTTTTCTTATTAGTAATCCCCCTGCTGTGCTTTGTAGCAGTGACAAAGTAATTTCACACTTTACTAACATAAGAAATCTCTTTTTAAGTCAGAGTAACAATGAGCAAGGCAATACATCATGAAGCCTGATTCCTGCGGGAGTCGATTGGCCTCATGTTTGACCTGCTCTCTTTCAGTAATATGGGAGTAATACAGGGCCTAAACAACTTATGATTTGCTTGAATCTGGTGGTGGTGTTAAGAATAGTTGTGGTTCAAATAATAGACTAGAATGCCACCTAAGCCCAGTTTCAATCCTTAAGTGAAAGTCAATATTTTAGAGTCAGCAGGGCTGCCCCTAGCAGAAGTGTAGCAAGGGTTTGGAGTGCCTGGAGATGAAGTCCGTTTTGGGGCCCCTCCTGCCTGCCCAACCACATTGCACCCGCCCAGCAAGGCCCAATCCCGTGGGGGGGGGCGTATGTGCAGGCATGCATGGGTGTGTGCACGTGAGTGGGTGGTGTTTGCGTGTGCATGTGCACGGGGCTTTTCTAGACCCCATTGTTGTTTGAGTTGGCTAACAAGGTGCATCATCATGCAACTAAAAAAAAAAAAAAACCACTACCCCCAGAGGTAGTACCAGGAAAACGTACTTCAGGGGGCGTGGCTGACTCCCCCGCCCCCCCGAAAAGCCGGCTGCTCATGAGGGCATGATATTGGGAGGCAGCTTTTCTGGAAGTTAAAAGTGCATTTTAGCTGTCGTGGGATAGAGCCTTCTGTCATTCAACAGAAGGAAACAGCTACAGCAAGGCTGGGTGAAGTGTGGTACTCTTACATCCCCCATGGAGGCCCTTAGGGCCTAAGGGGTGGGGGAAGGATCTCCCCCTCACCAGCAACACATTTTTGGCCCATGGAAGCTTTCAGGAACAATGATTGTCACCTTAAAAATATTAAAGAGCAATTCTCCTTACCCAACCCCACCAATCTCAAATTAATAGAGACATCGAAAGACGTTTACTTTTTAAAATTTTTTAAAGCTTTCAAAAACACTTTTTTTTTTGAGGCTCAGTACTTGTGTTGGAGACAAAGTTTTGGCCCCCTATCTAACAAAGGTGCCCACCTCTGAGCTCAAGAAAGCTCCTATATTACTGTCAGCATTTGTTTCCTGACGGCAGGGTCAGCCCTTAACGCTTGCCAGATCTGTGCTACAGGTCAGCAGGTAATAAAGCCTAACCTGGGTGGTGGTTGCAAGAAAAAGATGTCTTGCATTCCTGATGCAGAGCAGAGTTCCCTGTTCCTGCAGAAAAAAGTGTTGCTTCCCTTATGCTCACAATGCCCACACTCAAAAGGAACTGTTGAGCAAAGGCCTTAAGAAATCAACTATTGTCTTTTAGTGTTTGAGTTTCTAGAAATGTAACTAGATGTTCAGGTTCTTTCTTGAATGCAAGACAGTTTTAAAATGTCATTTTTGATGACTTGGCAAAATGATTGTACTTTTAAACGTGCTTGAGGATGTGCCTTTAAAACCAAGTGGCAGAGCTTATTGTCATCCAGCAACTGTACCAAAGCTTCCTCTGTAATATTGAAACCAGCATACAGTCATCCCCTGCCATTTCGTGGTTCATATGCTGCAGGCCCTGTATATCATGGGATCACAGTATATGAAGGCAAGGGCTCCTGGAGCAAGTTGTGTGAGCCTAGTGCTGCCCCGAGCGGGCCTCTGACGGGCTTCCCAGGCCTGTCGGAGGCCCCAGAAGTGGTTTCCAGTGAACCGGAAGTGCCTTCATGATTGCATTCCTGGGGCCTCTGACAGGCCCCAGGAATGCAATCCTGGGGCCTCTGACAGGCCTAGGAAGCACGTCACAGGCCGGTTTGGGGCAGTGCCAGGCCTCAGATAAGTATAGGAGGCCAAAGACAGTCCCCACAGTTCTGATCCGACCAAGCATCTGCATATCGCAGATTTTCATTTATCCTGGGTCAGGTTGGGCCCCGAACCACCACATTAAGTGGGGGATTACTGTATCACTAATGGAGAAGGATGAAGGCAGCTGCAGTCCAGGAAGATCTAGAGGGCCACAAGCTTCGTCCTGCAAATGATACCCAGGACTTTTCCTGCACACACTGTCACTAGGCTGTAGCAGCATATCCTCTTTAGAGATGGGCACGACTTAGCGGTATTTTCATTTTCGTTTTCGTTTTTCGTTTCCGTTACGTAACGAAACAAAAAACGAAAAACGGCTCAGAATTGGAACGAAAACGGAAACGAAACGACTAATTTCAAGCCAATTTTCATTTTTCGTTACTGGAGAAACACATAATGGAGCTAAATGGGAAGAAACGAAAAAAATTTCGCTTTCGTTTGCGTTTTTTTGTTTTCGTTACATAACGAAATGAAAACTTAAAAAATTTGAAATTAGCTCACGAAAACGGAAATGAGCCAAAACGGACCCCTAGCCGAAAACGAAAACGAACAATTTTTCTGAGTCGTGCCCATCTCTAATCCTCTTCATTTTGCTTCCTCTGCAGTGTGAATTGGAAGATGGGTGTAGAACATTGCTGGGCTTTACCTTTCCCCCTACTTTTTTAAAAATTTGGTTAGCTGTACCACTAGAACTCAGTGTTTCTAAGTGTGTGTGTGTGCATGTACCTGTATGTGTTTACATACACACACACACACACACACACACACACACACACACACACACACACAAACGTATTTCCATTAAGGATGGGCATGAAACAGAAAAATAATATTTCATTTCGCTTTATTTTGTGTTCACCGCCGTTTTGTTTTGTTTCATTTCTTGCAATTTTTAAAAAAGCATTTGTATGAACAGAAATGAAACAAAATGAAATGGCTCCCCTGGGTCCTAGAGGCACAGACTGTCAAAAAACCCATCTGGGATGTGGGGCAGCAAGGGAAAACAAATTGTTTCATTTCAACAGTAAAAATGGTGTTTCGTAATGAAACGCTGTCTAACACCATTTCGTAATGAAACGCTGTCTGCTGTTTCGTTATGTGACAAAACTGTGTGTCTTTTTTGTTTTGTGCCCATCTCTAATGGGTGGGTAAAAATCTTCATTTCAGTATGCTAGAATCGGGTTTCTCAACTTTGTTTGGTGTAGTGGCATCACTGCCAGTGTCCATAATAGTTATCTCCCCCTTCTTTTTTTCTTATGTTATCTTGTCTGGTGGTAGGCAAATTATTCTGCCAGAATATTGTGTCAGCATGCGTTACCCTCATCCCAAGTAACAGTTGTTTCAATTTCTGCATTTTGGGGAACCATTTTTTTTAAAGTTAGATCTGGAAACGTTAACACTGGCATGAAGACAGAAAAAGATTGGTTTGGGTTATCTCTAAAAGAGCATTGGAGGGTCCAGAGCCCCAATGTGCGTGACTGTTATGTAGTGAGATAGAGATAGCATTGCCGGTGAAGTGTGTGTTAATTGTTGGTGGGCCAGCTGCAGATAATTAATCATAGGGTAGGGTTACACCCTTCTGGCAGTGTCTGTATAAATGTGCATGTGTGTTGTTTTCTTGTTTGTTCTTGTGGAATAAAGCTATGCTGATTGATCTCTTGGTGTCTTGAACTCACTATTCTACAGTACCCCTACTTGAGGACTGTCTGCTCATGGCTTTCTTTATCATGATTTTGAAAAATAATTTTTGTGACAAAATGCAACATCATGTATCTCAATTCTGTAGTCTTGCCAATTACCTAATTGGTTTCATGGGTGTTTTGCAAAACATGTGATTACTACCAAAGCCATCTCATTATTTATTACACATATGTATGAGAAATACTTGGCATTTCTATGGAACCCTCAGTGTTTGAAGCATTTTGCTCTCTGTCGAGTGAAAGAAATGCCTGCTTGGTAGAGAGCGTGAAAGAAAGTTTTCCTTGAGGAATGAGAAAGGATGCGAGAGAAAGACTGGAATCACACGTGTGATCAAATACAATTTTACTACATTTCAGAGATGAAAAACATTTGAGTTGAAAGCTATGTTTGCAGGTAGAGGCTCCAAAGTAAATAAATTCAGGCTAGAGGTGTTTGTGTGTGTTAGAAGATTACTATTTTTATTCTGGCATTGCCAGTGTGCATTGTCTGTTTGGGTAAAGGGCCCAAGAGGAATGCCTCACACTTTCACAAAAATGGCAAAATTGAGAGGTAGATCTTCAGGATCAGTGAACAGTATGATTCAGAGATGGGATTTTCAGATTTCACTGCACAACCATTTTTATTGTAAAGTTTTGTTTCCTAAAGTTTTGTGGGTTGTGACAGATGTTGGGTATGTATAAATATAGTTTTGGGTTTGCTGTATCATGTAGGAACTCTGAGAAATGGACAGTTAACTGTTTACTGGCAACAACGTAATTAATCTTATTTATGTTTCTAATATACTACTAAGTTCAACAATACTAAAAGTATTTTGCTCCTGATTTTATTTATTTATTTATTTATTTGACTTATATACTGCCCATCTAACCATAGGTCACCCTAGGTGGTTCACAACACAGAGCAAACAGTTACAATATAAAATACTACAAGAACATAATACAGGACTAAAAGTAAAACAAATAAAAAACATAATTAAGTCAACACCATTCATAAAATCAAAAGTGAATAAGATGGGCTAAGAGCAGATGAAACAAAGGGCAGATATTTTCATTTGTATTCAATGTCTGTTGCATCATGTTGCAGTGTCCAACAGTAATCAGCAAGCATTGATGGATTCCAGCTGCCTTCATACTGTTTTTCCACTGTAGCATTGTCCTGGTGAAACTTTTCACCATGTTCATCACTGACAGCAATGAGATTTGCAGGGAAGAAGTCCAAGTGTGAGTAGGGGAAATAAATCTTGAGTTATATGTTGCACTTCATTGTTTTGTATGCTTTGAGAAGTTTGTCTACCAGCTGGATGGAATGTGCAGCTCTGTAACAGCCAAGAAAATTGTCAACAAAGTCTTTAAAGGCTTCCCAGGCAATCTTTTCTGGCCCAGCTTACAGATGTTCAAACTGCTTGTCACTCATATCTGATCTGAGGGCCAACAAAAATTCCCTCTTTGATCTTGCCCTCAGATATTCTTGGGAGCATCCATCTTAAATAATGAAAACCTTTGCCTTCTTTGTCCATTGCTTTCATGAAATTCTTCATAAGACCCAATTTTATGTGAAGAGGAGGCCAAAAAAAAAAAAAATTGCTGGGTCGATAAGTGGCTCATGTACCACATTTTTATGTCCTGGAACTAACTGATTACAGAGGGACCATCCCTGTCTACAATAATGTGACTGTTTGGCACAACTGTCCCATTCACAGATGAAATGACAGTACTTTGAATAGCTGAGCTGCAGTCCTAGTAACAGAGCAATGACTTTCAGATCTCTACAGATATTCTAGTTGTTGCTAAATCAGTGCTTGCTGTACTGAATGTGTTTCAGCAACATTTCCATGTTCTCGTATGTTTATTTCATGTGTGCTGCATAGCCAACAGGTATTTTTGAAGGTTGGACACTGCCATTGTGTAACAGAACAGCTCTGAGGCTTAATGTTGATGAATCAGTAAAGAGACACAACTCCTGAGTGTCATTGTCACAAACTAAAGCAGAGCACAATCCTTTGATGTCAATGCAGAAAACTGAGTCTGTCAACTTCTACAAAGAATTTGGTTAAATCATCTTGGCAGTTTCGAAAAAGAGAAATTTCCGGACCTAGTGACAACAAACACCCTACCTGCAGTCTCAAACCCAGTGCTTTTGCTTTTGACAGACCCAAATCTCTGAACAGATCATTTAATTCTGACTGTGTTATGAAAGAACAATATCCATCAGTAGAATATATAATATGGTAAGCCAGGGGTGTCCAAATGTTTTGCAAGGAGGGCCAGATTGGGTGAGGTCTAAATGTGTGGGGGCTGATCATTCAACTGCATTTTGCCCCCAGGATGGACTTTGCAAAGCCTCTATGAGATGCAAGGAGGCGGGGAGGATGCTGCAGCAATGGAGCCAGGGGCGGGTAGGCTGGGTGGGTGGCTGAGGGGGGTGGGGACGGACAGAGGCAGGGAGGGAAGGTAAGCTTTAAAACTACAAGCTGACATCTCCATCCAGCATGGGGAGGGGCCAGTTGGTGGGAATGTGTGACAGGCTGAGCCAGCAGGGAGAAGATGCTCTGGGCCACTTGAAATTTGAAAATGGGCCACATTTGGCCCCCGGGCTGCACTTTGGACACGTCTGTGGTAAGCAGTAGGCATGGGCCTTTCATTTTGAATGGGTTCGGTTCCGAAAAGAATTATGGCAACACAGCTGTTGTTCAGAACTTGGACCCGCCCTCCAAAATGAAACCATCCATTGCCTTACCTTGTATTACCTCACACGGGGCTGAATTCCAACCAGTAAGTAGCCTCTGATGTGTCATCATTCCTTCTCCCTGGCACTGGCCAATTAGACAGGGAGGTGAGGTGATGCATGTCCCTGCACAGCTTTTGATTGGCCAGCGCCAGGGAGAAGGAACAATAACACATCAGAGACTACTTCCTAGTTGGAGTTTAGCACCATGTGAGGTAAGCCAAGGTTAGTTAATGGGTGATTTCGTTTCAGAGAGTGGGTCCAAGTTCCAAACAGCAGCTGTGCTTCCATAATTTGTTTCGGAACCGGGCCCACTCCAAAATGAAATGAAAGGCCCATGCCTGGTACATAGTCATCAACCATAATGATACAGCAGCTAAAGCAACCACATATCACTCATACCATGTGGGATCATGGAGATGCATGTAGCAGGTGTGACTGTATAGGCAAATTTTGCCTCAGTCACAGAGTTTCTAGAACAGTGATTAGAATAACTTTTGGTCCCCAGAGATTCTTAGACTACAAATTGCAGAAATCTCAACCAGCAGAGGAACTGTTGTTTTAGAGGGCCCTTGTAGCACTACTGTACTGCAGCTATAACTTTGCTTATGTTCTGGAGTTCAGTAGCAGGCCTTCCGAGATTGGTAAAATGAGTACTCAGCTCATTGGGGGGGGGCAATGTGTAGCCTGCATAAATAAATTGTAAATCCATCCAGAAAGTGTTTTAAGCACTCTGGGGTGGTATATAAACAGAACACTCTTTCTTTCTTTCTTTCTTTCTTTCTTTCTTTCTTTCTTTCTTTCT
>JAHTLZ010003518.1:8665554-8696217 GCA_023846285.1 Phrynocephalus versicolor | reverse complement strand
TCTTTCTTTCTTTCTTTCTTTCTTTCTTTCTTTCTTTCTTTCTTTCTTTCTTTCTTTGCTTAGTAGAAGTGTTCCCTCATTTGAGTGTAAGGAGATTCCAGATATCTACTCACCAGAAGATAAGAACCAGTGATTTTCTGCTGCTTGATTCACATACGCTTAGATGCATACGTCCTTCTTTCGCTGGGTGCAACCTATATCTCGGCTTTGATGTTCATATCCAAGAAATCAGATCCATAATGCATAGTCTGAGCTTCAGGCCTTGAAATCTGTTGACTCACAATTGGCTTTTGACTTGATAATTTACTTGAGAACAAAGCCTGGTATTTTGTAGTATTTCAGATTTCAGCACTGCTTCCTGGGACGTGCCAGCTAGTCTTAAGATAGGTATTTCCTTAAAGCATTACATGACCTTGTTACACCTTTTCAGTCAGCAAAGAGGAGTTAAATCCCTTAAGACAAAGCAGTCAACTCACAGTCTGGAAGAAAGTTTTCTGTCTTTTAACATTTCTTCTCTCATGAAGTTTTCAGAAAAATTATTGTGGGAATAGAAGATGAATCTCTTGTGTGAACCTTCTGACTATAGTTTGCCCCAGAGGGAAAAAAATAATAGTTCAGAATTCCATGTAGTGTGTGGATAGAACGTACTAAAAATCTGGGTCTGCATGGCACATGCAGTTTTATTTTATTTTCCAATTTGAACTTTTCTGACCCAGACATAAGAAAGTCAGATCTAAAACTTTCCACCACAGTGCATCCACAGTCTTTTCTTCTGAGAAACTAGGCACTGGGGCACCACTGATTATCTTTCTGAATGGTACAGGTGCATTTAAATAATTTTATAACCGTATAATAATTGCAGATTTGGCAGATTTTTTCTTGTCTGTGAAGATTCTCAGTCATGCAGGTGAGGTTATCTGGAAGTTGAGTCATGGCAACTGGATTTCTTTTCTTGAAAGACTGAAACGTTTTGCTACTTATCCCAGCAGCTTTGTCAGTCTGAGGACAGTTAGTGGCAAGGCCCCCAAAGTTCACCTTGATTTCACATCACCCTGGTCTGAATAGGCTGAATGGACCTGCTTTTGTGGTTGGTCATCATGAGGTAAACTTTCAAGACTCAGCATTAAGGCCCACAGCTCAGAGGGAAAAACATCACTCAAGGCCCACATGTTATACATGTCAGCTGAACATTTTGAGTGGTGTGAATGTCTAGCCCCAACTCTACCAGTGAACGGTCCCATACCCTCCACCACAAAATCCTGCAGTGTGCCTTCGCAGCCTTCATATAATGAAAATGCACTGAATGGCAACAAAGGATTGTCTTTTGAGTACATAACACAATATTCACTCTCTTGTGGCTTTATGCAGCTTTCTATCCACATGAGGTATGAAAAAGATATGATTCTTTTGTATTACTAGCTGGTCCATAGTTCTGTTGACTGAATGACACTTTTCTCCATATCTGCAAAATCAAGCCAGGTTGTGAGGTACAGTGTTCTGAAAACTGCAGCACATATTTATGCAATGTTGTAAGAAAAAGAAGCAATACCTGCTCATTATACCCTGGCCTCCTCCCCCTCCCCCTTTTGTTCCATTTCCTGAGAACTGCTAACCAAGCAATGCGTATTTACTTGTCTTTGAAAAGTGCCTTATTGTCCATCAGTTGACTGGAGTATGGGAAATGTGCTGTCATCCTGCTGCTTTAGACAAGAATCTTGTCATTATTAGTCTTGATGTGAAGCTGATAGAGTTAAGTATAAAATCATATTTATACTTAATTCTATCAGCTTCACATCAACACTAATAATGACAAGGTTTCAGCCACACCCAGACCAAACATCTGCAAAAACATCTATGCCAATTCTGACACACTGTCTTAGGTGCTATCAGTTGTCACTAGGGATGGGGATGAAATGAAAAACAAAATGCTATTTTGTTGTTTTGTTACATAACAAAATAAAAATAAATGAAACGAAATGAGGAAGCAGCATTTTGTTACAGACGAAATGAAATGGTCATTTTTTCCCATTGAAATGAACTGTTTCATTCCATCTGTCAAAGGGATCCCTTACCTGCAGGGTCGCCACTGCCAATGGTGCCCAGGAGAGGGATGAGGAGGAGGTGGATCACCACCACTGCTCCGGCACTCCCCACCTCCTCTCAGCCTGGCTTCCGGCTTCCTCTCAGCTGGGAGGCAGGTGGGGGTGACTCTCCTGGGTAGAGATGGGCACGAAACGAGCAATTTTTCATTTTCGTTTTCATTTTTTGTTTCATTACGCAATGAAAACGAAAATGAAAAATTTTCAAAACAAAACGGAAACGGAAACGAAAAATTTTGCCGTTTTTCGTTTTCGTTGCGACAAATGCATTGAACTGAAAAGAATGCTAATGAAACAGCAATTTTTATGTTCGTTTTTGTTTTGTTTTTCGTTTCATTACGTACAAAACAAAAACGAAAAAATTGCAAAAAAAATCCAACGAAAATGAAAACGAACCGAAACGGACCCCTAAACGACCAAACGACAAACGAAACACCATTTTTTTGAGTCGTGCCCATCTCTACTCCTGGGTCCTAGAGGCAGGGGATTTAGTGTTGGGGAGCCATTTTCAAAGACTCCTGCCGAGCTGTAAATGTCTGGACCCTTTTAAAACTGGCCCAATTGGCACCATGGTATCCCTCTGGTGCTGACTGGGCCATTTTTAAAGGAGTCCAGCCCATGACAACTTGGCAGGAGCCCTCTGAAAATGGTCAGGTGGGCAGCACAATCACCTGAAACTGCCCACCTGACCATTTTCAGAGGGGTCCTGCTGAGCTGTCATGAGCTGGACCCCTTTAAAAATGGCCCAGTTGGCACCAGGGGGATACTGATAATAGCTCGGCAGAAGCCCTTTAAAAATGGTTCCCGGGCACCATATCTGGTGCCTCTAGGACCCAGGGGAGCCATTTTGTTTCATTTCATTTTGTTTCATTCAACATTTTTAAAAAAATTATAACAAACAAAACAAAATTAAACGGGGTGGGCATGAAACAAAATGAAATGTTATTTTGCTGTTTCGTGCCCATCCCTAGTTGTCACCATCTTCCATTCCCTTATGTGCTTGAGGCAATCATTTCCCAATCCATTTTCCTTGATTTGCAGCAAAAGTCACAGTATGAGCACACATTGGTTGAAGTGGGCCTATGTTCCACAAAACCCAATGCCAAACAGGCCTTATTAGATGTTAAGGTGTCATTTGGGTCTTTGTTAGATCGTAACTTGACAAACAAAAGCCTTAGTTCTTCGCTAGTGTAATGATAAGCTTTTACTTACTTTACTTGTTAGTAAATAAGGATGGTGGTATCTCCCATGGTCCAAGTGCTATCATGTGCTGTGTCTCGTACTGTGTTCTGAATATTGAAGGTTCATTGGCGTAGACAAGAGCAAAGTGCATTTTATATGAGAGGCAGTGGCTTGTAGCATTCAGAACTCCCTTTTAAAGGTATTTTTTAAAAAATAACTTGCTCAATAACTAATGAGAAAAGGAAAATAACAAAAATGGTTTTTGACAAAAGGAAAAGAACAAAAACAGCTCTTGAGAAAGGGAAGATTAAAAAGATTTTTTTCAAAAGACAAGTGTGACGTCACCCCTTTCAGAGACTGGGTTTTCAAAGGCACAACTGGGTTTATTTGAACATCCCACTGCTGTGCCACCAAATTGTGACAACACCTCCCTTTTACACGTGTAATTGTGTTGGAAATGGTAATGCTGCCACCTTTTATTCACTGGGTAATGCTGCCACCTTTTAAAATCATCACCTCATGAATTGGGACAGACTCAGATGTAAAATATCAAAACAATAATGAAGTTTATTGAGAAAATAATAAATATAACAATGTCTGAGGATGGTATGTGTTGCCTTTAACATAGAATAGATTTAATCAACTCTACAAGCCTCCCTGTCTTTAATAACTAGTAAACAGTAAAGCCCTCACTGCCTGACAGAACTCCAACAGAGCAGTGCTCTGTCCCAGCACTCTCAAAACCTCAACTTAACTGAACTGCCTCAACTGACTAGGCTCCACCCTTTTTATATCATACCATCCCCCGCCCTCCTGCTGGGATTGGCTGATGATTTGTATATTCAGTACTCTTGTTTCCAGGGTTTTGTCACAACAAGGAACTGCATTTTGATCTTTGGAACTCAGAATATGCATAATTACTTCTTTTTTAAAAATAACTTTAAGCCCTTATCTTTCTGTTTGTCCGTCTTGCCCTCACCTACCTTTTCCAGTTTCTTTTCTAACAGAAACTTTAATTTATTCAAATGCCTCTTCTTCTGGCCACTGTTGTTGTTTTGTTTTTGCATATTTTTTTCTGGAAGAATGAACATTAGACAGGCAATAGGCCAAAGACCAAGCTAAATTTCCCTTCAGCTGCAAAAGCTTCTCCCCTTTCTTGTCTCACACAGCACATGCAAAACCAATGACAAATTTCCATTCAGCCCTGTTCCAGGTTGAACACAGCAGCTCCGTGTACCTGTAAACAATCTTTTTCTTTTTGTCTGTGTGACACCATTGAAAGATATCAAGTGAGTCATGACCTTCCTGGGGATAAAACCTGGCAACTGTCTGAAGTGCTCTGGCAGCTGAGCTCTATGAGTCCCACTAGATTTTAATGCCAAGTCAACCACTGGGTGGAAATTTCCTTTTCTAATTTTGCAGCTGAGATTTATTACCAAATCTCAGCAGCTTGAGGGCCATTCTTATCTCAGGGCTTACCACTCCAGTAAACTCCAGTCCTCTGATATTCTACTTCAAGTTTGAAAAAAACTGAGGCACTTTGGGGTTCAGACTAGGGAAGACTAAGTGTAAGTTAATGCAACAAGCAAAGAAGAGAGGATGTGCATTAATACTCTTTATGTTACCCTTGCTTTTGAAGTGGCAACTTTGTCTTAAGGACTGGAAATGCAGGATGATTTAAGAGCAATATTAGGTAGTTGAGAGAACAAGTAACTGCTGCTGAAGGAAAGCATCTCCCCTGGTAATGCTTTTGAGGGCTCTTTTTGGTACAGCTTTACGTTCTTCTCTGCTGCTGCTACTGTGGCTGCTTGCAGGGATGTGAAAAAATGGCAATGTGGTGACGCCATGCCACAAAGTCAAGACTTCCTAGACCAGCCCTGCTGAATGCAACTCTCTCCCACTGATGTCTACAACTTTCATAAAAATTATGGCTGGGATTGATAAGAATCCTTAATGTCTGAAAGAAACCACTCAACCTCACTCTAAGGAGAAATGAAAAAGATTAATGATTGTGTACGCAGTCTTCAGGTAGGCCTTCAAGGTAGGTGTTGATAATTTCCACCCAATATCTCAAATACTTTAATGCTGATATTATACAAGCACTGTCAACTATAACTTCTAAATCACAGTAGCACCTCTCCTCATGAATGGTATCACTCGCAATTTGCTATGAAACCACCCAGGTTAGCTCACACCATTGTAAGGAAAGGTAATATTGGGAAAGGGAAGGACAGATAGGTATCCCCTTTAGTTCAGTCAGGGAAAGGAGGGATATACAATAACATGGAATGATATGTAATGGGTACAGATATGCCATGGGTTCATTTAGCTATCTGGCTGTGGTGCTGGTAGTTGGGAGTTCAATTCCCTTCTGTGCCTCCAGTAACTAGAGCCAGCCTGTGTGGCCTTAGGCAAAATACAAAGCCCCAAGATGCCCCCAGAAAAAGGGAAGGCTCAACCAGTTCTTCTGAGTATTCTCTACCTGGAAAACACTGAAAGGGGCCACCATGTCAGATTTGTCTTGACCACCTATGATGATGACTATTAGAAGCCTATGAGTAAAAAGCCTAGGAGTTGGGATCCTTGCATTTAAAAAACAATCTAGTTATCATGGAAATAACGGAAGCTGTTTGGTGTATTAAAACCAGTTGGATACTACCATTGTTGCTGTAAAAGAGAAAAGGAATATATATTGATATTCTTGGCAGGTGTTTGGGCTTCCAAGAGATTCTCATTCTAAGACTGTATATCACAGCAGCAAATGTTCATTGCTCCTCTCTTATTAGAAGCTCTGGAGGATAAAATTTGATCATTCCACAGGGGGAAGGGGGCTGGTTTGTAAGTTTGATGGCAGGAGATGTGTCATTGAATTTGTGGTGTCAAGGGCTGTGTCATCCTTATGCTCTGGTTTGATAGGTGCCTTCTCTGCATAGCTAATATGCATATAATATTTGGAAGCAACTCCTTCAAAATAACAAGTAACTTGCAATTGCTGCCTTTGTGGGACAACAGATATATGACTAAGGTAGATCGTATGCAACAAGGAATCTCACTGCTTTGTTGTATAATTCTTTTGGTACATCTATAGCCATAAGTCAGAACAGACTTGATAACATGTTCTTCTTCTTCTTCTTGTTGTTGTTGTCGTCATCATCATCATCATCTCTGTGTGCCTCTGTGTCTTCAGTTTTTGATGGTGTGTACCACAGCTCAGTAGCTCGGAGCATTCTGAATTTGGGGGGAATGGGATGAAAAATACTGATTTTAGTTACTATCAAATGATGAACCTATAAAGAGTTATTTTTCAAAAGTGTAGCAATAGCTTTTGGCAGGAATTGAGACTGATGATGTAAATATTTCCTTCCAAGCTGTTCTGAATTGTTACTATGTACTTAGTTGCAGAGATCATTGGCTACAAAACTGCATGGTGTTTTGTGGAGCAGTCTTGTTTAGAGATGGGGACATTCTGGCAGCCTAGCTAGCATACGAATGGATGAATAAAAAGGATAAATATTTTCTTTTTCATATTTTTGGAGTCCCTATAGTAGACCAACACCAAACCAGCAATATTACATGAACCAGCGATTACTGACAAATATTGCAATTTTTATTTTATTTTATTTTAGTTCACTACCATCTCTAGTCCTGTTGCTTGACCTCTTCTTTCCATTGGTACTGTTTTGCCTTCTCCCCAGTGCTGGTTTTGCACAGGACTACAAGTGTGTTACAACACCATGCTGCAAATGTGGTGCCGCTATAGCAGGGATGGTGAACCTTTTTGACACCGAGTGCCCAAACTCGGTGATGGAGATGGTGGTGGTGCCGGGGGTTGGGATTGGTGGCAGCGGGGGTGGGGTGGAGGAGTGAAGGCAGCAGGGCAACAGGGGTTCGGCTCAGGGTCATTGGCAGCAGCGGCAGGGGGGTGAGGGCGGTGATGGGGACGGCGGTTTGAGGCGGGTGGAGGTGGGGTCAGGGGCAGCAGGGGCGGGGCAAGGGCAGCGATGGGGAGGGCAGCGGAGGCGGGTGGAGGTGGAAGCAGGGTCGGCAGGGGGTGGGGTGAGGGCAGTGATGGGGACGGCAGCGGAGGTGGGCGGAAGCAGAGGCGGGGTCGGCAGGGGGTGGGGGCAAGGGCGGCGGTGGAGGCAGGCAGAGGAGGAGTTGGGATCGGCAGGGGGTGGGGTGAGGGCGGTGATGGGGAACACAGCCGTAGGGTCATCCTGGCACGCGACATGCTCCCTGTCCCCCCTGCTTCCCCCTCCGCAAATTCCTCATGGCTGGCCCAGCGTAGGGGGAAGTGGGGGGCAGGGAGCCTGTCATGTGGCAGGCGAAAGCTCTCCGCGTGTCACCTTTGGCACGCGTGCCATACATTCGCCATCCCTGCACTATAGTATAGTTTCTGCTCTGATATTTATTTATTTATTTATTTATTTATTAAGCTTGTATGCCGCCCACTACCCAAAGGTCTCTGGGCGGCTCACAATCAGAATGAACAGTTAAAACATCAAAATACAATAAAATTAGAACAATAAAACATGTAGATACAATAAATACAATACATTAAAAACACACCACTAAAATTGCCATCAGGGCCCACAATCATTAGTTAAGAAACTTTTGGAATAGGAAGGTTTTTACCTGGTGCTGATATAAGAGTGAAAGAATGAGACAGTGCTTTTAATGCCACTTTTATAGATGCCTCTATAGTCATTTTTATGACTTTTCAGTGATGATTAACTGTTTACTCCTTTCATATCTATCCTGGTGAAAATGACTTCCCGTTGAAGTAAGCATTTTTAGATGTGTGATTGTATTATTACTCTGTGCAATAAATAACATTTATTGTCCACACTGTTATGGTTCATATTAGTTTAAATATGCAAGAGGTAAAACAATACACATACATTTAACCAGATTATTGTTTTATGGTGGCTTTTATTTTATTTCTTTCAAAAGCTTATTAAGAAAAGTTTATGCAAAAAGAAGAAATGGCCTTTTTATTCTTCAAAGAATGCTGGTCGTGTTTTATGTAAAAGAGTCTGAATTTTCTGCATCAATGGAAGCACTAAATCAAAATGACCAATATACAAGTGCAGTTTAGTTGATAATGGACAAAAGCTCGTGAATAAAGGTGACTTACTTCAGTCTATGTCTAATGGACTGTAAACCTTTGTTGAAGTGGATTTTTTTTCTGTAACTACCAACTTACCTTTCTAATAGAGAAGGACATGACAAATAATAATACAGTATTCAATATCAAGAGAAAATTAATGCTAGAATGTAAAGGAGTAAAATAACATTCAGTGCAATTAGCCAATGAATCCTACTCTCCAGCAGTCCCAGTGAGAATAATTAGAGGTAGCCATTGATGAACTAAATTTGAACTTGGTTATCTGTGTTGTTTCCTTCAAAAATATTCTCCACAGATTTTAATAAAGCAAGATATTGGATACAATAAACTGATACATTTCAAGCAAAGGGAATTCATTGTGTAAATGAGAAGATTTGGGATGTTGCTCTGAGTGACTGAAAGAATTATGAAGATCAAGACCTAACCCCTATCTAAAGGTGACATATTTTGTGTATTGATCTCTCTCTCTCTCTCTCTCAATCTCTCTCTCTCTCTCGTTTCCTCTCTCTCTCTCTCTCTCGCTTCTCTCCCTCTTGTTTCCAAGGAGAGGAGAGAAAAAGAAAAGGAAAGAAGGGAAATGGGGGAGGAGAGCAGAGCAGAGCAGAGGAGGGAGCAAAGCAGGGGGAGCAGGTACTGGGTATCTTTTTCAGAAGAAGTCAGAAAATCTCACTGTTGCAATGGAAACTCTTGGTCTTAGAATGGTAAGACTGGGATAATTGCTGAGAGTGAGAAATTTGTTGGGTAGTTGGCTGTCAGAGTCCCCACCCACCCACAAACAGAATCCAGTCCTTGTCAAGGTCAGACTCCAGGGAGACAAACAGAACAGTAGTCATGGTAATTACCAGTCCAAGTTCAGCAGCTGGAATGTCAAGCAGATACCCAAACACCAGGCCCAGGGAGAGACTAAGTCCATAGTCTAGATACTAGTCTGAAGTCAGGGAGCCAAGCAGGAGCAAAAGTCAAGCCCAAGGGAACAGGAACCAGGCAGGAGTGTGGATACGGGTCAAAAAGATGCATTGCTTCCACAAAGCATCCTACCCCTGGTTGCCTATTTTATCCCAAAACAGGGGATACGCCCTCTCTCCGGAGAGGCCATCCTGCTAATACTCAGGGCTGCTGGATCAGATGTTCTTCCGAGCTTCGTACATCCTAGCCCTGTTTCTCCTCACTGTACGTTGCTTCTGGGTTCTCCCCACAGTTCTTCTAGGAGGAGAAGAGATCTCCAGGGATGAATCATCTGGCACAGCTACTGGATGACGCAATGGCCCTGAAGGCTCATCTGCTGATTCCTCCACACTTAACCCTTCAGGTTTTGGATCTGACAGAGGCAGGGTCCTGACATTGGCACTCCCCCCTCCATGAGACAACCAGTGATAATGTTGCTGAGGCAAAGCAAGCTCAGAAATATCCATTTTAGCAATTTCCGATCGGAAATAATTCCCTCCTCTTTTACCATCTGATGGCCAGATCAGACCAGTGTCATGACCACTGTTGACAAACCTGCAGGTAGTCTAGGTTGGCAGCAGCTATGAACTGCCACCAAAGATATGTACTTATGAGTCTGAGGGCAGATGGATGGGTGGGATTAAAAATGTGTGTGAGGCAAATGTTTGCAGGTTGCAGATGTTTTCTGGAGAATATTTCCCATAATCCTTAAAATGAATACACACTACTGTGGGTTTCCCTCCCAATTCATGCATCATTTCATCCAGATTACAGCCTGTTGTGAACAGAAGAATCATGTGTCAGATATTTATGTATTAAAACAACCCAGCCTCAAAAGACTTTAAAACAATTCCAATGTATAATATTTTCCTCAAGGCGTTCAGATTTATGACCTTGATCATCAAAACCAGACGTTAAGGGGGTATGTACATTTGATGCAGCATTTCTCCCGATAACAGTAAGATTTTCTTAGAAATTTTGCCATTATAACCAGAGTCACACTCACTAAGAAAGCATGGCAAAATGAACGAGACAGAGGCAAGGAAAAGCAGATGCTTTGATAAACAACATCTGTTACCATTTGTGGAAGCACAGCTTCTAAATGATTGTTAAGGGGTATGAACTCCTATGGTGAAGGGCTCTGGCTTTGGTGTTACAACTAAGTTACAAGTTACCCTACTGTACATCCTTGACAGGGTATGGACTCGATGGTCCCCAGGGGCCCTTCCAGCTCTGCAGTTCTAAGATGAAGATGATCTAATGCAGTGGTTCTCAACCTGTGAGTCCCCAGATGTTCCTGGACTGCAACTCCCAGAAATCCCTTCCTGTACAGAGAGTGGTAAAGGCTTCTGGGAGTTGCAGTCCAGGATCACCCGGGGACCCACAGGTTGAGAACCACTGATCTAATGTGTTCCCCAAATGCATTCCAGATGCAAGAAAAAATGCAAGGGGAAAAACTGATACACCAGTTCCATCTTCTGCACGACTGCTTCCATCATTCTTCTCATGTGGACTCTGCAAAGAGGAGAGAAACTTATTTCTCTGGAGAGTCTGCCTGGAGTTGGAATCCCTGGAAATGTTCTCTTGGTTGACTGGAGAGCTTCCACAGATAAAGGTGGTTATCCTCTTCAGAACACTGCTATCCATGTGAAGAGAAAAAGTCTCAAGTGATGATAAAAGGGGCTCCTTGTGTTTTTTTCCTTCTCTACATTCACATTTCAGTACATCTCAAGCGTCCTAATTGGCCCTGGATGCCTAAAGTGCCATTGGAGAATTGAAATAAAAGTTCAATTTCCCATGGCAGAAACACTCCACAACATGTAAGAAAGAGTGCATAATACCCCTCTCGTCAAGATGAGCCAATCATTTTTTTGACTATGATAGAGCAAAAAACAAACAAACAAACAAAAACCCCTGCCTTTCCTCAGAAAATCATGGTACATTGTAACTAGTGATGGAAAAGGAATGGAAATATAGTGTTTCATTTTATCTTATTTCAGTCTTCATTAGTTTCATTTCATTAATAATGGATTATTAAAAAGAATTTTTGTCATGAAATGAAAAGCTTCGTAAGGCTATAAATAATGGGGAGCTTTCATTTTTTAATTTAACAGGGAGCCCACTGCCCTAAATAAAAGAACCTCAACACTTCCAATCAATTTGCTTTCAAGCAAAGAACCCTCTATAAACAAGCTAGAAACCTAATAGCTAGCTGCTGCACGGAGAGATCGAAAATAACCTCCATAGTCCTACTTAAAATGAAAAGGAAAACAATCAGTTTAAATCAGCTTGCAAGTTTCATATATAGCCAGCAAAGGGAATAGTTCAGCTCCTGGGCTTGCTAGTTTCAGGCAGATCAAGATCAGAGATAAGCTATCTCAACTGCTGAGGCATGGGAAGAAAGGAAAACAATCCAGTCAGTTAAAAAAATCAACCTCCTCTTCTCAAGATAGCTAATCAAGAGGCTAGAATGGATCATTTCATTTCTGAAACAAAAAAATGATGTTTCATTTCAGTTATTGACAACACGCTGTTTGCGGTTTCATTTTGTAAGTTTTTGTAAGCTTACAAAATGATGGAACAGCGTGTCATTTTTCGTAAGGTGCCCATCCCTGATTGTAATGTAGGCTAATGTAGTTATTTTGACATCTGAAGTACATGATTATAATTATGATGGCTATGGCAACAATGATGACTACAATGACAATGATGACGACAATGACAGTGATGACTACTACTACTACTACTACTACTACTACTACTACTACTACTACTACTACTACTACTACTACTACTACTACTACTACTACTACTACTACTACTACCAGCACCAGCACCAGCACCACCATTATAATGAGTATGATGATGATGATGATGATATGCTCCATCCTGGTGTAGTGTACTCTAGTTTTATCTAATTATTTTATCATCAGATTATGACCACTACCACTATTTCAAGTGCCTTTCCTCCATTGTGATAGTTAAAACAAAATTATAATATATTAAATTTCCTGTATTTCCATGATACTCCCAAGTCTTCAAAGCAGCTGCTTCAATGAGCACCGTGCCCTGACTAATGGCAGAGCCAGTTTGGAGGGCCACATTTTCTCCTCCGCATAAATATTCAATAAAAGGCTGTGCTGAATTACAGGTTTTATGTACAGATAATTCATCTGTGACAGAGAGAGAGAGAGAGAGAGAGAGAGAGAGAGAGAGTGCGTGTGTGTAGACAAATGTAGTGACAATTCTCCTTTAGCAAGTACTAGTTGGATCACCATAGATGGAATTCAATTTGCACTTATATATGTTTATTAAAATAGTAATTCTATATGTCTTCAATGAAGCAGGGTCCATGTAAGCCTAGGATGAAACATTTCTGTTATATTCTTTGCTTAACAAATTTGTTAATTAATCATCACCAAAGCATGAATGCTCTTTCCCCTCCCTGAAGGAAAGGAATCACCCCAAGAGGGTAGAGTTTGAGTTTTAATAACTCAATAACATAGTCATCAAAAACTTCTATAAAGGGCATTTTTGTGGTTGTATAAAAATTCATGGGAAGGTTTCTGAGTTACTCCTACATCTATTGGTTCTGCACTTTGTTTTTTGTTTGTAGCCAGCAAAAGCCTATTCATCATCCTGGTGAGAGAGTGACATTTTGTCCAAATACTTTGTATAACTAGGGAGAAATTTCTTTCTTGCTTTATTGAGTTTGTCATGAAGGATTTGTCCCTTGTTGGAAAAGCCCCCCCCCCCCCACTGTTTCTCTTCTCCTGCCACTCCTCTGTGTTTCTACAAGATTCACTGGTGCCAGAAAACTGTTGTGGTTGTGGAAAAAAGTCTTTTGTACCGTGTTCTAGCTGGGAAGAAAGCATTTCTAAATCCCCATTCATATTTCAACATTGCTTATTGAGTGTTCCTTAAAAATGCAATGAACAGTTGCTTTTTGACGCAATAGATATCTCCTCCCCACTTTTAGTACTATGTATATGCTTGAATACTTCAATAACACAAAGTCACTTAAAATAGTGAGTGCTTTTATACTGATATTCACTCTTCCTTGTGTATGGTTGCAATTATGTCTTGTTCCTACGTTTGGATTAATTAAAAAAACACCTTCTACAGCTCTACTATGGGGGGGGCGGGAAGGGGGCTGTCCTAGTGTCCCTGGTCATTGAAAAAGTCTTGTGGCTTCAATTCTAGCTTCTCCCATTAGGAGTCTACCTGAAACCCTAGAGACTTTCTGGTAGCCATTCTGGACATTTTTCAGTGAGATAATCTGATTCCATAGAAGGCAGCCTCTAATGTTTTGCTGACTAGGGAATTCTATCCTCAAAGTAACCTTTTCAGGCTATTCTTTTCATTGCCCCAGTTCCTCTGCCTTGAGAAAGGCATGCTGGAGGATGTTCAACTGAATGTAAGGTGAACCTCCATTCAGACCTTCATGCTCCAGACAATGAGGTCAGGGACTCTCTCTCTCTCTCTCTCTCTCTCTCTCTCTCTCTCTGTGTGTGTGTGTGTGTGTGTGTGTGTGTGTGTGAGAGAGAGAGAGAGAGAGAGAGGAGTAGAGATGGGCACGAAACGAATTTATTATTTGTTTCAATATTTGTTATTTATTTCATTAGGGAACAAAATGAATAACGAACTGACCCATCACAGAAAAATGAAACAGAGCAGAAATTTCCACTTTGTTCCACTTTGTTTTTCGTTTTCCCATAGGAATTCACTAGCAATGCATTCCTATGGGAAAGATTTACTTCCACCACCAGCAGGGGAAGCCAGTGCCTAGCACCTGATGGGTGCAGGGTGTGGGGGGTAGAGCAGGCTTTTTAAATCTTCCCTCCTCCAAAAGCTAGCACCGAGCAGCCACTGGGCGCTGGCTCCTGGAGGGGGAGAAAAGAAGCAAAAGACAGGCCAGGTGGGAGAGTGCCCCCACTTCTGGGGGGGACCCCCCGGGGCCGGCCACCATCGGAGCCGCCAACAAGCCAGCTGCAGAAGCGCTCTCCCGGCCACCTTGTTGGCTCCGGTGGTGCCTGGCCATGGGAGGGCTCCCCGTGGCCACAGGAGCGCTCTCCTGGCCAGCTTGTTGCTGCTGGCCCCAAGCCAGTGCCTTAAAAAAACCCTGCTGCCTGCAGCCGCCAGGATCACCGCCACCTCCGCCGTCACTGGTAAGTCAGACTCAAACCAGTTCGGCTTGGTTCAGGTTCGTATCAACTTTAAAAAAAAATTCATATGAACCCAAACTGAACTGAACCAAGGGTGGGCCCCAAAACATAATGAACTGAACCATAGGTTTTCTGTTTTGTGCCCACATCTAGTGAGGAGACAGGGAAGGTGTAAGCCATACAAGCCTCCCTCTCCCTACTTTCAGCCTTTGTGTTCTAGCCCTTTCATACTGAATTCTGTGAGACCTACATGCAACTTGCAGCCAGGTTCAACTCAAGAACACCATAGGAATGGCTTTAAAATAAAAGACATCTGCACTTTCCTCAACCTACTACGTTTGGGGTTTAAGTTTGAATGCCATAATACGATGGCAAAGATAGCAAAATAATCACAATGTTTATATTGCAGAACTAACACTACATTCAAATCTTTGCCAGGACTGAAGCAGCCTGGCCAGGAGAGATGTGTGTCTGTAAAGTGCTTTATCTACTTTTAAAAAATGGACATTAATTTTCTATCCTCCTCACCAATTTGAATTGTAAATAACCTAGTGTAAGGACAGATGCCCAGTGTGATGTAGTGGATAGAGCAATGGACTGGGACTCGGGAGACATGTGCCTAAAACCTTGCTTGCCCATGGAAACTTCTTGAACCATTTTAAACACATAATGTGATGTGTTAGATTATCTATTGTTTCACATTGTACCTAAACAGATATTTCAAATATTCAACAACCCTTCTGATTTTCCATCTCTCTTTTAATGGTTTGTGATTCCAGGTGTTTTCTACCCACCAGGCTAAGCAGTCAAACTGATTAAATAATTAGTTTTGGAAAAGCTGTCCAATTAAGTCAGATCATTTTGCTCTCTCAACGTGATTTCATTATGTGATTGTGTTCATTATTACCAAAACATTCATCAAGCATTTTCAAGGAAAGATTCATCTCATCTCAAACTGTTCTTTACATACCAGTCTTTTGGGTGGGTTTTAAAATGTTTTGATGGTTCTAATCTGTTGTATACAATGTGAATTTTAAATCAGTAACCATGGGTTGAACTTTCCGTATATCTGTTCATTCAAAGTATAGTTCAAATATGTATTCTTGAAGGCTTTCATGGTTGGGATCTGATAGCTGTAGTGAATTTTTTGGGCTGTTTGGCCATGTTCTGGAAGAAAATTCTATGGGACTGTTTGACCACATCCAGTTTACCCTAGTTCATAGATCTCACATTCCAGGTTCCTATGCAGTATATTTCTTTGCAGCACTCAGCTTTCCTTTCTCTTCCAGGCACGTCTGCAGCTGGCCATCCTTTCGGCTTTGGACCAGCCACTTCATTAGCTCTGGAGTTACTTGTATTTGTCCTCTGCTCTTCCTCAGTAGCATGTTCGCTCATCTTCCAGCGTCATATCTTTTAGCCTTTTGTTTCTGTTCATGGAGTTTTCTTGGCAGGGTTACTGGAGCGGCTTGCCAGTTCCTACCCCAAGTGGACCACATTCGGTCAGAACTCTCCACTATGATCTATGGGATCCCTCATAGCTTCTCTGAGTTGCTCAAGCCGCTTCGTCATGACAAGGAAGTGATCCGTTGAAGGGGATTTACAGTTCTAGGTCCTGTTTTATTCTTCAGCAGAAACATTAGTGACAGCCTATGACTGAAAGAAGGGAATTCTTAATTATTGCAAGCATCTGAGTTTCACAGCAGGAGCTTCCTCTTACATCTGAGATTGTGCAGATTAGCTTGCTTAGTCTGATGATTGGTCTTGAGGATTTAAAGAGGCGATTGCATTAGAGCAACTAAAGAACAAAGGGAAAAAAGAGGAAGGAATAAGCAGAAAGAGAAGAGGACATCATCAATCTCTCTAGTCTCCAGCTTGTTAAAGCAGCTATGCTCTAACCATGCCACTTGCAGATCTGGACAGCCAGAGGAGAACAACTTTAACAAGCTATAAGCAAGGTGAATTGTCCATTTCTTTCCCTAGCTCTATGCACTCTTGTCTGATCAGTTAAAGGATATTCACCTGAGGAAACCCAGTTTCCTGGGTGTGACTTCACAGTGGATCCATTCACACGTTTCCCACTGTATAGTTGCACCATCTGTTACCCTGATGTCACGCAAACAGTATACGTACATTTTGGAAGTGAAATGCTTCAATTACACTTGATTTCTAAACTTGAGGCAATTCACCCCTCCCCCAAATTACATCTTACAGAATTACAAAATTACACAAGAGGATTTTGGCCACTGTATTTGTAAACCACTTAAAATGCACAGATTATAAAAGTAAATAATACAGAAGAATAAGATTGAAACAGTGAAAAATAACATAGTGACATGCATTTAAGTTGGAATTAAGAACAAGCACCAGGATGGTTAAAAACCCACACTACTGTTAAATATATTAATCTTTTGAAAGATATTCATCACTCTGGTATTCTGAAATCTTTTGTAAAATTTCTAATATTTCATTCCTTAAGAAAATTGCATTGTCAGATGCCTGACAAAACCACTTCCTCATCAGTTGTATTTTACATAGCCATTCATAACTTCCATCTCTCCTTATTTGGTAACCCACCAAATCCTCTGTTCATGTCAAGAGCTGCTCGTCATATCTCACATTTAGTTTCAGATGCCTTCAAGTAACCCTGTAACAAATGCACTAAGGTAACTTCTATTATATTGAGATATTCAAATATCTTCATTTTTTCATGATCAAATCAATCACCTCTTTCTCTGTATTGTGGGTATCTTACAATCTTCATAAAGATTCCCTTCCTCAAAACCAAATCCCACTGATTTGGAAACATCTTGGCTATACAGTAACCCCCCCCCATCTATCACAGGGGTTAAGGACCCTACCTGATCCGTGGTCATTGAAAATCTGTGATATGGGATGCAGGTCAGGCCGGGCCGGGGTGTGTATGTCGCACAATGTTTAAAATGTCTTTGGCTCCATTGCTTAAAGACATTTTAAACATCACAGCTTGGCTCCATTGCTTAAAGACATTTTAAACATCACATACTGCTCCTCCGCGCCCTGTGGGGGGGGTCGGGAGAAGTGGTGAGCAATGTTTAAAATGACTTTAAGCAATGGAGCCAAGCGCTTGGCTCGATTGCTTAAAGGCATTTTAAACATCACATGCCCCCCAGGCCTGACCCAGACTGCCTACCTGACCATTTTCTGAGGGCTCCTGCCACTCTGCCAATGGCTGGAGCCCATTAAACCTGGTGCCAACTGGGCCAGGTTTAAAGGGCTCCAGCCATTGACAGAGTGGCAGGAGACCACAGAAAATGGTGGGGACTCAGGCCAGTTCTGGATCATGCTGCCCTCCTCCCTGTTTTCTGGGGGCTCCTGCTGTGCTGTCAATGGCTGGAGCCCTTTAAACCTGACCCAGTCAGTACCAGGTTTAAAGTACTCCAGCCACTGACAGTTCGGCAGGAGCCCTCAGAAAACGGTCAGGTAGGCAGTTCTGCGCGACCCCCCTGGTGCCAACTAGGCCAGGTTTAAATGGGTTCAGCCATTGATAGCTCGGCAGGAACCCTCAGAAAACGATGGAATGAAACGATTCGCTTTAATACAAAAATGACTGTTTCGTTTCGTCTATAACAAAATGATTCTTCCTCATTTTGTTTCACTTCATTTTATTTCATTTCATTACGTAATGAAACAGCATTTCATTTTTCATTTCCTGCCCAAACCTAGGTTAATTGATAAAAGGAAGATCAACAAGTCACCGAACCCAGATGGCATCCACCCAAGGTTTATTAGGGAATTGAGAAATGAAATTGCAGATCTCTTCACGGTAATATGCAACTTGTGTCTTAAAACGGCCACAGTGCCAGAGGCCTGGAAGATAGCGGATGTCACACCAATTTTTAAAAAAAGGAAGGAGGGGAGACCCGGGAAACTACAGGCCAGTTAGCCTTACATCTGTCCCAGGGAAGATGGTGGAAAGCCTTATCCAAGAAAAAAAATCTTAAAAGACATAAAAGAACAAACCTTGCTGAGGGAAAATTAGCATGGCTTCTATAAGGGTAAGTCTTGCCTGACAAACCTTTTAGAATTCTTTGAAGAGGTCAATAGGCATGTGAATGAACTCATGGGCTCTGAGCTATCCATGATGGATCAGGAAAGAGATCTTGGTGTGCTGGTGGACAGCTCAATGAAGTTGTCTACCCAGTGTGTGGCATCAGTGAAGAAGGCCAATTCCATGCTAGGGATTATCAAAAAGGGGATTGAAAATAAAACAGCCAACATTATAATGCCATTGTACAAAATGATAGCAAGGCCACATCTGGAGTATTGTGTACAATTCTGGTCACTGCATCTCAAAAAAGACATAGTGGAACTGGAAAAGCTGCAGAAAAGAGCGACTAAAATGATTACTGGGCTGGGGGACCTCCCTTATGAGAAAAGGCTAAACATTTGGGCCTCTTTAGTCTGGAACAAAGGTGCTTGAGGGGGGGACATGATTGAGACATACAAAATGATGCAGGGCATGAGTAAAGTGGATAGAGGGAAGCTCTTCTACCTCTCACATAATACCAGAACCAGGGGACATCCACTCAAATTGATGGTTGGGAGATTGAGAACAGACAAAAGAATATATTTTTTTACCCAGTGTGTTGTTAGTCTGTGGAACTCCCTGCCACAGGATGTGGTGATGGCATCTGGATTGGATGCTTTCAAAAGGGGATTGGACAGATTCCTGGAGAAAAAGTCCATCAGGTTACACACCATGATGGAGATGTGTAATCTCCAGACTTAAAACCAGAGTACTTCATGGGCAGATGCAGAGGAGTGGTATCAGGAGACAGATATCTAGTCTCACATGCTCCCAGATGCATTTGGTAGTGCCACTGTGAGATACAGGAAGCTGGGCTAGATGGGCCTTTGGCCCGATCCATCATAGCTCTTCTTATGCTCTTATGTTCTTATGTTAACCTGATAGTTGCTTTTCTCAGATGAGAATCATGGATCCCTGGGAGGTTATTACGCTTCTTCTGGCCTTTGTTTCTGGGTTTTGTTTTGTTTTGTTTTGTTTTGTTTTGAGAGATGGCTAGCTTTAAATGGCTAATTCAGTAATAAACAAACTGTTTCTCCCTTGCCCCCAACAAAACTGTGGATAACTATTTCTCAGCTTTCAAATCCCCACAATCTCTTATTTCATTTTATTTGAATGGAAGTTAATAGCCTTTTCTTTCTCATTTCCATCAAAGATCAGAGGCTACAGTGCACATTATTTAAAAGGAGAGGAACTGTTCCCCATTTCCCCAAATGGCCAAACAACTATTTTATCCATGCAGATAAAACTAACATTTGTCCCTGTAACATCTGTTTTTTGTGATACCTTTAAAGATGCTTTGAGCTTTTCCTTTGCTTGTTTTTCAGATATCTACCCAAGAACATTACAAAGGCACTTTAATCAATTGTTCACTTCTCCATCATCTGCAGCCAGTATGGACACTCGCCAGCCAGCCATGGCAAGCAAGATCTCCTTTTGAAGCCAGTAAAGCTGTGTTTTTATACCTGGGAGTAAGTTCCACTTGCTTCACCATCTACTAAGTGCATATTTAGTAATGTGCTACAGTAATTCATTTTTAGTTATGCAGCTGGCCCCCTTTTCCTTTTTATTAGTAATTAAAAAAAGAATACTTGGTGCATCAGCTTTCTGGGCACTTTAGGTTGCCTTCAATTGGATGGACAGCCCAGTATCCGTTTGTGGAGCCAGAAGTAGGGAGTTCAGTTCCCCACTTTGCCCTCCTATGAGTACTTTCAGCATGGATATCCTTGGGCAAACTTCCTTTTTCTGGGGGTGTCCTTTTTCTGGACACCCCCAGAAAAAGGAAATGGTAAGCCAGTATTCTCTACTTGGAAAACTTTGAAAAGGGTCTCTGTAAATCAAAATTGACTTGACAGCACATCATCATCATCATCACCATCATCATCATCATCATCAGTTATTACCCACAGTCTTTGTCCATTGATCTACATCCTTGAATTCAAGCTGTATTCACATGTTGACAACATAACTGGTTTATTAATGCCTTTATATACATACTGTATGCCTGGCAGGGACTTGTATGAACACTTGCAACAGGCTTGCCCTTATATCAAGAGAAGGGTAATCAGGAAACTAAAGTTGTGACTCCAGAAGTAGCACAGAGTCTGAAATGGCCTCCAGAGCCAACATGGCTTCCCTTCCCTATTGCTCACCCAGCCCGGAGTAATGAGGCAAGACACGAAGTTTTGGATGAATAAATGGGCCACAGTTTATTAACACATCAACAACAACATTCAAAAGGGGGCCCAATAGTAGGATGGAAGGCTGAACCCCCTAGGGCTGGCCAAGCCCCAAGTGGACCATGTTAGGATCTGGAATAACAACCAGGAATACCCTGAAGGTCCCAACCACCCGAGGCTCCTGGGGACCCCCGCGTTTCCCCCCTCACAGCGCAGAGTCCTCAGGGCCTTCAATGCTGTGAGGTGGGGCCAGCTTACACCATCCTCAGGTGTAATTTAACTCCCAAACTTACCTGCCTTCTGCCACTACCCACCAGTGTGAATGAAACAAAACACCATGCCAAACCCAGAAATTAATCCTTTAAGAACGGGATGGGTGAAAACTCACCTACCCCGAGTCCACCCAGTTAGGGGCAGGACAAAAATTCCCATCCGGACCCGAAGCGACCAGTAAAAACTCATTCTTAATACATAGTTGGCGGGTAGGTGGTGATCCAAGATGAAGAGGTTGGCTGAGAGTTAGGAGCCCCCTTAAATAGGTAAGCTCCCTTTTGGCCCTTGCGAGCCTCCATCTCTGTTCTCGATCTTTGCCCTCCCCAGGGAGGTGGGCAAAATGGCTCCAGCACCACATTCGCGGTGCTCATAGAGCATTGTACCTGCTGTTAGGCTCAGCAACTTTTGCTATCTGAAGGCCAAAAAGAACACCGGATTAAGAAATGCCTTAGCGAAGGCTGTACAAGAAGACCGCCTTTTGGGCCAACAAGAAAGGTTGAAACATTACATGAGATCTGACAGTGTTGTTGTCCCAGGTGCAGTACCTGCCTGGGGAAAAAAAACTTTTGAGCCTGGAAGTTCAAATATGCTTTTCCTTGATGGCTCCCCTTGGTTCATCAGATCCTTTCCTAATATACAAAGCCCCATTAAAACCTCCTTCCACTGCTGCAACACATACCCACCAACTGACTTGGGCTGTTTTAAAAAATCCTATTTTCCTAGTGTTTCAAAGAAAATTTAGATCCAAGAGATCCCCCAGCTCTTTGCTGATGCCTCTAAGCCTAAGTAGTTTATATCTTCAGTCTGCTTGAAAGGTTAAAGAGGTATTATGCGGTATGTTAATCAATTGCTCTCCTTCCTCTACTGTTGCCATCCCATTATTTATTCTATATAGCAGGCTCCGGAAGGGAAGGGACCTGTCTGTGTTGTGGAGTCCATAAAGCATCATCTGCAATATAAACTTCTGTGTAAGAAATAAGAAAAACACTGACATTTGTAAGTATAAAAACAGAGAGATGGTTCTGTTTGTGGTGATGACATTTGTCTGCTTGGTAAGTAAATGGAATGTTTGACTGAAGACTATTAGGCCCTCTGTAGGCATTTGGATTGCCGCCCTAGGGGCTACTTTGTGGGGGTGGAAAGGCCGCCGGCCCAACCTTCCATGAAGAATCTCCATAGTCATTTTCACTGTGGGAACTAAGAGTTCAGAATCACTTGGAAAGCCTCCATGGATTAATAAGCCTTTTCCCTTATAGAGCCACCTTCCATATGCATGGAAACCATAGAATCATAGACTAATGAAGTTGGAAGGGGTGTACAAGACCATCAAATCCAACTCCCTACTCCATTCAGGAATAAAAATTAAAGGATATCTGCCAGGTGGTTGTCCAAATTTCTGTTGAATGCCTCCAGTATTTGGAACACTTACCACCTCTTGGGGTAATTGGTTCCACTGCTGTAATGCCCAAACAGTTGGGAAGTTTTTCCTGATAATCATACGAAAGTTGGGTTCTCTTAACTTGACCCCACTGTTGTGCAGTTGTACTCTGGGATGACTGAAAACAGATCCTGCCCCTCCGCTTTATGACAGCCCTTCAAATATTTCAAAAGTGCTATCATATCACGTATCAGTCTTCTCTTCTGTCCATTTTTTTTCAGTCTTGGAGGCAATGGACTGAGGCATCTAAGCTATACAGAGTCAATTTAAGTCCAGTTCAGGTATTGGGGCTTGTAATACAGGAACAGGAGAGGGAACAGGAAATATGGGCTATTTCTTCCCTTCTCAGGTTGCCAGGGGAGGCCTGGAGGGGAGAGTTAGATACTTTCAGCTGAAGGTGAGTGCAGCATCCCTCATTGCAAGAAGTACTAAGTCAGGTCTGCCAACAATGTGGACTTTTGTAGTCTTGCTCCCTCCACATGCTTTGCATTCATCATGTCCAAACAGGGTTTTAGTTTGTGTGTAATCTTCATGCAATCCAAACATTTCCTTAGCGTTTATATGTAAGGTGATAGTTAGTAATATTGTAGTTAGAGTTTATATTTTCAAAAATAGGTTCCAGACATTGTTTGCTTCTTTTTCTTAGCTAGTCCAAGGACAGCAGTGGGTGCAACCCTGAAACCATCACCTTAGCTGGTAGACCTTCATTTGACACTCAATAAACCTACTACTCATGCCCTTTTAAATTCTGACCAGATGCTTCATGAATTTGGCATTGTCAATCCTTTTCCCACTCTTTCTCCACTGGATGTTCCTTTGCTCTATGCATAGAACCTGAGAGCTTGAAAACCTGTATATTTTAAAATAATGTTTGTCTTGCTCTAATCCAGGTAATTGCCGTGATACATATTTTGGAATTTTTTCTTATGACCAATACAACCACAGCCTTCCTCTGTGTACACTATTAAAATAATACCATAGAATAATGTTACACTGGAGAGCTACCCCAATGTAATTACTTGGTTTCCACCACCACCCAGATATTTCTTGGGTTTGATTGCTATGCCTAAAAGTAAATGCTCATTTGTTTCTAACACAGGAAATATATACCAGTTTCTTGTAAAAAATATTTTTTTTAAAAAGAGAAAAAACAATATACAAAACAATGTACAGAACAATGGAACCAGTATAGAACACACAACATCTTCCCATTAATCCAGTTTTTAAAGATGTCCTCAATGTTTTGTGGTGATCTTTTCTTTCCAGATATCCACTAGCTGTTGCCAGGCTTGGAAAAAATAGCACCATTGTTATGCATGTTATACTACATTTTGTATGAGTGGGTCGTTTTTCATAATATCATGAAATAAAATGCCTTTGGAACTCTTGGGAAATGATTGCCCAATATATATATATATTTTCATTTTCATTTTCAGGTTGTAATCAGAATTACTTGGATGAGTTTTGTGAAATATGTCCTATTTGAGTATATTGCTTTAAAATGCCTCTGGAAAGATTCATTTTGAAAAGTTTTATGGTGGTTTTGATTACCGTATCAGAGGCTGCTGAGTTAAATTAGGACTCCTCTAAATTAATAAGAATAGCTTTTCTTGAGGGAGATGACTGGAATGTGTTTCTCATTTTGCCCCATTCATCTCTCTCTCTCTCTCTCTCTCTCTCTCTCTCACACACACACACACACACACACACAGAGAGAGAGAGACAGAGAGATGCATACTAGAGATGGGCATGAATAAAAAAAATGGCGTTTCGTTTGTCGTTTGTCGTTTGGGGGGTCCGTTTTGGTTCGTTTCCATTTTTTGTGAATTTTTGCAAAAAATTCATTTTCGTTTTCGTTCATTTGTTACCATTTCATTACCATTTATTTCATTTTTTTATTTTTTTAGCATTTAAAGCAGATCACTTGTACTGCCATAACGAAAACGAAACGCACAACAAAATTTCTGGTGTTTCTGTTTGTTTCATTTCATTTTAGAGACAAAATTCGTTTGTCGTTTCGTTATGTAACGAAACAAAAAAATGAAAATGGAAACAAAAAAATTGTTCGTTTCGTGCCCATCTCTAATGCATACACACCAACATTCTCATTAGCTTCACCTAAAATTGAGTAAGTTGCCTCCCTTTTATTACATTCATTCTTTTGGGCATCCCCATGGGGACATAGGCAGCGTTGAGTGTGCCACCTTTTACATATGATAACAAACACTTGCACACGCAAAGAGCATTGCCTAGGCCTCTTCATGCTATGAGGGCTGCCGTCCGGTATACCCATTTGTGGGAGTAAATCATGCTGAATATCTTGTGTTTTCTGGGAAATGTAGAATTTAAAAAGAGATTTGGGTCCCAGGGCTGACATTCAATTCCCTCACCTGATGAGCCATAAAGCAAAGCAAAGCAAAGCAAAGTGTGCTTTTTTTAAATCGCCCCATAGCACTTAAAGCACTCATTAGGCAGTTTACAGTTTATTTCTGCAGGCTACCCCCCCCCCCCCCGTGATCTCAGTACTCATTTTACTGACTTTGGAAGGATAGGAGGCTGAGTCAACCATGAGCCGGCTACAGTTGTAGCTGCAATACAGCAGCTTAACCACTGCACCATGAGGCCCTTCATAAGGGAAAGCTCTGTCAAACATCGCCTGATCTCTCCAGTCCTGCCCCAAGGTCTAAATGATCGGCATCTTCCTCTTTTCCTTTCCCCTCAACATCTATTTAACCATATGAGCATGCTAGAGTCAGAAATGGTAGGTATGGAGCTTTAAAAAGTTCCTTTTGGGGGGAGGGACTTTTTTTTTAAACAACTGGGATTACACCAAAAGTAACCTTCCCAGGCACTTGTTAGTATACACATAGGCACATGTCCATCTGCCCCCAAGATCAATTCTGCAAATAAACTTTCTTCTTAAAAAGAGCGGGGGGGTTACCTTGGAAAAGCTCACTTTTTTGGATGATACCTTCCAGAATCCCAAGGGGCTGGGGAGCTGAAATCTTATTTGAAAATATAATACTTCCATGTTTTGATCTTTCTCTGCAATGGACTGCAGGAAAAAGTGAGGTGGCCACCTGCTGAAGTATAGGAGGGCACTTACACCAAAACGTGGTGTGTGAATTGGCTAAGCCTGGGAGGAAAACTTTGCTTGATCTTATACTTTTAAGAGAAAAATGCCTTGATGGTTGGATTAATGTGTGGATTGGAAAGCATTTACTGGTATTTTTGATAAGCGTGCATCTGAGTTTTGTATTACAGTTCTTGTATGTATTAGGCAAAATGCATCTTTAGGGGAACTGCATGCAGCATTAAATAGAAATTTTTAGTCTCTCTGTGTGTTTAAAAAAAGAGGATCTTGGATGGCGTGGATTTATATCTGAAGGTATGTGATACAATGAACTACAGATGCCTTGTAATTGCATCTGTAGTTGAAGTCATGTAGGCCAGTGCGTGTCAACCTTTGGCATTCCAGATGTTTTGAACCATCTCCTAAACTCCCTCAAGCAGCAAAAACAGTTGTCAGGGATTCTGGGAGTTGGCATCCAAAAGTCCAAAACATCTGCCGGACCAATGGTTAAGAACCCTTGCTATAGACCAGGGGTGGCGAAACTTTGGCAGTCCAGATGTTTGGGACCACAACTCCCACAGTCGTTTGTCATTGGCAATATGGGCTCAGAATTCTGGGAGTTGTGGCCCAAAACATCTGGAGTGCTGATGGTTCACCACCACTGCTATAGACTTTGCTGTGATTTTTCAGACATAATTTTTTCCTGTTCTCTTTTGTCTTTCTAATAATCTGTTACCACTTTTAGTCGATTCCTGGACGTTGGTCACCTGGGAATATAATGGAAGCAGAGCTTCAAAGGAAAGGTGGCCATCAGATAAAAATACATGGGCTTGTTTGCAATAGGAAATATCTTTCAGCTTTTCGAAAGCCATAAATAACTCTGTGAATGCACCTGTGGCTAAAATTGTGTTCGTCATAACATATTTTTAAACTCTCAAGTTAAAGCCCAATTAACATGTAAAAGAAGTTTCTCTCAGGGATGCTCTTGATAATGCCACTCGGATGATATATTACAACAATCTATTATCACAGCAACTGGTCTCTGATAGTGTACAGTATGAGAACAATAAATCATCCCCACAGCATCCCTTAAAATGACATGTTTTGTAAAGGGTGCATGTGTATATACCAGAACTCAAACGTTAGATTAAAGGGGGGGGCGACATTATTAAATGGAGAAGAGATAGTATTCAGATTCAACCAAGTCCTCATAAAAATACAGGTCACACAGGTGAAAATTGAAATCTTTCCCCCTGAGTCTTCAGGTACAATTCAAAGACTTGTGGATGCTGAAAGTTTTGACTAAGAAGGGAATGCTTTGCATGACTTTGGCTGCTTTCACACGACCCCTAAAATCCACTGGCAACTTAAATGCAGATCCCCCCCCAACCAGAGATCATGTGGTTTTTGTCCTGGTTCCTGTGTTCCCACCCTCCCGCACTCTGATTCTATTGCTTCTGTCTGCTGTGAGGGGAGGGAGAAAAAAATTCAGGCTCACCTCCGCCTGCCATCGGCAGCAGCTAATTGTACCAGGACATGAAGCCCGTTAGGGATTCCTGTCTGTTAAAAGGGGGGGGGGGACAAAACCAAACAAAAGGTGGAAGAGGGCCAGGCATGCAATGCTTTAAAATCTGTATAGGAACAGCAAGGATTTTACCAGGTACTTCTAAAATGCGCTGGGTCGCACTTAAGTGGGTGTGGTCGTACTTTTTTTTTTATAAGTCTGCTGCTGGTGAGAAAACAATTTTATGCTCCACATCTGCAAGCACTTTGCAGTGGACTTTAGGGGACGTGTGAAAGCAGCCTTTGTGATTCTGGGTGGATGGAAAGGAATTTCTTGTTTGTGGAGAATGAGAAACCAACCTTGACTCTGTGGGATTCTATGAAGGAATTTTGGACCCCTCAGCCATGTCCACTGCGAATACAACCAACAGGTAAATAGATTTTGTGAAAAGATTACCCAACAGGCTAAATAAATTCAAAGTACTATCATAAAATTTAATTAATATTTCTAAAATGGTACATTGTAGACACAGCTACAGTCCTCATGGAAACCCTTTCCAGTCCCCAAAGTTCCTATTGGCCCCAATAAAACCATCATCAACATTAATCTTGCTCAATTAGGCCCTAAGAAACTAATTATCAGCGCTGTAAGGGCCATAGTTAATTTGAATATTTATTTTCCTATATATGGCTAAGGGTGCAGGGTTGCAAGAGGTGCAAGGCTCTAGGAACAAATCTCTACTATCTTTCCTCTCCTTTCAAAGTTCATTGACTAGTCACGGCTTAGCAGCCCCTTTCAAGATAAGGGGGTATTTAATGTGTTGTCAGGTCTATTTTGTCTTAATCTGATTAACATATTGAGCTTGCACTTAGTTTGTCCTGTGCCCTGCTGGCACCATAGAAACTAACTAGAAACCAACCTAAGCCATACCACTTTGAGTAGGCAGGTGCCACAGCCTAAGCTTTGCGGACCAACGGTGTCTCCTGCAACGACCTATGAGTTAGGCCCTCCAGGCTAATCAGATTCCCTCTGAGGAGTAGAACCTTTGTGAACCTAGCAACACATTTGTAGTGAATGTCAGGAGACATACTGGGCTTTGACTACAGGCTGCCCTTTCAAAATCATCATCTCTGCAAGTAAATGGAAGAAAGTACAGTACTGCAGATGCTCCAATGTGGGTCTTTCACCCAACAGCCCAGGTTTATCCTGGCTTGGGAAGTTAGGTAAATTGAGAGAGCAAGTCTCTGTGCCTGATATAATAGTTCCAGATGATATGTACAGTAGCCCCCCATTTATCGCGGGGGTTAGGTTTTCTGACCACCCGTGATAAAGGGAAATCGCCAATATGTGGATGCCTCCCATTGCCTCATTTCCAAAGAGGCTTCCTCCAAGGAACCTCTCCCCACCCCTCCCTTGCTGCAGCTGGGATTCCACCACTGCCCCAATCACCTCATTTCCAAAGAGATCTCCATGGAGCCTCTCCCTACCCCTTCTGCAGCCAGGATTCTCCAGTCCCAATTTCCTTATTTGCAAAGAGGTCTCCTCCACGGAGCCTCTCTACTCTCCTTCTGCAGCCCAGATTCCCCAGTCCCAATCACCTCATTTGCAAAAATGTCTCCTGGCTGCAGAAGGGGGGGGGGAGAAGAGGCTCCATGGAGATTTTTTTGCGAATGAGGTGATTGGGGTGGGGGAATCCTGGATGCAGAATGGGAGTGGATAGGCTCCTGGAGGAGACCTTTGCAAACAGGTGGTTAGGACAGGGAAATCACAGATGCAGAAAGGGTTGGGAGAGGCTCTGTGGAGGAGACGTTTTTGCAAAGGAGGCAGTTGGGACTGGAGAATCCTGGCTGCAGAATAGGAGTGGGAGGCTCCGTGGGGGAGATCTCTTTGGAAACCAGGTGATTGGGGCAGGGGAATTCAGGCTGCAGAAGGGGTGGGGAGAGGCTCTGTGGAGGAGATCTCTTTGGAAATGGTGATTGGGGTGGAGGTGGAATCTCAGCTACAGCAAGGGAGGGGGGGACTCCCTGGAGGAGACCTCTTTGGGGACAAGGGAGAAGGTGGTAACCAGAATGGTGGGGAAAGGCTCCTGGAGGAAGCCAGTTTGCAAATGGTGATGGATAGGAGGAATCCCGGCTGCAGCAGGGGACGGGACAGGCTCCACACAGGTAAATCTCTCTAAATAAATATCCGCATTATATTGGGACTGCAATATACTTAACGCGATGTAGCGGGGGACTATTTTACTTGCTTAGTTTGGATAACCTGTGTTGCTGAGGATGACCACCAGTTTGCATTGTAAGCATGACCACATACCTGTTTCTTTGGATTGGAGCCCTTGAAACATGGAGACTGCTATGATGTTCTTCTCTCTTCTAATGGGACTACTGATTAGTATGGAGAGTATGAATGACAAATTGGCAGACTCTATATACAGTTTAATAAACTTTCCTTGGAAGCCAAAATAGCTTCTTCTCTTTTTTCATTTATGGAAAATATTGGTATATGCCCAGCAACTGATGTTATAGTTAGCTCCATTAGGGAATGTTTTAACATAACACATTAGGACAATCGTGCCTTTTCTTGATTGATGGAAACTGCCTACATTTGCAGAGTTTGCTTTGAAAGGAAAACAGCAGTAAATGGATTAAGCAAATACTTGACTAACTTTGCCAAAGAAGTGCGTTTGCCAAAGTCATTAGAATTGTTTCCAATTTACAACATTCCCTCTGTCCTTGATTGCAGATGAATGGCAAAAAAAACTTTTTATTGGAAATAATGCGATGGGCTAATGTTTGCCCCAAACAAAAGAAGTGAGATCTTGAAACTCATTATCACATCTAGATTCCAACATATGCAATGGTTGCTCTCCAGAGGTACAATAACAGTACCTTAATCCTTGGCGACGTTATCCTTGTTCGTGCTTGCACAGATTCAATTATCACCAAGTCTGAATAAGACAGTGTTCCTTCAGTTGGGGGTGTGGGAATGGGGGGATGCTTTTGTGGCTTATTATAATAGATAGCTAGGAGGTGCTTAGTCTATCTTCACTGAACATTACAAAGCAGTGTGTTTTCATAATGTTCCAACTCAAATGGTTTAACTCACAATATAAATCCCAGTGATGAGTCCTTAGGTGATACTTAGTACAGTGTGATGCTGCTTAGATTTTGTTTTGGGTGTGCTAGAAATGTTGCTGATGTATTGTCTTAGCTGCCTACTTCATATTCTGAAGCTGAAGCCACTCTTCTCCTTTAATAAACTATAATCATATTTTGTAACTCAAGTTCCATTTGACATTCTCTCTCTCTCTCTCACACACACCCACACACACACCCACACACACCCTCTCCCTCCCTCCCCCATGTCGCTATGGGAGAGATCTCATATATTGTCCCCTTACCTTGAGATGTGCAAACATTTTGTTTCAAATCATTTTGATAAGAATTTACTGGAACCCACAACTTTATGTTTAGAATAGAAAGAATGTGAGATACAGGAAAACCCAAAGCTTGATAGTCTTGGCCTTCCAGGTCCTGATTTTAGCTTAGAGTCAAGAGTCTGGATTTGAACCCTGGTGTATTCAACATGTCTCAAATCACAGTGCTCTTTCTTT
>JAHTLZ010003518.1:8623024-8656705 GCA_023846285.1 Phrynocephalus versicolor | reverse complement strand
TACATACATACATACATACATACATACATACATACATACATACATAATGGCTTTTAACTTTTAAATATTGCATTTTATGATTTAAGTTGCCTTGAATCCTTTTTAATGGGGAAAGTGAGGTAAAATATTTAAATGCAATAAGGTAAATATTGTAATATGGGTGGATTTCTTTCCTGTTTCAGCTCAAACAAAAAGAGAAGTTTAATGGCACCTTAAGACTAACAAAGTTTATTTGCCATAACGTTTCATGGACTGCAGCCAACTTCATTGGATGCAAGAAGTTTTGCCCGAGTCAGCAGATTTCTGTACACATGCTTGGGTGGTTGAGTGTGTGAAGAATTGTAATTGGTGGGTCAGAGGGAATAGAAACAGAAGAAGTTCAGTGTTAATTGGTAACAAACAGTGCTAGCACAGACATTCTGGTATTGATGAGGTGCTTAAAATTTGTAATGTGATGAAAAGCCTTGTCTTTATTCAGTCCACAGGAGATAAAGCTGAGGCTCTATTTGGCAAGACATCTGAAAGAGGTCCTGTCAATTTCATATCACACTTTCTAAAGTTGTAAGGATAGCTTTACACATTATAGATGAAGACTAGAAAGGCAAATCATATTAAATTAGGATTTTCAAAACTATTCCACTTAAGGAGATCTTTATTTATTTATTTATTTAGAATAGTTTTACCCTGCCTTTCTCCTTGGAAATGGATCCAAAGCACAAACTCTCCTTGGCACAAGGGGTGTGTTGTCTTTTCAATAGGAAAGGTCTAAGAATCCTCTTTTGAATATGAGGAAAATTCCAAAGTGTCACCCTCTGGTCATCAATCAGCAAGTGTGTTTGGAAGGGCCCTATTGACTCAGAGTGAGACTCAGAGATTATATAAATAAGAATGTTTGTGCAATACTAATTTGACTTCAACAAATTTGGTTCTTCTATCCCTCATTAGCAGTCTACCCATCCCTAGTCAGGCGTTGACATAAGCTGCCATTATGCTGTCAGCAGTGACCTCTGCTGAAACTGGTTGTACGACAATAAAGGTTATTATATTATATTCAAACTTTTGGAGGATCTGCTTGTGACACAGCTGCCACCACCTCCTCCATGCCTGAGTCAGGTACTCCCAGGTGGCTGAATCAGTGACTGTGTAACAGCAGCACTGGGCCAGGACATCCAGGGCCGGTTGTCTACTGTTACTTAGGTGGCTTCCATTGGGAACACTCTGGAATTTCAGCCCAGCTCTTCCTTGGCTTCAACCCACTAGATCCAGTACCAATAAGTCAACTCTTCTCATTCTCATGCCACATTTGATGCCCCTTTTATACCCTCCCGATCTGTTTCTTCTTTCTGTTTCAGGTGAGCCTGAACCTCCAAGGGCCACTTCCCACAAATCTACAGTACCCAAGTCACCTGGCTCAACACAAATTCTAGAAAGTTGGCTCTCCAGACAAGGTACCCAGCTGCAACGGCTGGGCCTCTTCACTGTTGAACAACAGCACCTAAGAGGTGACCTGATTGAAGTTTATAAAATCACACATGGTGTGGACAAAGTAGATAAGGAAAAACTGTTTTCCCTATCGCAAAACACATGAAACTTTTTGGTGCTAGATCTCAAACAAAGTACTTTTTCATCCAGAGGATCACTGGACAGTGGAACTCACTGCCAGAAGAAATGGTGACACTGTCAGCCTTGACAGCTTTAAAGAAAGGATTGGACAAGTTCATGGAGAACAAGGGTATCAATGGCTATCATTGTAGATGCCTAAGGACAACCTCCAGGTTGGAGAGATAGCCAGGATATCTCTCAATGCCATTTGCAGGGAATCGTAAGCGGGTGAAGACTTCTGCTTGGGAATACCCTGAAGCAAATGGTGAGCCGCTGTGTGAGACAGAATGCTGGACTGAATGGGCTGTGGCCTGTTCCAGCAAGGCTGTTCTTATGTTCCTGTGTTCTTATCTTCATCTTGGGTAGAGATGTCCACTTCCATAGGAGATAGCAAGACTCACCCGTTCTTCCATACATCATAAGACCAGCTGCAATGGGTATGTACTGATCCACAGATTCATGGGTGTGGAAGGCCTCAGGATCACCATGATAACTGGCTTCTCCAGGGCCCTAACACAACAAAACACTTAATGCTATTTGTTGACTGGGCAACCTTTTACTCCAAACTGCTCCAATGTAAGCACGAGGTCTTCAGATGCTAACAATCTTAAATCAGAAGGTCACGACCCTACTTAGTATGGTGTGGGTATAAGCAATCTTCCTAAGAGCAGGAATGACGAATTATGCCCAGTGAACATTGGCTGGAAGTGTGGCTCAAGTTGTTATGTTCAGATTACACAGCGGCATTATGGAATGAACAAGTGGGAAACAGTATCCTACAGTTGGTCTGCACAAGGAGGTATATATATGTTACAACCACTTACCTCCATTACCCATTTCCCCTCTGCCAGGACAATCAGTATTCAGAGGTCTTTCAGTTATCATTAGGTTGTTGGGCTGCTTTGTGTCTCACCTTAGCCTTTTCAGTCTACCTCAATTTAAATTGTGCACATCTGCCAATTACGAGATTCTTCCAAGACTAATTGGTACTCCTGCTTTCTCTTATGTGTATTTATTTATTTAAAATATTTTGACCTTTTTATCTTTAAAAATACACAAGGTGTTTTACATCCTTAAAAGACAACATTTAAAGCTAAAATCAGTAAGTATACAAATATTAAAAAGAAAGAAAGAAATATCACTCTATGAATGGTTAACTCAAGCAATACTAAAAACACAGTCAAAGCAGTAACACATAACAATCCATTCAAAAAACCACTCAGGCCAACAGTCACTGAGGCAAGGCTGATGAGAAAGGTATTTGCCTGCTTGTGGGATAACAGCAAAGATGGGGCCAATCTGGCCTCCTGTGGGAGGGAATTACAAAGTCTGGGCCATCTCCCATATCCCTACCAAATGTACCAGTGAGGGTGTTGGAGCTGAAAGAAAGACCTGTCCTGATGATCTGAGCACCTGAGCAATGTGTAGCATTGTTTGGTTTGGATACACAATGACATAGAAAGTCTAAGCATGGAACATAGCAGGACTGATGGTACTGAGTGGGAATCCTGTACTCAGCAGTAGAGATGGGCACGACTAGGGAAAATGACGTTTTCGAGTTGTCGTGTGTTGGAGGCAGCCCGTTTCGGCTCGTTTTCGTTTTTTGCGAAAATTCGCAAAAATTAGTCGGTTCGTTTTTTCATTTTTTCGTTGTCGTTAGTACTGGTTGGGGGGGGTAGCGGGCTCCTGGAGGCAGCTGCAGGAGTCAGCCAGAGCCACAAGTGACGGACTGGCAGACTCTTTGCACCCGCTGCATCTCACGTACTTGCATGTAGTGCAATGCAAGTAGATCTGGCTTAGGGTTAAGACGGGTTAGCACAAGGGCTAGGGTTAGGCTAGTTACGGGTGAGGTTAGGGTGAGTATTGGGGTGCACCTCTGGGTGCCTCTCTGACCCACTTAGAAGGACAGTGTACTGGCGTATGGGTTAGGCTTAGGCTTAGGGTTCGGGTTTGGGCTACGATTAGTGGGCTGTTTATGCCTGATTGGCATATCCCAGAAGTCTCTGTGGTCAACCTGGCCAAGTGGCCATGCGATTGGTGGAAAATTTGCATGGTCCACTCCCATGGGCGAGCCCATCATTGCGAATGTGCAGGTGTAAAAAAATAAAATAAAATAAAATAAAATAAAATCAACGGAGACTTTTTTTTTGCAAGAAAAACCCACTGCTGCTACTGTAAAAATTCAAGCATTTAAAATAGCTAATTTTCGCATGTTTCTGTGGTGCTTTGGTGGGGTTTTGGGCAACGATTTCAAAAAAAATATTGCGGTCGCCATTTTGGATCCCCCCACACTGCATGGCAAATGGATGCGCCCTCCCAGCCTGGTACCAGCAGCGCAGCAGTAGCAATAGCCAAGGAGAGGGGGGGCGGGGAACCCCCCCCCAAAAATAAAACACCCTTGTGGGCTGGTAGGTGCCCTCAGACAGTTTTCGCCTGCTTTTAGGGCCGGGAATCGGGTTTTTTTTTTTTTTACTTTTAAAAACTTTTTTTCTGTGCCTCTTGGCATCGCGCGATCACGCGATGCCAGGAACGACCACGACAAATCAGACCAAATTATTCATTCGTCGGTTCGAGTTCGAGTTCTGGTGGAGTAATTCCCGTTACCATTTCCGTTAAGTAACAGAAACGAGTAACGGAAACGGAAACGGGAATACCGCTAAGTTGTGCCCATCTCTACTCAGCAGTTTCCTTTCACTGAGGACTGCCAATTCTTCAGAGCATCTTTCTTTTCTTTATTTTGATGCAACAATGGCACCAGAAAGGTGCCCCATCCTTCTTGAGTCTTCTTCTGTAATGAAGCTACAATTCTGGAGTTATTGTTCTGAAATCACTGTCCCAGAGATTTGTCCTCTGTTGTGGGGGGTTACAGATGCCTTTCTGTCATCTTGTAAACAGTTATTTTGTACTTTCAGACTCCCCACCACACTCCCACACCACAGAAATTGCAACCAAACCAGGAAAATGATTTAAAATATTTTATAACAATTCAAATTAGGACACTCATTGAGAGCATCGTATCCCTATTCCCTCCTAAGAGATCCAGTTAAAATCCAGTGTTACATTTCTAGATTTATTTTGCAACCGACCAGGCTATTGATCAATTGCTCTCATAATGCACTCAATGCTTTCAACTCTAGTTCAAACCTCTATTCTACAGTGGCAACTTCTGATATCATTTTTGTCATTCATGTTTCTTCAAGATAGTAAGCCATAACTAAAAAAAAAAAAGTATTTTTGGAAGGCAGAACCTAGACTCTTTGTAATGTGTTTAAAAGCGTGCATATGGCAAACTGCGTGTTTTGCTGCTGAAAGCAAGATGAAAGAACCAGTGAAAATGCAGTTGTCCCCCAGTTAATACACATCTGCTGCTCACAAGTAATGAGGTGAAAGACCCAAAGTGGAGATTTTCCAAGGTTCCTCAAATTGCTTTTCCCATCAGCAACTAAAATTAGACCACAAAACGTTCCAAGCTACCAATGCTTCAGAGCAAAAGTGATGTTCCCTCTGAGTTAATTATAATGTGCTCCGAATGTTAAAGCATAATGTAGGGAAACTATTTACCACTTAGCAGAAATGCTGAGGTGCAACATGGCAGAGAAAAGAAAGAGTGCCATGATGTGCTTCTCTGTAAAATATTGTCTAATTGTGATGCTATTTTAAATTTGACAACTGCTGTTTTAAAAAAAGAGAGAGGCATTGATGTAGCTGTAGTCTTCTAGATATTGTTCAGCTACGACACCCATAATCCCTCCCATTTAGCAATGCTGACTAAGGTTGATGGGAGTTGCACCCCAAAGATGTCTGAAACGCTGCAAGTTTTCCCATCCCGTGACTCACTGCATAAGCCTCTGCAAGGTAAGCGCACTTATTCTCGGGTAAGTGGGCTTTTTCGCCCTACTCCAGCCTCACAAGCACAACCCAAACACAAAGAGATAGTGCGTTTGGAATGGACAGGATCCTTTGTCCCAGAACACTTCTTACTCTTCTAGCTCATTTGGTTTGGATACACAATGACATAGAAAGTCTAAGCACGGAACATAGCAGGACTGATGGCACTGAGTGGGAATCCTTCTGTACTGGCTGATCTCAGAACCAAATCTGCCAGCACAGTTGCTGACCTGGCAGGGATCAGCTGGCAAAAGAGTTTCTTTTAAAAATGGCGGAGAAAGAGTGAAGTTAAGCCAGATCTCCCAAATCATTTTCTTTGGTATTCTGGAGTACTGCTGGGAAGTATGCAGGATTGCTTTCTTTTGAAGCAACTTTTTTTGCATTTTAGACTGCACTTTGGAAAGCAATGCACCTAACTATTTAAAAATCTGCCAGGACATTGCTCTTTTTGAAGGTGTGGTCTTTTTAAAGGCATGTATTTGTCAAATTTGGTATCAAGGCAACATTAGACAAGCTAGTGCTTAGCAGAGACAATCTGAGACAGGCTGTGTGTTCATAGTTCCAATCCTCTCTCTATGGTGAGATGTATTAACGATCTAATTAGGTCTAGTCATTATTTCCAAATTTGTAGCTATCGATTTCAATGAACACCCCCACAGTTTATGCAAATCTGTATTCTTTTGGTCCACATTACAGTAGCAATAGCAACTAGAGATGGGCACGACTTAGCGCAATTTTCGTTTTCGTTTTTGTTTTTTCATTTTCGTTCCGTAACGAAACGAAAATGAAAAACGGTTCAAAAATGGACCGAAAACGGAAACGAAACGACTAATTTTGAGCCAGTTTTCGTTTTTCATTACTGGAAAAGCACTCAATGGAGCTAAATGGGGAGAAACGAAAAAAATTTTGTTTTCGTTTTTGGTTTTCGTTTTCGTTACGTAACGAAACGAAAACGAAAAATTTTGAAAATTAGCTCACGAAAACGGAAACGAAACGAAACGGACCCTAGCCGAAAACGAAAACAAAAACAAAATTTTTTTTCTGAGTCGTGCCCATCTCTAATAGCAACGCATAACCACCCCATCTACTTTCTTGTTCTGTAAATAAGGCATGCAGTTTAGCAAGCCCAAGGTAAAATTTTAATAGCCTGGTTTCCACCCTGCATACAGAAAAACATTCTTCCACTCACGTTTCCAGAAGTCTGGTCTCCTACCAGTCCGTCGTGAACCCTGGGGTGGAGCTGCTTGTAATTAATTCATAGCCTTTCTGCAATACTAACTTCAGTCAAGAACTGATCCAAAGAAAAGGGTCTCAAGTTGCATCTCTTTGTACTTTCGAGTTTAATTTGTGATCTGTCTGTCTATAAAACATCATCACCTTTGATAAAGATCTCCAGAATGTAAGTAGGACTGAGGTAATATAATAGTTGCATCAAGTGGGTTAGCATATTACATAATTTGCTGCCTATTCAATTCCTCCCCCTGCCCCCAACAAGGCTTAGTTTGCTGCCATATTTTTAAACAGTTAAGTGTTGGTGAGGAAATGCTGGAGCAGAACTCTGCTTTAATTGCATGCTTTACCTAATGCCCTGAGGGCATGCCCACAGAGAATTTTTCCAAGTTTCCAGTTTCAGAAAAGATGCAAGGATCTTGGACGTATTCCTCTCAAGCTTGAGAGCCAGAAAATAAATCTACTGCTGTGAATGTCAAGCTCACTCAGTCACCTGGCATATGCTTTTGGATTCTACGGTAGAAGCCGATGCGTTTTCTTCTAATGAGTGGCCTTTGTAACTAATTCCATTTGAAGTAATAAGTTGGAATGAAGTTACATTTCTTCCTGTGATAACCATCTCTGTCCTGGATTAAGTACAGGGTTTATCTCTGTTACTTATTACTTGCATGTGTGTTGGGGGTAAGGAGAGAGAGGGGGTTGGAGGGAGGGGGGGTTGGAGGGAGGGAGGGAGGGAGGGAGGGAGAATGTATGTGTAGGAATGATCCCAAAGGCAAAGCGGATGTATTTTATCAGTATTTATTTAAATTATTTATATGCTGCCTTTCTCCCCATAGGGAGAACTTTTTTTAAAAAAATGCTATATGCATATCACTTTGAAAAAGCATACATCAAGTTTTTTTAAAAATAAAGTAGAAAAACAATTTAAAAACAATTAATAATCTGTATAAATGCTGGTTCTTTGTCACAGGATTAGTCTTCAAAGGAATTTATTTATTTACAAATTTATTTATTTACAGATTGTTAATTGGTTTTCAGTCAGATGGTTCTACCAGGTGAGTAGTTCTCCCTTTGTGGATGAGTTGCTGTGTGGGCAGTGAGGATCTGGATGAGCAAAGTAAGTGATTTGATCCAGGGAGAATCTGACAGTGTGTATGGGAGCTGGAGTCTGTTGCAGGCTTCTCAAGTAGCAGAGAGCCTACATCTGCCTCTGAGGGCTTTTTCGATTTGCAAACTCACCAGCCGTTTCCCTCCGGATAGTTTAGGTTTTGCATATGGCCCTGGTCTTTTCCCCATCTGTTGTTACCTTTCTCCTTAATTGTATCCCAAAGCAAATTACAAAAGGATAGCCCTGAAATTTCCATACTGAGACTGTGGCTTGTTGTATAAGGATACAGTTAATCCTACATTGTGCACGAGGAAGAGTAAGTCATTCACATTCTGAGTGAATTCATTGTAGGCTTAGTGAAATGGAACAAACTTTAAAAACTAAGTGGCACACAAGGCTATGTTAAGTAAATTGAGGTATTTTGCTTATCTAGCAATATCTTCCTGCCAGGTTCCTTGTTTGTAGGGCAATAGAGATTAGAATCTGCACTCTATCAGACCAGCTTCTCTTTTTTTCAGGAGGGGGGAGGCTGTAATGTACATTGAATGTTCTAGTGTGTGGAGTATTACTTTGTTTTCAATATTTACTGACATATTCTCATTGGAATGTTGATAGATCCAGTCTATCTAGCTTGGAATACTTCTATTGGTATCCTGTCTACTCCTAGAGATTTATTTCTTCCAAGTGCTTTGAGGAGCAGTTTTCACATCCTCTTCCAAAAATGCTGGTTCTTTGTCACAGGATTAGTCTTCCAAGGAATCTGTTGTCCATCTGTTTCTTGTATACATGTTAGGGAATTACTCCAGCACAGCCTTAGAAAGTAGTAGCCCCACAAATGTATCAAAAAGGTTCAGCCTGGGCATGGAACTCAGAGTCAGGGTGGAGCACATTGCTCCATGTGTTGTGGGATCACAGAGAAATAGATTACATGAGCTGCTCTACAAGTGGTCCAAGTTGTGACCAATTTTCCCATGAGGTCACACTCAGACTTTCTCTTACCAAAACAAGTTGCCCCAAACCACATGTAATGTTGGCTTCACTCTTCAGCTTGGGAGAATGTAAGGGCATGTGTGTTGCCTCTTCATCCTGTTTTAGCTTGCTTTGTCCCAGAACTGCAAAATTTTATTTGCACAACCTGCACTGAAATAGATCTGCAGTGTAAAAATTCCAGGGGTGTGTGTGTCACCAATGCAACACTAAAAACAGACCCTAAATTTCGACCATTGCTTATAGCTTTCTATTTTAAAAAGAAATTATGCTCCAGACAAAAAGAAAAACACAACAGAACACCCAGTATTTTTGCCATTATGTTTTGGTTGTGTTTATTTTTGTTTCTTGTGTCTTGTCTTTGCTTTTGGTGTTAGACAAGGTAATATATTTGAACGAAATATGTCTTCTGTTTATTTTAAGAGGGAATTGGGTGATGTATGAATGAAAGAAACTGCCTTGAGACAGAGATGGGATAGGAGGAGGTACCCTCAATTTAGATGCAAAAGAAAGTGCAGGTGGAACAGTTTGTAATTTAAAACTGTAATGACCAGAGTCTGGGCAGATCACAACTGTTGTGCTGGAGTGATATTTGACCAATAATTGACCCCCTGCCAGAAATCTAATATAACACATTGCAAAATACCACTTTCTCACCAATTCGTGACTTGGATGCCAAACCCAATATTCCCAATAATTCAGGGAACAACAGAATGTCTTCCTTCTTAGAGCACATGCAGTATAAGTCCATTCTATGATAGAAAGTTTTGCTTGAATCCAATCTTTGTCTCTTCATTCACCACCAGATACATAGAAATAACATTAGGATCTCTCCAGCTTAAAAAAGGAAAGGAAAAAAACACCTTTAAGGATTCCAGCGTTTAGGCATGGAATGATCAAAAAGGGAGATGATGTAAGTGATGGCAGAAGTTGTTTTATCTATTAAAAAGAAGAATCTGTGGTAAAATATATGCAAGTTGAGAATTATCATCATCAATTATTTTTCTGTGCATCATTAGTTTTTCTGTTGAGTCCAAGGAGAGTTTGAAACTGACTTGTGTTTTCGCATTACTAAAAGGCCTGTGATTTGGATGGTAGACGACAGTGTGTTTGATGGGATCAGGAGCTAGCAATCTGATCCATGTAATGAAGTGAGACCTGAATAAAATGCAGTATATTACTCATTGTAGAGACTTGCTCCTCCAAGCAAGACAGTCTGCCATTGGTATAAAGGATTCTTTTTGGAAGGCTCTTATCAACATCGACATCTACATTTCAGCAGAATAACAAAATTGGATAATGCACTTCTGCTTTGAAATGACCTTAACCCCTGTTCCCCAAAAAGGTTGTTTAATCGAAAGCTGCTACTCAACTTTGTGAATTATCCATTTGAGGATTTTTTTAGTGTAATTGTTATTTAAAAGAACTGGTTGTTGTATTGCTATTTTTTGCCCTTATTTCCAACTTGACAGTATCATATTTCATACAAAGGAAGTTTATGGGAATCCCAGTGCAATGTAGAGACAAAAACAGCACACACACACACACACACACACACACACACACACACACACACACACACACACAAACAAAAAAACCCCCAAGGTAGGTTGGATAGAGAGGACTTAACTCACTAATCAATAGGCTAGCTAACTTTTGAAACTGAACATTGGATGTTCTAAATAGTCTCCGGGTGAACATAGACAGAACAAAGGGCAAGGCATGAACTGGCGTGATATAAAAGTCTCCAAACTAGGTTTTGATCATTACATGGAGGGGGGAAAAACTAGTGCTGAGAATTACATGCAGGCTATGCCTCTGTAGGCAAGATTCATGTTCAAAGCACAGATTGGTTTCACCTATTAAAAATAAAACCTGCTAAAAGACAGAGTAGGAAAGCACAATAAATAAAATATTTGATGTCTAGAGATGGGCACGACTAGGGAAAATGACATTTTCGAGTTGTCGTGTGTCGGAGGCAGTCCGTTTCGGCTCGTTTCCGTTTTTCGCGAAAAACCGCAAAAATTAGTCGGTTCATTTTTTTTCCGTTGTCGTTAGTACTGGTTTTGGGGGGGGTAGCGGGCTCCTGGAGGCACCTCTGTGGGGTGGGTGCCTCCTCTGGCCCGCTATAAAGGGAAAGTGGGCTCCTGGAGGCACCCATGGGTGCCTCCTATCCTCACCCACTAGGAAGGGGCAGCAGCAGGCTCCAAGAGACCCCTCAACATGGGGGTCTCCCCTCCTCACCTGCTGCTGCAAAATGGCATGCATAACCATATATGGATATGCATACCAGTTGCAGACAGTGAGACTGGTCCACTGGTACGACCCTCCGAGGACTGGGTCGCACCTGCCATGTCTCACAAAGAAGGGAATCATACTTGCGTGTAGTGCAATGCAAGTAGATCTGGCTTAGGGTTAAGGTGGGTGAGTGCAAGGGCTAGGGTTAGGCTAGTGACAGGTAAGGTTACGGTGGGCTAGTGGGTTGCACCTCTGGGTGCCTCTCTGACCCACTAAGAAGACAGTGTGTGACGTATGGGTAAGGAGTCAAGGATTAGGGTTAGGGGGTTAGGGGGCTAGGGCAGGTTTTAGGGGGCTTTTTGGCACATCCCAGAAGTCTCCATGGCCAAGTGGCCATGCGATTGGTGGGATGGCTCCAAAAATTTGCATGGTCGTCCACTCCCACATGGCCACTCCGCCAGCCCATCATTGCGCAGGTGTAAAAAAAATAAAATGAAATAAAATCAATGGAGGACAGAGGAGGAGAGGAGAGACATTTTGTTGCAACTTGCAAGAAAAAACCCACTGCTACTGTGAAAAATCTGGCAGTTTATAAATTTCCGCGTGTTTCTGTTGTGCTTGTGTGTTTTTGGACCACGATTTCAGAAACAATATTGCGTTTGCCGCCCCATTTTGGATCCCCCGCCCGCACCGCATGGCATGGCGAGTCTGGCTGCCCAGGACGGGGGGGGGGAGGCCAGGACCCCCCTCCAGACCAGAAACCACCCCTCCGGTAGGTGCCCTGTGCCCTTAGTCAACTAGCAGGCATTTTTCCGCCTGCTTTTTGGCCCGGGAATGGGTGGGGGGAGAGTTTAAAAATTTTTTTCCTGTGCCGTCCGTGCCGCTTGCTTGCGCTTTAATTGCGGCGGCCGGCGGCGAGACTAGGCTTTTTGCTGGCTGCGAGCCTGCGGCGAGTCCCACCAGAGCAGCCCAGCCAGGACGGGGGATGGGGGAGAGGCCGGGACCCCCCCTCCAGACCAGAAACCACCCCTCCAGTAGGTGCCCTGTGCCCTTAGTCAACTAGCAGGCATTTTTCCGCCTGCTTTTTGGCCGGGAACAGGGTTTTTTAAACTTTAAAAAAAAAAATTTCTGTGCCGCATGGCATCGCGCGATCGCGCGACGCAAGTAACGAGCACGACAAATCAGACCAAAATTGTTCGTTCGTCGGTTCGAGCTCGAAGTCTGGCGGAGTAATTCCCGTTACCGTTTCCGTAGAGTAACGGAACCAAGTAATGGAAACGGAAACGGGAATACCGCTAAGTCGTGCCCATCTCTATTGATGTCTATAATAAGAAAGCTTTGACATGAAAAATGGCACAATCGCAACCCACAATTTAAGAGATGCAGCAGAGCAATAGTGCATGTATTTCACATGCACAAACATCCCTGGTTGAATCCCTGAGTTTACCAAATTGGACTGCGACTACCTTTGTCTGAAGTTCTTAAGTGCTGCTCCCCATTTGGATAAAGAGTTGAGCCAAGAAACTATACTGTACTTCACTTCTAGATTTACCTTTTTATTTGGTTTTGTTTTAGCTGAGAGGCTGGAACTCGGTGGTACAGCATATGCTTTGTAAACAGCCCTGGATTCAGCTCCATGCAGGAATGGCTCCTATCTGCCAGTAAGTGTAGATGGTATTATTCAGCTAGATGGACTGACAGTCTGACTCTGTTTGGGGATGATTCCTGTATTATATCATGTGGGAAAGATACAAACAGACATGAAAATGGATGGGGGTAGGTTGGGGAAAAGGAACAAGAGGAACACATGCAGCATACTTTTAAAAATATCTTTAAAAAATCATATGCCTTAATCCTAGGCATACAGATTATTCACTAGAATAATTCTCACTTGCATTAGCACACAATATCACATGCATTCCTGGAATAAATCTACTGAATGTATTAGATGAGCTGTTATTGCACCATTATAAATCACAGTAAAAGCAGATGCTTTAGAAAACATGCTTTTCATTGGTAAGAGAAAACCTTGACATTTGAAAATGAAATATGATACATCTCACTGTCTATATTTTAATTCAGTCCATTCAGGTAAGTCAACATTGCTCTTCATTCTGAAAGCAAAGAAGCAGCTCCAACTTTGTTAGTATTCAAGAGGCACTACAAATCTCTTTTGTAATGACCTAAGATGGCTCTTACCACTACCTACAAATGGATTAATTGTGCCACCTAAACATATCCCATGTCCTAAATGATCCCAGTAAACAATAGTCCACTATTTACTGCATGAATTCATTATTCTTGTACTTTGTTCTATTGTTTCATCTCTTTGCTAATCATTAAAGTATATATTACTCATAATGCTTTTTGAAAATCATAGCTCTTAGCAACATTTTTTTTAAAGAAACTCACTTGTCTTAGTCTGTGAAGATTCTCAGTCATCCAGGTGAGTTTATCTGGAAGTTGAGTCATGGCTACTGGACTTCTTTTTCTTGAGGGACAGAAACTTTTCGCTGCTCATCCAAACAGCTTCATCAGTTTGAATACACCTAGTGCAAGTCCTTTATCTTATAGTCCATCTGACTATAAGATGGAGGACTCGCACTAGCTGTATTCAGGCTGATGAAGCTGTTTGGATGAGCAGTGAATTGTTTTTATCTCTCAAGAAAAAGAAGTCCAGTAGCCATGACTCAACTTCCAGATCACTTGTCTTAGGTGACTTAAGAACAAGCATGTTTGTATGAATACGTTATTCTAAGATGGATACAAAACTGATGAAAAATATTCTACCAACTGAAAGGCATTTCCAGTGCTTCGGTGATTGTTGGTAGGAATTGGAAAATTGTTTTCTTTTTCAGAGTGATGGCAGGAAGCATTACCCACATTTCTATTTGGCTTTATGGCACTGTCCCTCATGAGCAATCTAGACATTAAGGGGGAGTTTTTATTCTTCATCGTTAACCAAATTGTCCTCCTTCAACAATTGTTTTTACAGAGGTAGCTTCTTCAGCAATCAGACTTGATCTCCTATTCACTTCTGATGATCAATCACAAAGCGGAACACAATAAATGCAGGATACCTAAGTGAGGAAAATCAAATGTCTTTCAACAATTGGGGAGGCAACTCTGTAAAAAAATTGACTTGAAGTGACCTACATGAATAGATAAAATCTTTCAAGCAACAAATGGAAACAAAAATACTAAACCAAGAACAATGGAATCTAGTTATATAAATGAAAATAAATGTATAATGTATGTACATTAATGTACATTATTTAATTTATGAACATTTAGGAAAACAATGTATAATTATGAAATTAAAGGTAAAGATAAAATAAAATAACAAGTGGCAAACATATTACTGCATTTGACTGATGGTCAAATCTGATGAGCTACAAGATATTTGACTAGCTGAGGGCGTTCTCCAAAGAAGCCTACACTTTTAGAAGTTGCAGTGTGAAAATGTTAGCATATAACTCATATTTTTTGTGAGTGAAAATTCAATGTAGCTTTGCTTGTTCACTTGAATGCTACTCAGACATTGACCAATTGATTTACTGATTCATTGATTTATGCAATTCATACTCTATCCCGGGGGTCTGCAATCCGCGGCTCCGGAGCCGCATGCGGCTCTTTGGAACATTTGCCGCGGCTCCGGGAGGGGTTAGAAATTTCAATACAAAGGCGCCGAATCTCACGAGGACAGACCGTCCCACAAGGCGGCGCAAAGCCAAGCGCGACCACACTCTCAGCGCGCTCCCTCTTCTTCAGAGCAAGAGAGAGAGAGAGAGGGAGGCATGGTGGAAAGTGCCCGCCGAACGGCAGCCTTTTTTCTTTTTTTCTTTTAACTTCAAGAAAACCTCCCAGATCTGGATTGTTGCCTCCCCCCCCCCGAGAAAAAAAGACGGGAGGAGAAAACCCTCCTTCCTTCCTTCCCCCCTTCCCCTTCCTTTCTTGATTGGGTGTTTGGTGGGAGGGGGAAGAAGCGACGTGTGTGTGTGTGTGTGTGTGTGTGTGTGTGTGTGTGTGTTGTGTGTGTGCAACGTGGAGGAAGAGAAAACCCTCCTTCCTTCCCCCCCTTCCCCTTCCTTTCTTGCTTGGGTGTTTGGTGGGAGGGGGAAGAAGCGACTGTGTGTGTGTGTGTGTGTTGTGTGTGTGTGGTGGTGGGGCGGTGTTTAGACGGGACGGTTCAACGTGGAGGAAGAGAAAACCCTCCTTCCTTCCCCCCTTCCCCTTCCAAGCATTGCACATGTGCAGTTGGCATCTCTCTCTCTCTCTCTCCTTTTGCTTCGCTACAGCCCCCCCCAAAAAAACTACGGCTTTGCACTAACTTGCCGGGATGAAGCTCCAAAAACGCGGGGGAGCGGGCGCGCACACGGCGCGTCACCGCGAAAGAGAGAGAGAGAGATAGATTCGAAATTCCCCTCCTCTCCCTCCTGTACTATTTTTTGGAAGATTTTTAAAAACTGCCCCCCCCCCCAAAAAGTGGAAGCAGTGTGGGCACGACGCACTCGGGCTGCGCTTCCCTCCTCCATGGAGGGTGGGTGCGAGAGGAGGAGGAGGAGGAGGGAGAGATGGAGTGTGTGTGTGTGGGGGGAGAGTCAGACCATGGCTGCAGGATCCGGGCAGAAGGCAGCGAGGGTGGAATGGGAACCTCAAGAAAGGTGGCGTGGGGAGGGGGCCACGGCTAGTCTTCTCTCTCCCCACCACCCCCACCGCTGCCGCTGCCGCCGCCCTGCTTCCTTGCCCGGTGCTGTCAGTTCTGGCCCAACAAGCAAGGGGTTGGTGGCGGTGGGAGCGGGGAGGGGGGGAGCGGCGGTGGAGAGGCGAGAAGCAACGGAGGAAGTCGGCTTTTCTTTTTCCTGCGCGAGATCAACTTGGCAGTCGAGGGACGCGGTGTGACAGCTAGTTCGAGCCCGCCCCACGGCCCGAGGAGGATTCTCTCTTATTAGACTTCCAGCGGCTCCCTCCTGGAGTCAGCAGGTTTTGGCAGCGGGGTGGGGGCGCCAGGCTCAAGTTGTTCAGGGGCCCCTGGCTGCCCGGGGAGGCCAACGGCGTGCCACCTGGCTTGAGAAGCTGAGCCGAGCCGAGCCGAGCGCCTGTGCGCCTGCCTGCTTGTCTCGCTCGCTCTCGCTCTCGCTCTCTCCGAAAGCCCACCAGCAGCTGCCTTCCGATCCATTCCAATACACAGAACGTGCCTCCTGCGCGCCCACCCACCCCCAGCCCGGCCCTCCCTGAGGCTGGCGGACATGCAGCCGCCCCAGTTGCGCACGGGGGAGAACTTGAGGCAGGTGCACGCCTCGATGGAAACCCTCGGGGACAGGGTGGTGGGTGGGGGGAGGCGGCGGCGGCTGGGGCTCGCCCGCTTGTTCGCTCTCCCGGCGCCCGAAGTGCCGAAGAAGCAACTTTCATTGGCTTCCTTCTCAGAAGCCCTTCGGGGGTGCCCGGAGGAGCCGCAGCCGCCGCCGCTCCTTCCCACCCCACCCGAGCCCAGCGCCGGGGTGCAGCGTGTCCAAGGAGTGCGCGAGGGAGTGTGTTGCTTGCGAGCGCCCAAAAAGCCAGGAGCGAGGGAAGGGGAAAATATATTTGCAGTGTTATATTTGTTTTAAATGTCGAAATGGTTTTGCGGCTCCCAGGTTTTTTTTTCCGTCAGAAACGGGTCCAAGTGGCTCTTTATGTCTTAAAGGTTGCAGACCCCTGCTCTATCCATTGCTCAAGAATGGGACATCAAATGCTTTACATCAATCAAGTCGCTTCCCCACACTGGCACGTTCCAGGTGCCATGTCGTACAAATATCACAATTTATTTGCTCATCAGGAATGGTAGATATGTATTCTATGATATCTGGAAATTGCAAGGTTGGAAAGAATATATAAAGCATGGATCTAAAGCATGCATCAGTTATGTTTCCTCTGTGATCCACATCTCTTTCACCATCTCCTCATTTGTTTGTTTTCTGTGCTATCTCTCACCCTGAACATTTCCATTCAAACATGATGGATAGTTTATCTGGATTGGAAAAGTCAAATAAGGAATCATGTGTTGATTTTCGTTCACGACATTCAGTGGCTACAAAAAGCAGCTGGTGGATGCAGAGTGAGTAATTCTTAATCAGAAATATTTTGAATGCCTTGCACCTTGTACCTTCTTGCACTGTTAAATAGCTGCATCCATCCTCTGTCTCTGCACATACTTAAAATCAAGAAGCTTGGTTAAAAATAGGAATCCAACCTCACCAAACAGAGAGGGTGGGGTGGGGAAGAGAGACATCCATCCTTTATGTCAGAATTACTTTGCTTGTAAAAGCTGGTTGGTAACAGCTTCAGATGCCCCCACTCACATTTTTCTATCTTCTGATTCTCTCTGGTGTCCTCTGTGTGAACTACCAATGCCTTTCTGTTCTGCAGATGACGTGATCTTTAAGGAAGTGAAAGCTTCCGGGATTTCTTTGCTGATGTAGTTCAGCGCCATTGCTTTCAGCTAGAACTGTAGGCTTTTCCTTGGGTTTTCCATTCCTTATCAACCCACAGATGAATTGGCTTCTAGGGTTTAATATGAAACTATAATAAGACTGTACTGTTGAAACATGCCTTTAAAGCGGCAATCCAAGCATTCATACCTCTGCCCTATTTAATTTAATGGAACGTGTTTCTCTGTAAACAGATTCAAATGGTGCTTTAAATAATTTTTTTCTGATACACCAACACCCTACAACAGTGTAGCAGGGGACCTTACTCAACAAAAATGTCTTAAAGAATAAAATGTGCCATATTTTACGAGCAGCAAAATCTGTTTCACTTCTCTTCAGGGTTTCTCCTTAAGGGGTCAACTTTGTTACAAATTTATCAACCTTCTACCTTAATATGTAGCTCTCTGACTTTTCCAATTTGGTTTTTCTGCCGTGTCAGCAAATTATGGCTTCCCTTCTACTACTGATGCTGTTACTTTGTATAAACATGGAAGAAACATTTTTTTAAAAAATACTTGCTTTTATTAAAATTAGCCTTCACTGTACAAAGCAAGCGTAGGCACAATTCTCATTTGGGTAAGATCCATTTCTGGGAAATAATATTTACACAAACTGGAATAAATTGTGTTCAGTGTTGATAAATTGCTCTGAATTCATAGTGACCTAGAAAGAAATGCAGAAAAAAATTAAATCTCTCCCTCTTTCCTTTAAAAACTACAGGATACACTTCCTGGTGGAAAATACTCAGAAACAGAGATCTCATTTCAGCTCCAACACTAGAAGATGGCTGTTTACCTCATATCAAGTCCAGGCATGGACATCCCAAAATAATCTTCTACCTAAGGCAAAGTAAAAGATGTCAAATCCCTTCATACTATGTAGAGAAGCTGATTGGACTGACAGTTGAAATTTATTTCACAATTAAGTGGTCAGACAAAAATCCCCTCAGGAAAACAGGCCATGTTTAGAGGTCCAAGGTCAGGTTGTGTAGCACACACATTTGTGTCCCCCAAAAGAGGGGGAAGGGCTAGAGGATCCAGGGGGAGCATGCTAGCCAAAAGAAAAGTGCCTTTGTCCTCTTCATCTGCTATATGAGGCAATAACCATATTTTGCTCAAATGTCAAGTCAGCACTGTAATTTGGTTGCCATTAGAACCAGAGTTTCATGCTGATGGCACAGTCCTTGACAGCACCATTACTGCAATATTGTGTCATCTTTATAAAGGTTGCAAAGCTTATAAAGTTGAGCAATTTGCACAGATGCAGTGTGCATAAAAAGTGACATGTGAATGTCCAGCCTTTGTATGCATTATGGTGGTCATGTGATTACTATCAGCCCAATTAGAAACAATGATGTGTGTGTGTGTTGTGTCATTACAGTCGTGACCGACTCTTTGTGACCCCATGTCCATGGAGTTTTCTTGGCAAGAATACTGGCGTGGTTTGCCAGTTCCTACTCTAGGCGCCTATAGCACCTTGTATTCCCTAGTGGTCGCCCATCCAAGTACTAACTAGGCCCGACCCTGATTAACTTCCTAAATCAGGTGAGATTGGATGTTCTTGGGGCATCTAGGCTACAGAAACAATGATAAATGACTTATTTATTTGTTTATTTATTAAATTGATATACTGCTTCATCTAGCTACGCGGCTACTCTGAGCGGTTTACAAAACTGAGCAGATACCAAACTAACAAACAATACAATAGATAAGCAATCCAATAGGTAAAAATATAATAATAAACCATATATATCAAAGGAATATAAGGGAAAGACTTTTTAAAATAGTCATGTCTTTAGATGTTTCTTAACTACCGGGAGGGAAGACGCCAGACAAATATCAGGAGGGAAGTAGGTTCCAGTGATGAGGAGCTGTCACTGAGAAAGCCCGATTTCTCATCAAAGATTTACGGGCCTCCTTCAGCGATGGCATCCTCAAATGCCCAGCCTGATATGATTGGGCATTATGGGCAGTATTTTGCAGCAGGAGCCGTTCTTCCAGATAGCAGGGTCCTCAACCATGTAAGGCTTTCTATGTCATGGCTAAAACCTTGAAATTGATGCAGAAGCGAATCAGCAGCCAGTGCAGCACAGTCAGTGTGGGGGTGATACGTTGATATTTCCTTAACCCTGTAACTAATCTAGCCATGGAATTCTGCACTAGTTGTCGCCTCCACATTAACTTATAAGGCAGCCCCATGTAGAGCGCATTGCAGTAGTTTAGGCAAGATGCTCATCAGCAGTCCATATTACAACACTTTAATTTGGGGGCCCTGAAGAGTAGTGAGTCTTGGAGGGTATAAACTCCTTCTTGAAATAGACTGGCTATCGGATGCCCTTCTATGTTTGCCTCCTCAAACACAGGTAGTCCCTTGTTCTTTGACAGCTGCCTAGAAAGTCAGGAGAAACAGCATTGTCCTGTCCGTAACCTAACTCATAGAATCCCCCAGCCAGCCCAGCCATGGGAGCTTCTCAGGTGTCAGGTCACCTTCTTTGGTCTCTTTGCAAGCACGTGTAAAGTGGTGCCTAGCTTCATGTCTCCTGAGGATGTTCTGGTTGTGAAAATGCATAAATGGCTCAATTTAGGAGGCCTGACACATGTACCCCTCTAGCCACGTGACATTCATGTCCCTTTGTCTAGGAGATTATGGTCTCTTGTTTTCCTTGCACCGTCTGCCCCTGGTAACTGGGCAAAGAGGCTCCTTAAACAGCAGTGCTTTCCATACATCTAACTGGAGGCATTTATTATTTCCTATTCATCCCAGCATATGTTCCTTCTTGTGGCCGTTTGCTGGTTCATGTTAGGGGGACAAGTCTTGAAAGGTGCACAAGCAGAGAAAAGGTCTGAGGTGTTGGTTTTTAAAAGGATATTAGTGTCATTTTTCATAGCTGGCAAAATCATTGTGAGAAAGAATCTTAATATATGTTTCTTTTCTAAATAAGATATTTATCTAATGTTTTAAAATCCGTAGCTTTGTCTGTTTCAAGTTTCCTTGGATTGCCTATGAGGAGAATGGTGGCATATAAAATCAATCATTCATTCAGCTGTCCGCCTACCCACCCATCCATGCATCCATCCAACCAACCAACCAACCAACCAATATTCTATTTTATTTTTGGTTCTATTTATTTGCTTCTCAATTAGCTGGTTTATACAAGGAAGTTCAACCGTAGCCCGGCTAAGGACTGGGGATATAATATTCAGCAGGCTTAACTAGCAAGTTATCCTCCACCAGGAACTCCATGATTGGGAACTACTGCTAAATAAAAAGCTACTTCCAAATATAATTGTTTATCATATTACTATAAGGAACAGAGAGTCAAAATAAAGCCTTGCTATGCCATCCCTACTAAATAATTAGTGATCAATCCCTAGTAAACCAAAGTCAGTTTAATTGATATAAAGACCTCTCTAGACTTTAGAGAGCTTTAGACCTTATTCTTCTTCCAGAAGCGATGTCAACCTCCTGTTCAATGGGTAAACAGAGACAATTAAGTTATTACATTTGAATCCATTTCATTTTGTATGTCTTGTTTTTCCTTTAGATTTGCCTGCTGGAGTGAAGACTCCGCCTGGAGTATCTTTCCTACCATCTTGACCCTGGAGCAGACTTCGCTGTTTCCCTTCTCCTTTCTCCTTTTTTTTCTGTACATGCTGTAGCTGCAGATCTCTATTTCTATATCACCTTTCTGGCTGCTTCTGTTTCCTGCCATGGGACAACTGCTCCGCCTCTGCCTCCTTAACACAAGCAGAAAGCAGCAGTCAAGAGGCAGGTGGATCGACTGTGCTAAGGCAGTCCTGCTGTGCTGTGTCCAGAAAGAGTAGAAACCGAAAAGTTAACAACCACAACAATCCCCAAGAACAACCGATCCAGGCCCTTTCATGTTGTTCGATAAAAGTTTTCCCAGGCAATTTTACACACAAGAGGGTGAAGCAAAAGTTACAATGAAGCAGGAAGATTATGGTGCTTCTGTGTAGATAGTTTCAGGGAAAAGACAACAATAAACCAAAGGAACAGAATGAACCAGTTTCAAATGTCTCGATGAACTTGAACTCTAAACAGCCACAATGAACTTGAACTCTAAATAGAAGAGGCGTTTTTGATTCCTGGTGAGATGAAACTCATGGCTGGAATGTAGTGCTTGAAGAGTATAATTTATACAAAAAGAGTAGATGGAAGAGGAACAGAAGAGGAGTAGTACTGTGTGTAAATGAGGTGTACTGGCTGAACCTCTTCAGTCTATGTAAACCGCCCAGAGTTCCCTTTGGGAAGATGGGCGGTATAGAAGCCTAATAATAAATAAATAAATAAAAATACAACTCTGCGAGCTGCAGCATGAAAAAAAAAGTATCAGGCTAAAAATCAAAGGAAAGAGAAACAACAGTGACATCACTGTGAGGAATCTGCTATATGCCTCTTAACTAGACTAATGATCTAGATCATTGGTGGCAAACCTTCGGCACTCTAGATGTTTTGGACTACAACTGCCAGAATTCCAAGCCTGTACTGCCAATGACAAAGGACTGTGGGAGTTGTGGTCCAATACATCTGGAGTGCCAAAGGTTCACCACCACTGATCTAGATAATGCCCTCTAAAATCAGATCACCAATCATTCAAAGAGGAAAGGCACAAGGTTTGGCTAGATGGCCCAAATGGAGTGGACTGGATAGGGCCAAATAGAATCACATGTATGGTGCAATACTTGCATTTACATTCACACACAAGGATTGGGTGGTTTTGGGATCACTAGATCATACTGCATCTCAAGTGACTATTTGGCCCACCTCCCTTTAGAGGCAAAGAAAAGGAAAGACAAGAAGATGTTTCTTCTTGTCCTCTCTTATTTTTTCCTACTTCCGGGGGGATTCTTTCTATTCTTTACCTCACACTAAAAGATATAGGGCATAAACACTGCCCTACAGCTCTCTCTCTCTCTCTCTCTCTCTCTCGCTCTCTCTCCCTCCCTCCCTCCCTCCCTCCCTCCCTCCCCACATGGAGGAGCAAAGGAAATTTTCAATTAGTGCTTTCAATTTCCCTCTAAGTTAGCTGTTTAAACCACTTAGCTATATATGGGAATGTGACATTAGCAAACCAAGCATTTGAGTTTGATCCCAGATATCATGCATGCTGGAAACGAACCAAAATGGAGCAATCATGCCTGCACCTAAAAAGGAATCGCTTCTGTCAAGGAGCCCACAAAAGTGTAGATTGGAATTTTTCCAGCATTGTTTAATATCTTTGTAAAATAATTCAGTGCGGATGTGGAGAGAGTGCTTGTCAGAATTGCAGTGGTAGTTAATTTTTCAGAAGACAGAAAGATTGGAAAACTGGTCCAAAATTAGCAAAGAGAGTTTCAACAGGGAAAAATATAATGTTATTTAGACAGGAAAAAAACAGGTGCACAAGCATATAGTGGGTGACAGCTGACTTGGCAGTAGGACACGTGAAAAACAGCTAAGGATCTTAATAGATTAAAAGCTAAATGTGAGTCAACAGTGTGACATGATGGCAAAATGTGAATCCTATACTGGTTGCATTAAGGGAAGTATAAGTATCACTCCATTGTGTTTTGGTCAGACTTGCTCTGGAATACCGTGTCCAGTTAGGGGCCCAATGGTTTAAGACAGTCATGTCCAAACTTCAGCCCTCCAGATGTTTTGGACTTCAACTCCCACAGTCCTTTGTCATTGGAAATCTAAGGTTAGAATTCTGGGAATTGTGGTCCAAAACATCAGAAGGGCCGAAGTTTGGACACACCTGGTTTAAGAAGTATAAGAAAAAGGCTGCAATAGAGAGCAACAAGGATGATAAAAAGTCCAAAAACCAAGCCTAACGAGGAATAGTTGAAGAGGCTGGCTATGTTTAGCCTACTGAATACTGAAAGGCAACATGACAGACTTATTTTAAGGCCTGCCATGCCCAAGATGGGAGAATGACCCAAAGTGGAAACCCAAAAGTAAAACAAAAAATATTTCACATGAACATTAGGAGGAATGCCTTGATGGTAAAACCTCTTCAACAGTGGAATGGACTGCCTTATATACTAGTGAATGCTTCTTCTTTGGGGTGGGTGGGGGTTAAAGTAGGGACAAGATGACCACTTGTCAGTACTGCTTCGGCTATGGATTTCCTGCTTTGGCGGGATGTTGGACTTAGGGACCCATGGGGTCTGTTCCAGCATTAAAGTTTGTTTTTTAATTCTACAGTGTTCTTTTATATCTCAGTGCAATTTATATGAATTCACCAAGCGCATACTTCATTGTATTTAGCGCTGTCAGATGAGAGAGTCGGAGAAAGCTAATTTGTCTTGAAAATGGATTAAAAGAAATATTTTAACATTTGTCACCAGTGATTTGACAAATATTACCAGCATATGTCAGGCTTTGATGAATATATGCTTTGCTAGAATTTCTCTGTGGAATTATGTTGGAGTATCTTAGTGACAGAGGTCGATACAGAAAAATCAATGTTTTCCCATAGTCAACACACAGACGCAAGTGCATTTCCCAAGTACTTAAACATCAGTTGTAGGAGAACTTCAGTCACTGTTGAACTGTAAATGCTCACTGTAGCTTCTTGTCTTACCATTTATATATAGAAAATAACATTTCAAGGAAAGAGACAGAAGAATTGCATGTGATAGGCATTGCATTTTTAATATACCCTTGTGGATTTCTGCACACAGGCAGAGATATTAAAGAGTCATGAAAAGTGGAATTCCCCCCTTCCTCTTCATTTGTGTTCTGTCACCATATGCATTTAATTCTATGAATTATTCTCTTTTGAAAACTACGATTGTAATAGCAGCAGTTTAAGAGCAGGAACATAAGGACAGAAATTGCCAAATAAGAACAGCCCAAACCCCACCGCAATACTCCTTGCATGGGTGCCGAGAATGAGTGCTGTGGTGTGAAAGGGTTTTTAGATGACGTTTTGGTGATGGGTGAGTAAAACAGTATGGGATGGCTATGAAGTACTTTTCAAAAAGAGATGTCGCTAGCCTGCCAAAGCACTACTTCCTTTTTAAAATGTACCATCCATCTTCGTGTGAAAAAGAAAAAATAAGCATGCCCTGAACTTGGTTACCTATGCTGTGGTAACCTTCTAGTTTCAGTGTTTTAATGCACAATACGAGGGCTAGCACATTATTGCAGGCAGTTCATACACATGTCAATGCCAATTCATATAAAGCAGGGGGTTATTAAATTATTGCCCAGTTTGGCCTAGCTATTTTGATAATATTGTACGGTATACTATGCAGTGCCAATTGTACTGGCTCCCATTCTGTTTCCAGACCAGTTCTAGGTCCTGATTTTGTGCTTCAAAGCATTTCATGACTTAACCCCAGAGTAATGCATGTACCCTGAGAAATGCATGGCATTTACACCTCCGCTGATTAAAAACTGAAGCTCCCCTTGCAATTTGTGACGCCTTGTCAAGTGTGACAGGAGCAGTTCGTTAGACTGTTCCATGCAAGCCAAACACGGCTGCAATTGTCCATGCTACCACTTGAGGTGAAATGACGCACCATCATTCTGGAAAGGTTTCTTTCGAAAGATTCTTCACCTACTCATTTGATTGTCCTTTCAACAGTTGCCAAACACTTAGTTTTTTCATTATTCACAACTTTTAAAAAGAAAGCTGTCTTCAGGTATTATTTCTCTGTTTATCTCTCTGTCGCCACAGATAGATAGCAGACCAACTCTGCCCTCTCCATTTCCAGCATTATTATCTCCTCTAAGAGGGCATTATGCCCCAACGGCAGATAAAACGGAAGAACCATCTTCTAGGAGAAGAAAAACTCTGATTTTAAACATCCACAGCCTTGTGGCTATATCCATTTCTGGAAAAGGCTTCAGGAGTTAACCTCAAGGCAACATCCGGAGCCGGAGTCCCGGAGGTAGTTCATTTGCTTAACATAATCGCCTATGGGGCGAATCTGTACAACATAAAAATGGGATCACTCTGTTTTCAATGCATTCCTATGGGAAATTTGTATAAAGGAAAATTTAATTAACATAATTTCATTTGGAATGAATTAATTCCTTTATACAAGGTACCACTGTATCTGTAAATTTCCATGCAGGGAATCAGAAGCAGGCGAAGACATCTGTGTGGGAATACCTGAAGCAAATGGTGAGGCACTGTGTGAGACAGAATGCTGGACTGGATGGGCTGTGGCCTGTTCCAACAAGGCTGTACTTATGTTCCTATGTTCTTATGGTTCAGTAGCATTATTTTTTAACTAGATTGAAACCTACCATGGGTTCTGTTTCTATGAGAAAGGTGGTATATTAAGAAAATGAATGAATAAATGATACATTTCCATTAAAACAATGCTCAAGACACATGTACTTTCTGAATTCAACAATCAGAAACCAAATGGACTGATAGTACAGTACCATCTTTCTTCGGTATTAGGAGGAAGGGGATAAGCTCCTCCACAGTACTGAACAGTCCCAGACTATCTTGGGGGCTATGAGGCAAACTAGAGTGGCCTCACTGCCAGATGGGTAGCATAAAACAAACAAACAAATACAGATCTTTGTCCAACAACATAGCAGAATTCTCCCTCTCCCTACAAATCTCTACATCCATTGACTGAGTCATTTGCTTTGCGCTACCCTATTTGAACCAGCATGTTTTGTATGTAACCCAGTGGAATCAGTCATCTCATTTATCTGTATATATATTTGGTTCCAGAGTTGGCTCTTGGACCAAACAGCTTGTTAATTTCCTTGTCTCGTCTTCTTCTTTGGGACCTGGGGTGACACCATGGAGAATGGAAGTGCAGGGTGTTTTTTAACTCCACTCCCGTGGCTTGCAGCACTCAGACTTTCAAAGAAGGAACTGAAAGACCACTATTTAGTGACTTTAAATAAGTGGTGGAGAACTAGTGCAGTGTGGTAGATTCAATAGTTGACAAGACCTCAGGACCTAGGGGGTTCAGATTTCTGCTCAGGTAGGGAAGCTCATGGCTGAGTGTAGGGTTAGTAAATTATTCTTTGAATACTTACTACGGTAATTTGACTTTTATCTTGCCTTTCTCTCTGTAAACCTATTAGCGTCATTAGAATTCAGCAGTAACTTGTCGGCACATAACAACAAATATGGGGAAGTAACAAACTACTTTTTTAAAAAATTGGAACTAATAACAAATTACCAATTTGGGAGCCTCAATCTTCTAAAGTATTTGATTCTTATTTTTCTTTTTAAAACTGGCCAATAAGGGCATGAGGGTTTTTCCTCCTCTTAAAAAAAGAGACACGTTTTTTTAAAAAAAGTTAAAGTCATCTTCCAGCTACCAAAACTTCACTGTAGTAGCTTCTAGAGTGCATAAATTCATTAAAACACATTTTTAAGTAAAATAATAATTAAAAATACATTCATACAAATTAGCCATAGCCTTGCCTTTATTCCCCCTTCCTCAGAGGGCTGGGCTGTGGTTGTCAGGAAATCTGAAAAATGGCTTTGGCCCTGCTGAGATTGTCCACCTGTGTCCTAAACCAAAGAAAAGTATGTGATTAATGTTCACATATCTGAACACACGATAGGCAGACATTTCCCAGGTGTTCCCAGTACTGTTTTGAAAATGAGCCTATATTTTGGACTCCTTTAGAGGGAAAGGCTGTTTTTGTGTGTGTGTGTGTGTGTTTCCCCTCTGAACAATTCTCTCATCTTGCTGGATACTGTACTTTCCCATTAATCATTACAGAAGTATCGCACAGGGCATTCTGCCATGGTTTAATGTGGCTCTCTGCCAAGTGTATGGGGGTGCTCAGTTTTCTGTAGCTGTTTGCTTCATGGTTAAGTGTAAAACAGACAGACTATGGAGCCTGCCCTTTCTCTCTGAATCCAATTTGGTTTCCATTCATCATTGGTTTGTATTTGTTTCTTGTATTTTTAGCAGCGTGGTCCGTGATCTCCACCCAGCACCTGCCACTCTAAATTACTTCAGCACCTTGAGAGTATATACTTGCCTTCACAGGTATCTCCAAAAACTAATTGCTTGTGAAAATTCATTTAGTCCCTTTCAAGCTGACATGGCAGCAGCTGTGACACCCACCCATCCCTTCAATCTCTTGACATTAATGTGAGAGAAAGAGACTCTTCCAAAATCGCTTTGTTGGAGCTGTTGGTGGTGGGGTTTTTTTTTCCCTTCCAGAAGTACCAGCTCACAAGAATGAAATACAAATATCTTGCAATAATTTTGACACAGATGTTGATTCTTATCTCTTATCTCTTTTCAGTGTATGGCAGTTTAAGTAAAAGAAGGGTCCCCCCTTAAAAGGGGAGGTATGTTTTGAAACTAACATTTCTTGTTTCCAATTATTCTAAACCTTTGAGCCTTTTACAACCTGACCAGGCACCAAGGTTTGGAAGCCTCTTTTGGTGCATATTACCCCCTCGATACCTATCCAACTACTGATTGCAAATGTGCCCATCTGTTGCACATGGCAAAAACACATGGTGAACTGCAACAGGCAAATGCATGCTGCAGTTTATCATGTACACAAGGACAATCACAAGTGCAATTTTCGTGTTTTTCCAGTTATCTTTTACATGATTGATTGCATAGAAGATGATCACAGAACTGCTTGTACTATCATGGAAGAACACAGTACATGTAACAGGCAATCTTCAAAATTTGCAGGCCACCACAATTTTTGCATTTCCACACTCCATGATTCCAATATGATTCTGGCCTTGATATCTTACTGGGAAATTGCAGAGACCTACTGCTGAGCTTGTGTGATGAATATGAGTACCCCCTGATAACAAAAAAGAAAAGAACAAATACTTTAATTATGTCTGTCTTAGAGCCTTAAGGCCTAAGATAGTCATGGATGCTGCAGGACAAACATACGTTATGTCAGTGTGAGTAGGTGGGCTAGAGTTCCCAGAATTCCACCTGGGGAATTTTTGGAGAATCTTAAGCAATGGAATAAAAAATGATTTGAAACAGCAAATCTCCATCACAAGGTGTCACAGGTACAAATCCTCTGATTGCAGAATTCATTTGCAAATGTTTCTGTTCTTAAAACAAAATGTAAGGGGTATGGAGTGCGCGAGTGGAGCACAAGACAGAAACAAATGGCAGGATAAATGAATATCTGCCTGTCTCCCGTTGTTCTTATGTAGCTTTCTGGAGACAGAAACATCCAACTCATGGATGATAAACATTCTGAATTTTGTGATCATCATTTTAAAAGAAAACAATCATACGAGATAACCCCTCTCCAATTTTTAGCAGAACATAATTCAAGATAATCAGAAGATAATCACTTTATTTGTTTGTTTATTTGGAGAGCTTGGGCCACAGCAAAAGTCCTCAGTCCCCATTTGACCCACCCATATATTTACCCTTAATGTTCCCAGAATGGTGTACTGGATAGACACCGGGGGTCTGGAGAACAGGGTTTGAATCCCTGCTCAGCCATGGAGACTCATTGGGGGAGTGGAACAGACAAAGCCACTCTTTAAATAGCTAAGTCACCCGGTAAGCTCTTTTAGGGTCACAGTAAGCCCAGTGTGGCCTTGCAGCTAGATGTATAGTAAAGAAAACCAACAAGCAAGCAAGCAAGTAAAAGTCAGTCAGTCAGTCAGTCAGTCAGTCAGTCAGATCCTATTTATGGCACAGAATATGTGTGCACAAACACACACTATAGCTCTTAGGATTCTGACAACTAATTTTACAGAAGGGGTGAGCTTTAAGGTGTAAAGTGTAGCAGGCCAAAAGGGAGAATGCAGATCATTGGCTTTGGCCACTTGCACATCTCTTTGAAAGCCTCACAACTCTTTTGACTCATCAGTTGGACCACAGTGGGCCAAATCTTAGCCACTGTAGCATCCAGTTGCTCTCAGCTAAAAGGAGACCCTAGTCAAGTGGTGGTGGTGAACCTTCATCATTCCAGTTGTTTAGGACCAAAACTCCCACAGTTCTTTGTCACTGGCAATACAGGCTTGGAATTCTGGGTGTTGTGTTCAAAAACATCTGGAGTGCCAAAGGACCGTAACCACTGCCCTACTTATCTGTGCCCTGATGTTTCTATCTAGGCTTCTTTTACTCCCTCCATAAGCTGTCCTCCTTTGCCCACCCTGATGCTATATCCAGTCAAGAATAATAGCATGCTTATAATTTTTCCCCCCCATATTTTATTGCAGCTGTCACATCTAGGTGTTATAGGGGAATGTTACTCAGACATGAACTTTATGGTATTGTGCAGAATTGTGATGCTTCCCAGTCTGCCCCAACATTTATCACAAGATTGTTCCAAGATATACTCTATAGTCACAAATTGAGTCAAAGTAGTTTTAAGTATTATTTCAAATGCTGTACGAGAAATATTTTATCTGTTATACTTGTGCTTTGTCCACCGTGCCCAGGAGCTACTCATAACTCTTTTGTCAGTGCAAAGAAGTTGCTCTTTGAATAAAAATAACTGCAACTACAATGCTATATCCATAGGTTTTGAGGCACGACATAAATATATGCCCTGTTCAGAAATCGGAAGTAACATTCAAGATAGGGATGTAAATCTTCTCTTGATCCATCCTCACACAGAAAAGAGAAGCCTGGAAAAGTTATAGAATTGTTTGTTAGATTAGTGGTTTAGGCAACTGGCTGTGGAGCAGAGGTCGGGTTGGACTCCTCACTATGCCTCCCTTGACAGGGGTTGGACTCCACAGGGTCCTTCTGATGTCACAGTCCTGTTGTTGTTGTTGTTGTTGTTGTTGTTGTTGTTGTTGTTGTTGTTGTTGTTGTTGTTGTTGTTGTTGTTTGTTTGTTTGTTTGTTTGTTTGTTTGTTTGTTGCTGTTGCTGTTGCTGTTGCTGTTGCTGTTGCTGTTGCTGTTGCTGCTGCTGCTGCTGCTGCTGTAGCTATTGCTGCTGTAGCTGTTGCTGTTGCTGTTGCTGTTGTTTCTTCCCTATGACTTGGTGTGAACAATCAAGGTGTTTTCCTTCCATGTTTGACTTAAATGACAGGTGTGTGTGTCACAAGTGGCTTTTGCCTATTTCTGTGAAATAGAGATGGGCACGAAACAGAAGAATTCCGTTTTGTTTCTTTTTTTGTTTCATTTGGGGTTTTTTGTTTCGTACAAAATGATTTTTTTAAAAAAAGAATTGTTTCATTTTTTGTTTTTGCTATTCATTTTCCCCCAACGCACCTGATCAGGGGGGGGGAGGCACAGTTTTTTTTAAATGTCTTGGAGCCACCGAGGCAGCCTCAGTAATGCATAAATCCTAGCGATGCATCCACATGGGTGGCAATGTAACAGTGTTTCTCCTTGGGCATAGTAATGTAGGCTGCCGTCATATCAAATGCAATAAAACAAGCCTGTTCCTGAACATTAGCAGGTGAGATGTTCTTTGAATTAGTCTCCCCATTGAATTGGGACAGGTTAATGAAGAACTTGGTCAGCCAATAGAGATAAGTATTGGGCTGTGTTCAGCCTCATGCAGGACTAAGACAATGAGAACACCATTGGGTTCCCAGAGAAAGGACAACCTCATAATCTCAGTGTGGCAGTAACTAGGATGGCTACATACATGCACCTTTGTATGTCTAGAGAGTTGTTGTGTCTTGTGTAGAAAGTTGATTTTTAGTAATTAGAGGGTGTTCCCCCCTCCCCAAACAAACCTGTATATCTAGTGAGTTGGTTTTATTTGAAAACCATAATGTACCTTCTAATAAAACCTAGGCCTGAGTGGCTACATACAACCACAGAATTAGACTTACCCAAGTATATTAATTTCAATAAATCTCTTAAAAGGGATTTTTTTAAGATGGTGGGGGACTGATTTTTTTTTTAGATCCAAGCTGTTACACACCTTTGACCAACAACAGTATACAATTGCACAGGGAGGAAAAGTGGCATAATTGGGGGGGGGGTCATGTTTGCATGCTTCTGTGCACACAACCATGTATATGCAAGTCCTCTGTTCACCTGCCAGCATACCCCAGGACATATTTTGCAGGGTCAGTAACATTGCACACTGCCATCATAGCAAAATTTCTAAATTTACTTTGAGATAAAACTTCTTGTCACAGCTTCCTCCATTTGAAGGATGTATGTATGTGTACAGTATTGTGTATGCACTGCATGTTTATCCCAATAAATAACCAAGACAACTTGGACAGAGTGCATTAAAATATATAAAAGAAATAATGAAGCAATGGCTACAGAGAGCACACAGTAAAACAAAAATAAGTCTCTCTCCATCTTTGGATTCAATTCCTAATTGCCAGGCCAAGCAACAAACTGAAATGTTTGATGTCTACATGTACTGAATTCAGATTTGAGTTTGGAAGTGGGTTGGAGCTGTCATGAATTATTGTTATGGCACAGGTGAGTTGGCCCCTCAGAGAATATGAGCCCATCTGATGGAACCGTTTAAGGATGAGGAATGAGGTTTTGAATCTGATGTGATATTCCACAGAGAGTCAGCAGAGCGAGTCGTGGTATGAAACAATTGTAGCACTGCACATGTCAGCAGTTTGGAGCCAGATAATTGAAATAATCAAACCTGTGGGTTGCAAATATGTGAACTTACCATCTATAACAAATCATGATGGCTGATTCTAAAATTCAGAGAGACAGAGAGTAATTTATTTATTTTTCTCCAGACATAACTAGAAAGGAAATGGGGTCTGGCTGTTTTGAGATGTACATAATGCCCAAAAGGCTCTCCCTTGGAAGGAATAGCTTATTTCTTGAAACTCTGCAGCATAGTTCTATATATGTCAACTCAGAAGTATGTTCTGTTGAGTTCAGTGAGTCTTGGCCCTTGACTAAAATCTGTATATGGGGTAGAGCTTATGGTTGTGCAAGTACACTTGTCAGTGTACTTGCAAGCATGAGCCCAGTGTACTAGCATGTACCGCTCCAATTGATTTATTTCCTCATTTACAAGTTCTAGTTTGCGACCTCAAGATGGATAGCAAGACCCTCAAGGGCCTTGATCTACTCTGCGTGCTGTGGGAGAGTATTGTAAAGGTTTTGGCACTGCCAGGCAACATTGTAGGAGTAGGAAGAGAACTACTTTCAGGTCCGATCCTGCCAGTGGACAAAGTGAGGCAAGTGCTTTGGATGCAGATGTTGGGGCAATGTTGGAAATCCCCCAATCCCAGAGGCTCAGTCCATTTGGCTCTTTTGAAAGCCAGAGATAGGTGCACCAGACCTGACTCACCACAACAATGACTAGTTGGCAAATTCTGAGGGTCTATTGACCGTTTTGCTCTTCCGTGATTCTTCACAGAAGCTCTTATATCATTGTTGAGAGAGGAATGACTGGCTGCTGGTCACCAAAACCTACCCATTTCAAATAGCTTTGATGATAGCTCCTTACCCAAGTTGACCATGTTGCTGCTGAATGAAAGAATAACAAACATCTAGAATATTATTCTGGATGAGACTGAGTAGGCCTGTATTCATTGGATGAAATTGAAAGTTTGATTTCTCTTTGCCTGGCTGAGTTTTCTCTGCAGCAGCAGCTTAAAAATGAAGTAGGTGGGTCGATGCTGAGTGTTAGTGATCTACCATGATTCTACCCTTCCAACAGGTCTCTCATGTCAGCTTGAGTATGTGCATCTTAAAGTGGCAGTTGAATATAGATCCTATTGGCGTACTGTATCGTTGCCCACCAGTTTCCATTCCAAAGCTAGCTGAGCTGGTATCAGGGAAAATGCAGTTGCCCCTAGAGTACCAGTATGCAAGTAGTGAATGCTGTGTCAAGAGTAGTTTAGGACTTAATGTCCTCTATGAAAACCATAGGTTTGTCCCAAGATAATAATCCACTCATATCGCAGGGTGATCTCTGGATTTGGTCTTCTTTGCTGGGCAGGATGGTGGTGGTCTGGGTATGGAGGAACTCCCTGTAGTCATGAATAAATTATGCTTTTATTACTGGTGTGATAATTTGGGGGGGGGGTGTAGTTTGTTTTAACTGCATGCAAACTGCCCATTAACATTGTCCTGACACCTTGGCACACAAGCCTGATGAAGCCCTTGGCATAATCTTGGAAATTAACCGCTCAGAGTTCCCGCTGGGAAAATCGGCCATGGTATACAAAGAAAGAAAGAAAGAAAGAAAGAAAGAAAGAAAGAAAGAAAGAAAGAAAGAAAGAAAGAAAGAAAGAAAGAAAGAAAGAAAGAA
>JAHTLZ010003518.1:8602195-8623014 GCA_023846285.1 Phrynocephalus versicolor | reverse complement strand
GAAAGAAAGAAAGAAAGAAAGAAAGAAAGAAAGAAAGAAAGAAAGAACTGGACTGGGTGGGTGGCACTTTTGCTTCTAAGCAGAGATAGGCACAAAGTGCAAGTCCAGTGGTTCATACTGCTTTATCCATCAGTCCAACAGGTGTTCCATGGTTCTGAGCCCTGCCTCCTCCAGTGGGTACCCACTCAGGAGAATAAAGCTGTCAACAAAACACTTGGAGCAAAAACATAGAGGAAGAGGACACTTGCCTCAAATGCCAGAGGCAAGAAAAGAACTTTACAGTGGTGAAGAACAATCATATTCGTTTGCAAAGCCCCCACACCCACTGATACCCATTGTTAGTGCATGAAAGATTGCTATTACCCATCAAAAACAGCAAACACTCCTCAGAAAGAATGCAAACTAATATGATATACGACAGCAGCATCCAGGAAAAGGAGGTGAAGATCAATGGCAAGGCAAGCTGGGGTCACCATAAAGTCATTATTTATGACTGTGGTATACTTTCTCATGTAATTCCTTTTCTTCTGTTTTTCCCTCTCTCTCGTCTGCCTTTTCTTTGAGTGACACAGATCTGTCTAAATATATGTCTAACTGAAGTTTGTGCCGCTATGATCAACGAAGGAAGCCATTTGTCTTTTGTATCCTATTTTTGATGCCCTGTCCCCTTCTCTTTAGAAATCAAGACAGATGGATTGATTTCAAAACTTCAGCATCAGCTGCTGTCATTCTCTCGGCAATCCACTCCACTTTAATTTCCCAATCCGTTTGGTAGATGGACCAAAGAACTGCAGGGGGAAAAAATATCCACTCCGACTGTGCTTAATAAGCTGCAGGAAGCTGGAGCAATCTAACAAAATAGCAGCCATGATATTCCGAAGAAAGCCACTGCTGAGTGTGAAAACACCGGAAATCTTTTCATCCCATTCATGCATTTGCACCTTCTTAAAAAGCTACATTTGGTTTTGCATTTCAGAATATTCACTGACTGTGTCTCCTGTGCACCCAAGACTTTCGTCTCACGCCACTTCCTGCGATAACACAGTCCCTGTTTTTGTTTTTGTTTTTCTATCAGCTGCCTGTCAGGTTCGCTATTGACAGTTCACACTTTGTGCTGGAGAAAAATTGAGGCAATTGTACATTACGTATTTCAAAGAGATGTTATACTTTTATGAACTTGCTCTGCAAATCAGCTGGGTTCCTTTTTGTTCCGAAAAATAGGGTTATGCCCCCCACTTTTTTGTTCCAAAAATATAGGTAATGCTTCTCCGCCCCGCCCCCTTTTATTGATTTCGCCCATTTTAATTCTATTTTGAGTCAAGGCTGAGATTCTTCTTTTTTGTATAGAACAGAGTGAAAATCATCTTCTTTCTTCTCTAGGCTAAACATTCTGAAATTCAAGGAAACACATTAATGTGAAAAGTCCAGAAATTGAGGTGGGGAAGAACCCTCGTGTTGAATTGGTTGAAATTCTGTTTTTTTTAAAAGAACCACATATTGTTAATTCTGTTTTGCTAATCATGACCATTTATCTTTATGTCTACTTTGCTGTTGCAGACTCAGGCTGCAAATTGTGCTAGCACTGATTAGACTCAGATATGCTTGGTTTCAGCTAGTTACTGCACAACATGCACATGTTTCCATGGGTGCTTCTGTTGACATGTGCTGTTAAGTTTCCAACTTAATATGACCCTAATAGGGGTTTCAAGGTTTCTAAAATGTTTAAGGAATGGTTATCTTTTGCCACACACCCCACCTCAATGAGTATTTGTGACTGAGCAGGGATTTGAGCCCTAGTCTAATATCTCACTCAGGGCCTTTTCACACGACCCCTAAGATCAGCTGGCCACTTAAATTCGGACCAGAGATCTTGGGGGTTCGTTGCTCTTCCTGCGTCCCCACCCCTCCGCACTTCCTTGCTCCTGCCTGCGTGAGGGGAGAGAGAGAAAAAGAGAGGAAAATGCAGGCTCACCTCCGAAGCTGCCCCGTCGTCGTCCTGATTCCTTCTCTTAAAGGGGCGGGAGGCAAAAACAAACAAACAAACAAACAAACAAACAAACAAACAAACAAACAAACAAACAAACAAACAAACAAACAAACAAACAAACAAACAAACAAACAAACAAACAGAAGTGAGAAGATCCCGGCACTCACCAGATTACATCCGGATCTGGGGATTTTCACCCTCCGAGAGCAGGTACATAAAAAGTGCGCTGGGATGCGCTTAGGTGGGCGTAGTCGCACTTAATTTCCTGCAAACTCCGGAGCTGGTGGGGAAGCAATTGTAAGCTCCGGAGCTGGCAGCCATTTGCGGCGGAGTTTAGGGGTCGTGTACAAATACCCTCAAAACACCTTGAGTGTCTTTTTACCCATATACTAAGACCTTTCAGTGAAGGGCTTCCTATGAATAACCACACTAAGTAAGGGGCAGTTGACAATTAAGGTTGCTTAATAAGCAGCACCATGCATCCTTCCCTGACATTTCAGCACCTATATCAAAGATTGGTTTGAAATGTCCTTGTGATGTTACTGAAGTAGGACACACAACATTACGAGTGAGAGTGAAACAAGCATGATACTGCAAAAATTTTGCTCTCATTCAGCAAATTACGGTACCAGATGGGAGTGGATGGAAATGTGGGTCCACATTTTAAGAACAATTCATATTGAAAACCTTACAATATTTTCCCTCTACCAGTGATGCTCACCCTACTTGGAACAGAGGAAGATTAGCAATACCCCACAAGACACCAGCTGGACTGTTGAGAGCTGGCACCCGGTTGGTAACTACCAAAGACAGGACATTCTTAATGACAATGTCTCAATTTGAGAATGATTTCCTCTGAGAGCCTTAGTTAGTGTTTAACTTATTGTCTGCTTAGTACCAAATAAATTTCTTTTAAAGTTTTAACATACAGTTTTAACCTTGATCCTCTGTGTAGCTAGCTCTCATGGTTTTGTGTCCTTACAGTATAGAGCAGTGGTGGGAAATCTTTGTCTCTCCAGATGTTTTGCACTCCCACAGTCCTTTGTCACTGGCAATACAGGCTCGGAATTCTGGGAGTTGTGGTCCAAAACATCTGGAGTGCCAAAGGTTCGCCATCACTGGTATAGAGTAAAACACATGTATCTGTGGATGATCTGTTCCATGATCTTTCACTAATGCCTGAAACAATGAATAGTAGGAAACCTCATACGTTACATACAAAGAGGAGGAACAAAGACAGGAAGGCGTGCTTCTTCATATGTTGTATATAGGACTGTGTTGAACTGCAGATATCTGAACCTGCAGATTCTGATCCCACATATACAGTATAGGGATCTGACTGCACTGTATCTTCTAGTAGCTACATGCACTGTAAATCATTTATGAGAAGAGCAGTAGTTGACTGCAGGCAGTGCTGAGCTTATTTTATTTATTTTATTTATTTTATTTATTTTAATATTTGTTACCCAACCCCACCTTTCTCCTTTTGTAAACTGGCTTACAATAATGAGGGACAATATACAGCCCAGAACATTTAAGACATATTCAAGTTAAGAACATGGCATTAGAAGAGACATCTTAGAACATTAAAAGGTAACATTCAAGCTACCAAGAGAATGCAAAAAAGGGAAAAAAATCCATTATCAGGGGTGGAAACTAACATGGAAAACACTGGTGTTCTTATTAAATCAGTCAAAGTAATCATGCATGGTAATCCATATAAAAGTCACATAGTAGATAGTCCCTTATTCAGGGAAAGTTTGCCTGAAGAGGAAGGTCTTTGCCTGCTTCCAGAAAGACAGCAGAGATGGGGCAGTCCTAGCCTCCAGCGGGAGGGATTTCCAAAGTCTGGGAGCAGCAACAGAGAAGGCCGTTTCATGTGTTCTTCTGAGACGTACCTGTGAAGGTGGCGGGATGGAGAGAAAGGCCTCTCCTTATGACCTTAGCGTCCGAGCCAGTTCATAAGTGAGATTCGATCTTTGAGGTAGCTTGGAACCAGGCCATTTTGTGCTTTGCAGGTTAAAACCAACACTTTGAATTGTGCTCGATAGCTGATTGGCAGCCAGTGGAGCTGCTTTACTAGGGTGTAAAGTTACTACTCTGGAAATACATGATTTAAAAAAATAGAGAACATGTGCTGATTGCTTCAGGAAACACATTCAGAAATAGAAGAAAAGCCAGAAGCTCCTAAATCTGTGGTCCAAGCAGTAGAGACATACAGTATATGACCATGGACTTCCAGAAAGTGGCTACAGAGTGCCAGCCTTTTCTAAATAAAAAACAACTTATTAAAAAGTTGTTCTTGAAACTGAATGGTAAGTGGTTGCCATGAAACACACATCAAGCCTTGATTAGGGCATATGTATAACTTTAAACTACGTGTTGTAACTACTTAGCTCTTTTGACTTGTTTTTAGTCATATGGACTGAGAGAATTGATTCTATTATGGACTTCAAAACTTTTATTTTCACTGATTCAATCTTGATGCATAATTTCTGCATAAAACTGATGTAAAAGGCAATTTGTTTGTATGAGATATGAGGGAGCTAGACAGTCTCTACATTGTTTCCAATAGAATGATGAATGGCCTAGTTTGAAATTCCAAGCCACCCTCCTATTTTAAACTAGCCTTTTGTTGTAAAACAAAATGGTAGAAGCTAGAAATATATAGCATTTACTCTGCATTTTGAATATTGAGAGGGGAGGGGGCGGTATTATAACTGGAACAGTTGCCATAAAAAGCTCTATTTTTGGATGTGTTATTTATATTTATACAGCTTTTTAAACATATTCGTGATGATGAATGGGGATTGCAGAAGAATATATGACAGCTCAGTACTGTAGTTTAGAAATGGGCCTGACAGGCAAAACAAACAATCGGGCATTGTAATAGGTTACCTTTACCTGGGTCAGATTGGTATCACAAAGAATCACTGGAGACAAGAAATAGAGAACAAATGAAATTCCAGAAAGGAGCTGTGGTGCTTGTTTGTTGAACTGTTTGGCCCAATAGTGAAAATGTTGTGGGAGGATAAAAATATTGTTGCTTCTATTGAAAGTATGCAGGGTGACAAAAAAAGGAGCACTCTGTTTTTATAAACACCTTCACCTCCCTACTTATAGTTTATGACGAGAACTGTCATTAGTAAAATAGACATGAATGTATATACAGCGGTACCTCTGCTTAAGAGTGTTTCAACTTAAGAGCAATTTGACTTAAGAGCAGAAAACAGCTGGCATTTTAACTGTTGCCTTACAAATTTTAGATGTGGTCTCGTCTATTACGGTTTTTTTTTATTTAAAAAAAATCTGATTTTTTTTTAGATATGGCTCCTCTGCTTAAGAATTGTTGGACTTAAGAGCATGCATTTGGAATGGATTAAATTTGTAAGTAGAGGGACCACTGCAATTGTTTATTATAGGGATGTATTTAAGAAACGGTAGACTGAATTGTATCAAATCAATGCATATCATAGACAAGAATATAACCTGGATTTTAAAGCAGTGCTTAGAAAGTTACTTTTGAGAAGACCTTTACCATACTGCTCTTGATGGCTTCAGTAGGCCATCATAGTTCTTCTCAAAGCAAATATCCAAGTTTTGCTTTAAAAGGACCATTCACCAGGTAAAGAAAATTCAATGCCTAAAATGTGTGACATTTAAGCCCTGGCTAGTTTGGAAATGTTCCTTCCATCATGCCATATTACTCTGAAAGGTAGATAATATATGGCTCATAGAACTGAACGTGATGAAAATCAAATGCTTTACTGTATATATCCCACAATCAGTTTATTTTTCCCCATTAAAATGGGGTGTCTCACAATGTCCAGATTCAAATTGTCCACAAAGTTAATCTGGCATGTCTGCTGGGGTTTAATTGTAATTTAACAGGGATCAAATGCCAGTCTAGTCTGGCCATTAAAACTATAGGACGATAAATGTATTTTATTGCTAGACAGACTGAATCTTAAGTAATCCAGACACAAAGTAGTGTCAAACAAGTTGATTGTATAAATGCCCATGAAAGGTTCATCAAATCAGTGTGAGTTTGCCAACTGTCTGTGTTATAACCCAAAGCATGCCTTTTGGTACACACTGAAAACTGGGTAACTTAATCTACCTTTTGAAAATAGCAGTCATTCACTTTGTATTTCTGCGCAGTTTAGGAATGAAGTCATGGACCAGTATTAATTAAAGAAAGCTCAGAAGTATGGGAATGAGAGGGGAAAGAAGGGCAGCAAAGTCATAAATGATGGGTCAACACTTGGCATACTAAAATAAGTGTCTGAAAGAATATATTTGATGTGAAGGTGAGTAGATATAAAAGTGATGCTATTTAATTAAAAATCATGGATAATTAAATTGCAAATAAAGACATTGACAGAAGGTGTGACTGGAGTTGGAAGGTTGATGAGTATATAAATTAAAGTCTGAGCAATGGAATGTTTGTCTATAAACTGAATAATGCTATGCATTAATTTATCAGCAAGACAGCTCATGATACTCTGTCATTTATCCTCCCTACTATTTTAAAATATATTTTATTATTTTATGAAAAAAGAGAGGGAAACACACTCCCTCTCTCTCACACCCACCCACATGTGTGCATATACATATAAAAGACTACATTTTTTCATCGTATTTCATCTGATAGAGTTAGTATAGCTAAGTTCAACTTACACCAAATTCTTATTATTCTACTACATCCTTTTTGTGTTTAGTAGCCAATTATAAAACATATTCCAGGATTGGAAAAATTCACATTCATCTTTGTCCTTCAATCTGTGTATGTTAGCCTGCCCATCTCTGCACATTCCATTATTTTATTCAATAGCATTTATTCTGTTGGTGTTGCTTCGCTTTTCCATAACTGTGTTCACACCATTCTTGCTGCTGTTAGTACATGCAATACTAAATAGCTACAATCTTTGTTCACAAAGTTTGGTAATATACCTAATAAACATATTTGTGGTTTGAATTCTAGGTTTTGCTTTGTCATTTGTTTTAGCCATGTATGAATTTTTACCCAAAAAAGCTTCACTTTATCACATGTCCAACAAGGATGCTAATAAGTGCCCTCATGTTTTCTACACTTCCAACATTTACTCAGTGCATTGTGAAACATTCTAATTAAATTGTATGGTGGGAGATGCCATCTTCTCTCTCCCTGTGGCCGCCCATGCCATTCTGTGCAGAGGGTATTATACCCTCCTATTTTTACTGATGTCTCTGATTTTATGCTCGCTTGCTATGGTTTCTTTTCTTTTATTGTACACCACCCCGAGTTCCGTCATGGAAGATGGGGCGGTATATAAATATAATAAATAAATAAATAAATAAATAAATAAATAAATAAATAAATAAATAAATCTTTAAAACATTGTAAGTATTTTTTCTATAAGAAGCAGCTATTGTCACTTTATAGTTATTGGCCCAATGTCTGTGCCATTTTCCTAATTCGATCGTGTATCGAAAGTCCTTGGCCAATTGGATCATTGTATGTTTGACTTCCTTGTCTTGCATTTCTCAATCTAATAGACATTTGTATAACTGTTTAATTTGTTTTTCTTCTGTAAATAGCAGGATTTTATCCAATGATGAATATGTTTTTCACATCCATGTTTTTTTTTTGTCTTCGTTATAAGTTGATTTTATTTGTAGTAGAGGCCACCATGGTAGAATCAACCCTTGTGCTTCTAGTTCAGGCATGTCCAAACTTCGGCCCTCCAGATGTTTTGGACTGCAACTCCCACAGTCCTTTGCCAGTGGCAATTAAGTTTTGAGTTCTGTATATCTTGTATATAGAGATGGGCACGACTCAGAAAAAATGTTCGTTTTCGTTTTCGTCTAGGGGTCCGTCCGAAAACGACAAACGAAAACGAAAACGAATTTTTTTTCATTTCTTCCCATTTAGCTCCATTAAGTGCTTTTCCAGTAACGAAAAACGAAAAACGGCTCAAAATTAGTCGTTTCCTTTCCGTTTTCGTTCCAGTTTTGGGCCGTTTTTCGTTTTTCGTTTCGTTACGTAATGGAAACGAAAAACAAAAACGGAAACGAAAATTCCGCTAAGTCGTGCCCATCTCTACTTGTATATCTTCATTCCCTCTTATCTCGCTATTCAAAATTTCAATTGACAAAGAGCAGAGGTAAAAGCGGACAGCCTTGTCTTACCCCTTTCTTTATCTATTTTTTTGCATTAGTTCTCCGTTCACCATGATTTTTGCTGTTTGTTCCTTATATATTGCTGATATCCAAATTCAAAAAGTTTGTACCAAAGTCCATTATTTCTAACTGCTCTTGCAGATTATCAAACACTTTGGGGCATCTAAAAAATAGCCAAGCTAATTGTTGTTCAGGATGTACTTGATAATATTCTAGCATATTGATAATTATTCTAATATTATTTCTAAGTGGTCTTTTAGGGAGAAAACTATTATGATCTACGTGGATAAATTCATTCAGAAACTTTTAAAGTCTATTTGCCATAATCATCACCAATATTTTATAATCCACATTGACAGAAGGTGTGACCAGAGTTGTAAGGTTGATGAGTATATAAATTAAAGTCTGAGCAAATGGAATGTTTGTCTATAAACTGAATAATGTTATGCAAGACAGTTCATAATACTCTGTCATTTATTCTCCCTACTTTGTTTCCTCCACATGCCACCTACAGATGATTGCCTATATTACCATTCTGAGGAAGAAGAGTAGCTAAATTGCTGTTACTGAAAGTGTATCCAAATGGGAAAGTTATATTTTTGGACTACAGCCATCAGAATCACACAGCACAGTTGCTTTCCTGAATCATCCATCAGCAATGTCTGGTCTTCAGGGCATCATGTTTAGAAAACGACCAGCTCTAGAGTGTTACACAACACAGTGGCAACTCTCCAGATTGGGATGGATGTGTGGATAGCTACCACTGGAAAATCAGTGCTCCTAGCAGTCTGCTCCCTAAAATGGACACTACACTTTGCCTCATTGTCCCTGAGCAAACCTGGCAAATTTCAGTCAGAGGCTGAATCCTGAGCACTGCATCCCATTGTGGACAGTGCAATTCAAAAAGGATACTGACCAACTCGAACAAGTAAGGATGCTGACAAACTGGAACAAGTTCATAGGAAGACAACAAGGATCGTCAGAGAACTGTAAACCAAGCCCTTTGAGGAAAGAATGAAAGAACTGGCCATGTTCAGCCTTGAGAAAAGAAGACTGAGGGGTAATGTGATAGCACTGTTCAAATACAGTATTTGAAAAATAGCAATACAGAGGAGGGGCAGAGTCTGCTTCTGATCATCCCAGCATGCAGGATAGATCATAATGTACTCAAGTCACAGGAAGACAATTTTTTGGTTGAAGATCAGGGAGAATTTCCTGTTAAAGATGTATGACAGTGTAACCAGTTACCTTGGGAGGTGGGGAGTGTGCAATGCTGGAAGCGTTCAAGAGAAAATTGGACAACCACCTGTCAGATCTGTTTTGATTTGGATTCCTGAGCAGTGGATCTTGATGGCCTTAGGTCCCTTCCAACTCCATTATCCTATGAGATTCAACTTGCAATAGCACAGTTTCTACTTAACTGAGGAGACCTGTATATCAGTTTCCTAATGTGCTCTGTGATCTTTTTATGGATTGGATGCAAAATACTTAATGCAAAGTTTGGATGCCAACACATCTAAAAGCTCATCCCATTGTCATTGGTTCAAATTGGCATATATTGTGATTGAAGGGAGGGCTAAAATGAATAGAAAATGAATAGGAATGAAATGCATGCTGCTAATCAGTGTATAACCTGGAAGGTCAGCTCATCTGTGCATATTGTTGTAAATAGCCTGGAGTTTAAATAAATAAATAAATAATGGTAGCAACCTCATGCAGGAAATGTACTGGCTTATTTTTCATATAAGTAATGTGCAAATGAAAACACTTCTACTTTAGAATAACCCCTGCTGAGAAAATTATCACATTCAAAATAAAAGAAAGATTAGGATGACCCTCTTTTGTTTCATGTTACCCTTCATGGTGGTGTCTCAGACAAATCCTACCATTATGAGCACTGAAATAGTATAGGTTTCACATGAGAATATTTCCACTGTGTCATGCATACGTTCGTCCTTTATTGCTTTCTATGGGGCTGGAGAGTCAGATGACCCAGGCTCATGGCAACAGATTGTAAGCCAGAATTCAGACAATTGGGAATACCATTTGAAAATATCAATCCAAAGATGTTAGCACAAACACGGCTACCTCTTCTAAAACACTTTGAGGGCTGCTGCCTAAAACAAAAGCCCAGCTTTGTCAAGATTTTTATTCATTTTTCAAATGCTTTTTGTTCTTATTCTTGTCTGACTCTTAGATTTTTCCTCATTAAGGAGTACAAGACATTTGTCATTAGGAACTTCTTCAAAGGATTTCTTAAAAATATGAATAAGTAATGCCAGGCTGCCATTAAGAACTTAACATCATCCTCCCAAAGTATCTAGAAAGAAAGAGTGGCAGAAAACTTGAAATTCTGTAACACATCCATTATCTTTTCTTCAATTATTCCTGTTCTCTAGAGACTTACTTGTTTTTTTAAAAAAACTGCTACTCAACCTTCTCCTGCTCCTTCTCATTGCTAATTACCTGGAAACTTGTAGGTGACATCTGACCCAAATATTTGGAATCACTGAGATATATCCTTCTCTTTTGATAAAAATCAAAGAATAAGAACTTTTCTCTAAGGGGACCTTTGTCTTTAACATCCTTTTATAAAAAAATGTACAGCCAATAATAATATTGAAATACAAACAACATAATGTGAAGCTCCGGACCAGCTTCATGACCCATGGGGTTTTAAAAGACAAGGTATTAACTATCCAAATCACCGCCTGATTATCATACCAAAACAACACTAAGGAGTTTGGCCATGGTACTGACCAAATCCAGAAGACACCAACGATGGGGAATAACTTTTTAAAAAGTCAAATCTCTCATGATCACTTTCACCTTCCACTCCTCAGGCCACTGTTCGGCACACCAACGACCCTTGAAGAAAAATCCCAAAGTCTAACGCCCCTGACACATCTGTTGTGTACCTGTAATTCAGGGACCAAATGCAGCTCAGCTCTCCAAAATGAAACACCATTAAAATCTTTCAAAATGTACCCCAAACCTGCAAATCTTCCCTCATACCCACTGCCATCCTTGTCTTGTGATGGGGCTTTTTTAAGGCCCACCATTGCATCACAGATATTTCTTAGGAAGGCCTTGCCTAGTGCCACCACCCAACATCCAAAATTAAGATGACCAATTATTTCTTGCAGTTCGTGTAGTGACACCTTATGCCAGCCAATTAATGCCTTCAAGAACTGATTGAGATTTTCTAATTTGTCAGCCAGTAATCTGCTAGTCTACTGACAAGTATCCAATTTGACACCCACAAAAGTTAAAACCGTTGCTGGACCTTCCATTTTTTCTTCTCCCAAAGCGACACCTAACTCAGCCACTACATCCCCAAAAGCTGCCATCAGCATTGCACACTGAGGTGAGCCAGATTTCCCAAAAAACAAAATATCATCCAGGTAATGGACCACCTGGTGTAAGGTGGACCTCTGCGGGACACACCACTCTAAAAAGGTACTTAAGCTCTCAAAGGCCACATGAGATACGGAGCAGCTAAAAGGCTCTATCCATATAAAACTTGCCTTTGAAAACAAAGCCTAACAACTCAAAATCCCACAGGTGTACCTAGAAGAGCCTAAAAGCCAACTTGATGTCATATTTGCCCATCAGCCGCCCCCCCCCCCCAAGGACTGGCCCATACACACCACAGCATCAAAGAACGTGTGCCTAACTGAGCAAAGCTCCTGTGGAATCATATCATTAACCGACTAGCCCTCTGAGTAAGATAAGTGATGGATGAGTCAAAACTCATCTGGCACCTTCTTGGAAACAATGCCTACAGGGGGAAACCCAAAAACACAGAGTTGGGGGGGTCATTAGAAGGACCCCAAACCCTACCTTCCTTAACCTCCTTACCAATCTTGTCCCTGACTATCTCTTCATGACCTTTAACCAACTTCAAATTGTTTGCTAACCTCGCAACCCTAACACCAAAAGCAAGAATCCAAAACCAAACCAAAAAAAGGCTAACAAGTACTGAGCGGCACACCCATCAGGGTGATTACTCATCCCTGGGAAGTCCGTATATGCTCTGAAAATTAAATTGATATACTGGGTTAGGGAGAAAGCCCTCTCAGGCTTAGCTTTGCAAATCACACCTACATACCATATATACTCAAATATAAGCTGAGTTTTTCAGCTCTTATTTTTGGCTGAAAAAACCACCTTTGGCTTATATTTGAATGAAGGCAGCAGAGGGCTAATCCTGCCCGTCTCACCTCCTGAGCACTCATCCGGCTTGGGGAAGACAGCGGAGGTCTAGTCCTGCTCATTCCACCACCCCCTGAGCACTCCCGTCAGCTCTTCAGAGTAGCCGAAGTAGCTGCCATGGCAACAACAAAGAGCAGATAGGGAAGCTAGGAGTGCGTTGGGAGGGCTGGGCCACGCCCCCTTCCCCAGCCTGGCAGGCCCCTGGGAGTGGTGAGTGACCAGCGGCAGCAGCGGTGGTGGAGGAGTCACCCCCACCAGCCCCTGCTTGTGGTGTGGCTGAGGATGTGGTGAGTGGGAGCGAGTGCTCCACCTGCTTTTTTTCACCTTTCTTCCTTGCCTTGTGCTCCTTGGTCTTTGTTGCTGATCTGAGGCTGGAGGAGGGAGGGGGCAGCCCCTTCCCTTCTGCCCAGGAGTTGCTGTGCTCTGTTATTGCCCCCTAATCCCATCCTCCTCTTCCTCCTCCTCCTCTCCTCTTGTGGGAGTTGTGGTCCACAACTCGATAGCCACTATCTATTTTTATTTTTGAAATTTACCAATAGCTGCTGCATTTCCCATCCTAGGCTTACACTCGAGTCAGTAAGTTTTCCCAGTTTTTTGTGGTAAAATTAAGGTGCTTCAGCTTATATTTATTTGGCTTACACTAGAGTATATAGAGTAAATGAAAAAAACTGCCAACTAATTAGACCAGCATCTGTCAGTTTTGAGACTGCATATTTTCTCCTTCTCCCATTCCTCTAGCTTCTCATTTTTTTCTTGTCTATTAGCCAAACGGCCTGATATTAAGGAAAAGCCTTGTCTGCTGAAGAAACCACTGGGATCCTGTCAGGATATTGAATCCAGCCTGCTGGCCATTGAATTCACTGTAGAGCAGAGATTGCCTCTCAGCCAGTCCTCCTGGGTGGCCCTTCCCATTGTCCCTTCTTCACTAGCAAAGCCTGCCAGGAGTCATAGTCCCAAAGCTGTCTTCTCGGCAGCTGCCATGTTCCTTCCCACGAGCTGGGAAGAGGCTGGCCAGGTAGCCAGGAGAGTGGGTGGCAGAAGAAGCAGCCTGGGGTCACCACTAGGCAGGAGTGGCCATGATGCACCTCCCATGAAGAGATGTTCCCACTGCTGCTGCCACCTGCAGACTGGGAGCCACCCGAGGAGGAGAGGAGGAGGAGACCTGGTAATGAGCAGGCCTTCCAGGCCCCAGGCCCCTTTTGGGGAGTGACTCCTGATGGCCCTGCCTTGGAAGAGCCTCCCCCTGCAGAGCCATTCCCTTGGCCTGGCCTGGCCTGGCCTGGCCTGGATGGATAGATGGGGTGGGGGTGAGGGGAGGGGGTATTTGTTCATTTTTTTCAAACAATAGCCCAGCCCCCAACAGTGTCTGAGGGACAGTGAGCTGGCCCCATTTAAAAAGTTTGAGGACCCCTGTATTAAAGTGATCTGATCTAGCTCTGTTGCTCCTGCAGCCTCAAAATGGCCACCGGCACCAACTAAATGGCTCCCAGCCACTCTCAGCCTCTGCCGTGTGTCATACAATGGCATGAGGCAAAAGGAGTAAGGAAATCTTCACTGGAACCTTACAGTATATAGGCTCATAGCCTGAGAGACCACATGGTCCACAATTTGGATGTCACGTCCGGTCAGGGAGGCAAAGGAGCTCCTTCCAGTACTGAGTGGCTGTTCGGAGCAGCCCCAATCAAGGCATTTTATTAAAACATTTCCTAGTTCTCTTTCATTTGAAAGGAATCCTTGGATAGTACATTAGCTCATCCTCAGCAGCATGCAGGCATGTTACCAAAATAGAAACAATTAAACTGATAAAAATAATAAAGAAAGACTTCATGGTAGTGGGTTTCCCCCCTTCTTAATTGCTCATTATTGCACAGTGGAAGGGTTTTCATTGCGTTTAAGGGTGCCTACCTTGCACCTGATATTTTATATTTGAAAACACACACACCACAACTGGCTCTATGGAGTTGGGATCCTCGATGACAGTTCTGTTAAAATCAATAGGACTTACTTGAGAGAAAGTACTGATGTGATTGAGGTGCATGATTAGAAGAAGACATTATAATACAGCATTATAATATTATTATCATAGGAACTACACCCCAGAATTACAAACATCTTCATTGGGGCAAATATTGTTTTCAGTTGGATTGGTATCACAAAAAAGAGAGAGAACACCAGAGGACATGGATTTGAAACTTCAAGCTGGCAGCTCAGCTTCATGGCTTATAACAGCTTTTACTAGTGTTACAGCACTGGCTTTCCCCCTACGGTCTCACAGGGCTGAATTATAGTCTCTAAGTGCAACCACTTACAAAAATGAGAACCCAGTTAACTTCACCAGAGTTCTCTGGAGAGCAGGTTTTGGAAACAGGAAAGAAAGGACAGTCTAGTCCCTGGGCACATGCCTGTTAGGGAAGGTTTGTACAGATAAGCAAAAGAAATCAGGTTCTACAGCTCATGTGGATTCATCCCCTCCCTTAGCATGCCTGTCACTGGTCTCTCTAGGGATATGGTGGTGTCCCGGCACTTGCCCAACCATATGGCATATCTGGTCTCTGACCCCTGTTGCAAAAAAAAAAAAAAAAATCAGTGAGGGTAGACTTCCACCAGCCTTCTCCTCTCTTGCATCCTCCCACATGCCCTCTTTTTTGGAGAGAGACAATGATCCTGAACCTTTTCCTACTCGTGTTCTTTTATCCTCCTTGACCCTGTGTCCTCTGGTTGCTTCTCCTTAGGGATCTTCCTCTCCTTCAGCTGCTTCAGCTTGATCCTGAGAAAAATTACCCTCCTTCGAACCTGATCTGGAGGAAACTTACTCTCTTTTCAGCAGTACTGGGGTCTGAGGGCTAAGTCCCCTGTGCCCCCTCCCAGACCTACTTTGTTTCGACTGGGACACATCCCATTAAATGCTAGGTGTGTTCAGAGGCAGCAGCACCTTCTGTTAGGTAGGATTCACACACACACACACCCTGCCTCCTTTCAGTTGAATGAGATTTTTTTTCATGTGAACTGAATGGCTCTGCAACAATGTGTTTCTATCTTGACCTTAAACAGTTTTTTTGCTATGTGCCATCAAATTGCAACCAAATTATAGCAACAATAAGTAAAGCCAAGTTTTACTAGTTTCACACCCCTATGAGCATCCAGGACTGAGCAGGGATTTTTCAATCCAGGATTCCTAAGTACTAATCCATCACTCTATCCACCATACCACACTGGCTATCCTATGTAACAAAGTAAATATATTTACTTGACACTAATTTTCTTTCATTCTGTACTTTGAGGCTTAGAAGCTATGAGTAGAGTCCAGCACATGTTGGATTTGGTGATTTGGAGTCAAGTCTCTGCTTGGTCATGGAAAACTCACTGAGATGTGGCATATTCATTAACTACTTGAACATCTCATATGCCTTGAAAACCTTATTAGGGTTTTAAGAAGTGACTCGATAGCACACAACAACAGTTAATGCAATGCAGAAATTCAACCTGCATAGCAACCCTAGGGCTGTTTACTTAAAAATAGGTCCAATGAGGCTAAATCCACATATTTTTCCAGAAATATTGAGTATTTCCTGATGTTTTGAATGAAGGATACAGAAGCACAATATTCCACATGCAAAACACAGAGGTTTTTTTTAAAGAATTGAATTTATTTTTAATTTTAATGTGCATATAGGTTTGTGCTAAGAAAATATTCAACTGCCTAGCTGCATCTGCATAACCTGCTAGATAGAAATAAACTGGCTCATTTTGAACAAATGTATGTGAAAATCTAAATGATATGAGTAACACACATTAATGTAATATTGTGCAGAGCAATAACCTGTGGCACATCATTTATTTCTAGGAGTTATAGATGACCTCATAATTCAGGAGTGATGGAGCAAAACAGAACAACAAGTGAGCTATGAAGAATCACCCAAAAAAGAAAAATGGAACATTGGTAAGCAAGCCTGTTGTATCAATGCAGTTTCAGCCAGCATTGATACCCTGTAATATGTTACACTAGTTGTTGTGTTTAAATGGGAATCTGCTTATGGACTTAAATGTAGAAGCCGTCTTTATGCTATTATTGCTGGCATGGGGCAGGGAGGGTAACCATAGTGCTCAGCTACCATATAACTGAATTGTAAATGTATCTCTGTGTGTGTTTTTGTGCAAGAAGGTGAACATGTGGCTCCATTTTACTGTTGTTAGTCTGAAAGATGATAGGAGACCATCATCTTTTTTGAGGTCCTCTACTTGAAGGGCCACCAGTCCAAGTTAGCTTTAAAGAAAAAGCTAACCATGATGGAGATTATGGACCCTGAAGTTGCCCATCTGTTGTAGGCTGTTATTATGAAGGTGTCCATCGGGATCATTACTTGGCCCACTCTTTTCCGCTTGGGTGAGACATTTCTTAATATTGCTTAAATGACTACAAATCCTTTCTAATTTTCCATCTGTGGATAAAAATAGCATATGGGATGGTATGCAGATTGGGGATCTGCTTTTAGCCCTCTCTTTTGGTGATGCCAGGGGGCGTGTTGACTCAGTGCACTAAGGCTTCCAAAAACTATCGGCTGCAAAGTCAGCAGCTCAGCAGTTCGAATCCCGGGTGCCGTGCAGCGGAGCGAGCTCCTGCTGATAACCCCAGCTCCTGCCAACCTAGCAGTTTGAAAGCATGTCAATGCAAGTAGAAAAATAGGTCCTGCCATAAAAAGCGGGAAGGTAAAAAAATAGTGTTTCCTTGCAGCCATGCTGGCCAGCCACGTGGCGATGGACTTGCACAACACTGGCTCTTCGGCTTGAATACGGAGATGAGCACCGCCCCTAGAATCGGACATGACTAGCACGCATGTGCGGTGGGAAACCTTGACCTTGACCTTTTTTTTGGTGATGCAGGTTCTCCTATCTTAGTGATGCACAAGTGGCCAACTTAATGACAGTTTTGTTGCATTAGTTGCTACTAGAAAAAAAGATGTTGATCAGCTAAGCACACTCTGCAACGTTTATATTATTTTTCAGGTTCTTGTAGCACTGAGAGAAGAATGAGGCACTAGCCTCAGATAGCAGACCCTCGGGCAGGGATATGTCCAAGATATTGAAAGGAGAGAGCTTTGTACTTTCTGCAAATGACCCTGTGTCCCTAAGGTAGCATGCTCCTTTCAAATGCAGTGGAATATGTCTGTTCACATAAGATTGATTGGCCTGCCCACTAAGCTTCTGTACATGAAAAGGAGGGGTAACGGTAAAGGTTTTCCCCGCACATGCCTGCTAGTCATGTCCGACTCTAGGGGAGGTGCTCATCTCTGTATTCAAGCCGAAAAGCCAGTGTTGTGCAAGTCCATGGCCACATGGCCGATATGGCTGCAAGGAAACAGTGTTTTGCCTTCCCGCTTTTTGCGGCAGTACCTATTTATCTACTTGCATTGACATGCTTTCAAACTGCTAGGTTGGCAGGAGCTGGGGTTTTCAGTGGGAGCTCACTCGGCTGCGTAGCACCTGGGATTCGAACTGCCAAGCTGCTGACTTTGCAGTCAACAGTTTTCGGAACCATAGTCCACTGAGCCACCACACTCAGGTACCTTTTTGTGCTTTGCTTTAGACACCACACTATATCTGGCCAGCCTTAATGACATGTCTGCTGTATACAGCCTCGGTAGTGGTATATGCCATGTAGGACAGTTTGGACTGGCTCAACCTATTCTAGACATGTTTGCTTTCTAATTGTTCCAGTTCCTTTTAACCTGGCTCCATCAAACTGGACAGTTGGTTTTGAGTTGTACGTTGCCATTGTTTCCATTTCAACATTTCAAAGCACACTAAGAAACACCATCTGCTGCAAGTTATCCTTCAAGGAAAAATAGACAGGAAGTGTGGCCCAGGGATAGAGCAACATTCTGGCTTAAGAACTTAAACCAATGGTCCACAGAGAGCACAGGTGCTCTGTTTAGAATAGCTTTAGATAGAAACCAGTTCAGGCTACTGATTGCCAACATTCTACAAGGACATGGCACTTGAAGAAGAAGAAAGCACTTATATCTTCATACGGCTCAATATTGCATTTTTATAACTAGTCTTTGAATCCATAATTAATTCCAATGAATCAAATGGTACATATTCATCTTTGTCTTTCTTGATTATCTTTCCCAGCATCTCAGAGGTTCTCGGTAATTAAGACAACTGGAATGATTTTTAATACATTTTCCACCTGTCATCAACTGTTTGGGACACAATATTTATTCTGATATTGTTTCTTACCATGGAGGAGGATAACCTGGAGAAAGCTTAACAATAACGCAAACACACACACACACACACACACACACACACACACACACACACACACACACACACACACACACACACACACACACACACACACAGATCTCATATCCCCCCCATCCCTCCATTTGGTAGCTTAATCCCCAGACTGTTTCCTTATATTTTCCCTGAGGTTAATTACTGCACTTATTTTTTTCTTCTCCCATATGGTGATTTTTCTTGTGTCACAAACATATTCTGTTATATTTTTTGTCTTCCAGAGTGGTCTCCCACTTCCAGTGCTCTGCATTAAGAGAAGCACCTTTCTTTGGGAGTAAGTCCTATGTCTTTCATAGTCATACGGTTGAGAAGCAAACGGCTGTATTTTGAATACTGCATATGCTATGGGAGGTCCAGAGAAGTGTCTTCCTACCGATATGTGGATTCAGAAGGGATACAATCAAATTTTCATGGAGAAGCTAACTGAAGCAAGATTTTACCATCCATGTCCCATGTGGAATTATTCCTCCTCATTGTTCAGAAAGCTTATGTCAAGCTTCTGCAGCTCTGTTTTCCTTTTAGAAGTTTTAACAAGTGTAGGTTTAGGAAATCCATTAAAAGAAAAACTTTTAAGGTAACAAGTAATCAAAGAAGATACTTCTGTGTAATCTGGGAGTGACACAATGAGAAACATGTGGCCTGTATCTCTTGGGTTGTGAATTCAATAATGATGTCTTATTGCTCCATGAGAGTATAGCAATGGTCTTGTACTGGCAGAACAATTGTAAAAATGGGAGAAATTCAAATTAAAAACATGACTTTTAAATTGGGCTTGGAACAGTGGTCACTCATCCATTACAGCAAATATGGTGTTGCCCTATCTCCAACCTAGGCTACTCTAGCCATGCTACTCTTCCAGTCTCCTAGCTAGAGTTAAAAGGCCCATGCCAACCAATAGTACATATCACAAAGAGACACCTAGCAGGGGGGGAATCCCAGAATCTGACTCCTTTTTTTCATAACTAGCCACTTCTTAATCACAAAAGATCCACCAGGCTGTTTTTCATCAGGCTATTTTGTCATCTATTGCTTGAAGCCACAAAGTGATCTAAATGCCAAGAAGAAATGGTAATGAGCACTGGAGGGTATCTTCACTACTGGTGTTGTTAACACTCATTCTGCCTTTTGCTGTGTAAAATTTGGCACAGTTTTTCCTGCTGGCAACATGGACACAGTATTTTCCAGCAACATATGGTCATTTCCTGGATCATGGATACAGAAGTATGGGATCCCATGTTAATAAAGGAGAGGCTTTTTGAATGCACTGTATATTGACACAAGCCCAACAGTGCACACCTATAAATTTATTTATTTATTGAATATCTATTCCCCTCCTATTAGTGCCAAAGGCATTACTCTGGACCTTGGAAGACATTCATTCAGCAAATCCACCCTCTGTATATCACAACCTTGCATTTCCATTAGAGTGGCCATTTACATTTCACCAAATAAAATAAAATAATGGGAATTTAAATAAAGATGGAGAAACGCATCACCAAAAACGAGGGCATATGAGATCAGTTGCTGGGCATAAAACTGCATATGCAAATATACAGACTCAAAATCAGAAATGGGGTAGCAGCTTACTACAGTAGGAAAGGCAGTAACCTGATGATTTGTGCGCCAGCTGAGTCACTTGTCGAGGTGCACTGCTCATCATGAACAGGCAATTTCAAGGTCTCTAGTCTCCTTTCTTTTGGTTCTTTATTTTGAAATCAGGCAAAGACTGGACGGCCTTGCAAAGAGAAGATTTGTCTTTTATCTGCTCAAGAAATATGTAAATGCTCTGGATTCTGTCCTTCATTAAATGTATTGGAGTTCATTATCATATGGGTGCCGCAGAAAACTGTATTGCAGTATGGTATGCATATTCACAAAGGGCCTTTTCACACGACCCCTAAGATCTGCTGGCCACTTAAACTCAGACCAGAGATCTTGGGGGTTCGTTGCTCTTCCTGCGTCCCCACCCCTCCGCACTTCCTTGCTCCTGTCTGCGTGGGGGGAGGGAAGAAAAAAGAGAGGAAAAATGCAGGCTCACCTCCGAAGCCGCCCGGAGCCCCGTCATGGTCCTGATTCCTTCTCTTCTGTTTGTTTTTGTTTTTTGTCTCCTGCCCCTTCTCTTAAAGGGGCAGGAGGCAAAAAAAAAAAAAAA
>JAHTLZ010003518.1:8572888-8602185 GCA_023846285.1 Phrynocephalus versicolor | reverse complement strand
TGGGACGCGCTTAGGTGGGTGTGGTCGCACTTAATTTCCTGCAAACTTCGGAGCTGGTGGGGAAACAATTGTACGCTCCGGAGCTGGCAGCCATTTGCTGCGGAGTTTAGGGGTAGTGTACAAATACCCAAAGTAGCATTCTGAGCATTTTTCAGAGGTTTTGCCATTGACTTTATTTTGGTGTTACAGTCCTCTTTTCTTTGACACTGCTGCTTCCAACCTGCCATTTGCATCCTCCTCATGTGTGGCCAGTAGTCAGAACTGATAGATCTTGCATTCTTGGCAACAGCTGGGGCTCCAAGCTGACAAAAGCTGCCTGGAGACTTTATTTGTCTGCTTTTTGGAAGTGCAATGGCAGCTACAGTACGTAGATGGAATACTGATACTTCAGAAGTCACAAAGTGAGCAGCAATAAGGTATGGTTAAATTAGTGCTACTTGAGAGAGTAATGCACCATGGATTTAGATGCTTTCTCTTACATAAGAAAAAAGATTTAGAATAATAAAGATTATAACCACTGTATACCACAGTTACAAAGCATCTGGGTAATTGTTTCTATAAAAGAAAATAGAGCTGTGTGCTGTGTTGTCCTCTCTCCAACCCCCAAGCTTTATGCAGCCTTCTTTTATTTACTAGAAAATATGTGAAGGGAACACATGTGTGTGAATGAATGTGTTTACCAACGTTCACAGAATAGGCATTTAATAGATTGAATCAGGAGCGGCCATAGTAGCACAAAACAAATCCAAAGACTCATACAAGGGCTACACCTTTAGTAGGTCAACCCAAAAAGAGGAAAAAAAAGATGTGCAAGCTTTCAAGATTATTCTCTTCATCAGGCAAAATGACACCAAAGGAAATAGAGTGAGGAAGGGAACTGTGATGTGTGATGCTTTAAAATGTTGGGTCAGGGTGAGGCATGGTGCCATGACACCATAATCGCTAGGAAAAACAACATCAACACCGTGAGGTTCCTGCAATCCCAAGAGCAGAAATTGGGAAAAGAAATTTAAACCTACTCAGAAACCCATAAGACAACCTCATGGCCACACTGAGAACCAAAGAGCAGAAATTGGGGGAAAAAATTAAACCTGCTCAAAAACCTATAACATAACCTCATGGCCACCCTAGAAAGCAAAGAGGAGAAATTTAAAAATGGGTGAGGCATGTTTCTTTTCAGAGTGCCTGCCTTTAAAATGCACTGAAGTGATCTGCATCATGTCCAAAAATTGTGATGTGTGAGTTTTAAAAATGTTGGCTGAGGGTGAGGCATGGTCAATGTGCCAACCTGCCTTTAAAATGCACTGAACTGTTCTGTATCATGTTCAAAAAAACACCTTATATATGTGCTGTTGCAAATGTTTACTCTTCAAAAGTAATGTTGCTGTGCAGTGTGCATGCATGTCTTTAAAGTGCACTTTATAAAGAGTTTTACACAAAAAACTTGGTGTCTGTGTCTTTTTTCTAGCCTCTGGAATGAATTAATCCATTCCCAATGCATTCCTATGGGAATCTGCTGTTCAACTTGTGAAAAAATTGACTTACGATCAGAATGGATTAATTTTGTAAGTCGAGGTACCACTGTACTGTGTATATTTCAAAGATTTTTATTCTTAATCAAACATTTTAGCAAACAGAGCATGATGGAAGAAAAGTTAATGTCGGCATATTCAGTAGCTTTACCTGTGATAATTCTCCATGTTCTCAAACTTCAGGTATATATGCTTCCTCCGCTAGCTGCCCTACTATGGAAAGCTGAATTAGATATCCCAAATGTCATAAAAGCCACAGAATCTGTGCTGGCATAAACCAAAGTCCAGAATCTTTTGAGGTCTGATCTTTTTCTTAGACTATTAAGGCGGGGAAGGTACAAACTTGTACAAGGTCTTGTGATTTTTCTCTTCACACAAGATGGAACAGAGGTAAATGTGTAAAGCCTTGGGTCCAAGTTACTGCTGTCTTCCCTGAAAGAACACAACTACAGTAACCCCCCACCAATCGTGGGGGTTGGGGACCCACCCCACCTGCGATGCAAGAAAATCCACGATATGCGGAAGCGGGTGGGGGGAAGGGGTGGAGGGCATCGTACCTCCCGCTGCCACCCACCCGTGCAGCCTGAGGCTTCTCGGGGGAGCCAGGTTGAGCGGTGCGGAGTGACCCGACCGCTCCGCACTGCCCCTCCTGGCCGCCCCGAGGCTTCTCGGGAGAGCCTGGTTGAGCAGCGCGGAGTGACCCGATAGCTCTGCGCCACCCCTCCTGGCTGCCCCGAGGCTTCTCGGGGGTGCGTGGGAGGGTGGAGAGGAGTGACCCAATCACCCCCGTTGCCCCCTGTGCCATCCCGAGGCTTCTCGGGGGAGCGGGGGGTGGCACAGAGCGACCCAGCCACCCCCACCCTCTGCCCATGGTGCAGGTACTGCGATCCCGCGATGTAGCGGGGCCGCGGCACCTGAACTGCGAAATGGCGGGGGGTCACTGTACTTTTCAGATAATGGAAGGGAAAGGGGATTGACTTCACATGTATCTTGTGAGGCTAATGTGTTTTGTGCAAAGCATTCCCTTGTTGTGTGTATCATCCATTTAAAAATAAGAATCCCCCCCCAAATAATTTCCAAGTCTACAGAACTGGGAAAAAGAGGGGGGAGGAAAGAGAGATAGAACATATACTAAACTAGCTACATGCTGGGGAAGAGGAGTTTTGAACCAAGAGAAAAATATGAAGTCACTCTGAAAATGTGCAGCGGAGACGGAATAGGGAAGACAAATGAAGGGGTGGTTCAAATGAACTTATCTGCTTTTACCAGTTTTGAAGCCCTCTGGCACGGAGTACACAGCAGGAGCATGTGGTTGTGTTCTAGTTCTAGTGGTATTCTTGTGGAACACAGGCAGGGTGTGGGATGTGATGTAAGCAGGCCTTTCCCCTGTGTAGTTGATGTCCCACCCTTGACTGTCAATCATTTTGGTGTTCTGCTAAGGTATCAGAGATGTTCTGCTAGTACGTGATTTGTGGTGGTACTTTATATTTCATTCTTGGCCAGTGCGCCACAATGCATCCTTTGCCAGATAAACCATTTCTATTGATAGTAATCATTCTTCCTAATGGAAAAGAGAAAGGGACTTCTTTTTTGGCAATGTCCATTTGTTTATTCAAGTTTGACAAGAAAATGTATATATTCGTGTATTTAATCTGTTCCCTAGTTTTCTTTCCCCCATCACCCACATATAATAATAGAAACAGAGATCGTTAACAAAAAAATCTAATAATCAAGCATAATATAAAAGATAAAATGGATTCATTAAAATATAAGAAAGTATTAAAAACAAATACACATCAATTGGGGGGAGCACTCATCCACATTCAAAGCCCCTTTTTCCAGAACCCACCAAACTCGTAAAAGTCAGGGACATAATCATAGCTTGGACCTCTTACCATCTTCAACTACAACTTCCAGAATCCCTTGGTCAAAATGACCCAGCTCTGAACTTTGGGTGTCGAAAAGTACAAATCTTTCAGTGCACTTGGCATCAATAAATGACACCAGGAAAGATTTCAATTCTGCTTCAAACCAGGAAATAAATTATTCAAATGGAATACCCCACCTGATTAATATTTTATTAATGGCACTAAGATGGTGACCTTGGGCTACCAGGACGTCCTAGCCCTGTTGTGTGCACTGGAAGAGGCAGTGGGGATGCCCATGGTTTGCTGACCCCTTAGAAAAGAATAGTAAATAAATCATTTCCCAGTTTTTATAAAGAATGTCTAAAGAATATGTGTTCCTTTAGTTATGAGAGTGTGTGCATTTATTATCCAGAGAGAAGGGGATAATAAATGCAAAATAACCTGTTTCTTTGGATAGTTGTGTGGATTAATTAGATGGCATTTGCAAAGGCCTTTGAAGTCAAAATATCTGGTTAGAATTCTAAGTATTATCGAACAGTTAATTATATAAAGGCTCATATTTTCAGTACAGACAATTTCCGTGTTAACTTTCTGTGTTACATCTTGAAATTCAGCTCATGAGTTCGTGAATTATAGAATGGTTTAGATCAACATTGATCTCAAACGGAGCTTTCTCAAAGGACCTCTGGCTTTTCTCGTTGAAATCAATGAAAGAATCACCCCAAACCTTTCAGAATTGTCGTTGTTTTTGTAGGACTGTTTGCAAAATAGCAAAGCAAAGCAAAGTGTCCTGCTTATGTACTGCCCCATAGCATTTAAAGCACTCTTTGGGCAGTTTACAATTTATTTATGCAGGCTACACATTGTGCCCACCTCCAGCAAGCTGGGTGCTTATTTTACCTATCTCAGAAGGGTGGAAGACTGTGGCCGCTACCGCACCTCCTTGAGCAGCTGCTTTTTATTTTGCATTGCCTTATCTCCTCCCATGGTCACATGGTCGCTACAGTGGTTCGGTAGTCCGTACTTCAACAGTTGCTTAGCAATCAGCTTCCCCGTTTGCACTTGGCTGAACCGCTTTAAGCTACGACAGGGAGAGAGCAGAAACAGGGGGGAAACCAAAAACAGGTGGCATAGTATGTCCGCAAATACAACCAAATCACTTTAAAAGAGGGTGAAGGACTTAATTTAAAAAAAAACACCACCCCCCAGTGGTCATCACAAGAAAAACTGACACAGCGGTAAAAAATGGGTGTGGCCAAGGGGGCTCTTCAGAAACAGAGATTTGAAAAGTGGACAGTGATTTTTAAGGCGATTTGTCTTTAAGGAAAAGCTGTTTCAAATCTAAAGTGAGGTAGCAGTCTGTTTGTGTGAACCTTCAGCCGGCAACCTGGAATTGAACCCCTGGTCGTGAGCACAGTTTTAGCTGCAGTACAGCAGTTTAACCATTGCACATTTTCAGCTAAGAAGGCAGCCAGATCCAGAGATTCCGAATGTGCAAGAAGCCTATTAAGCTCATTGGGATTCTGACTTCACTCACAGGACCCTACTTCTGGCCAGTGAATGCTGCAATTCTTCAGCAATGAAACCCAACCTGAGAGAATATGGGTAATAGAAGGAAGCTATAATAGAAATTACACCATTACTCATAAAACCCAACAACCTCATTTGTTCCAGTGTCTTATGAAACCTTCCCCCCCAAAACATAACAAAGAGGTCCTTTGGTGGCTTTAGCCATAGAGTGATATTAATGCATAGCTGCTAAGAAGGGGAACTGTGGATTTAAATTGTTGGAGGCTTTCCCTTGCGGAGATCCTGAAAATGCTTGTACGACATATGATTTCCTTTAAAATGCTTGTTTGGCCCTTCCTTTTAGCCTCTTCCATTTGTCCTCTATACATTTGTCTCCTTCTCCACTATAATAGCATCAACCTGCTGTATGAACGGCTACTTTGCCTAAGGGGTTCATACATTCCATTTATCTTTTTTTTTATTGCCCTGTCTAAAATTATATCCTTATGTAAGCACTGTAGCTGAAGCACTATAATCATAAAAGGACATTAAGCAAAATAATTCCTCACTATTGCCATGTTTACAGGCCAGTCAGCCTTCTTAGCCATAAGAGAAAATGAACATGAAATGCTGTAGTTTTCTCCATTGAGGTGATTACCTTTTTGGAGGAAGGTGCTGGAGATCTTTCACATGTCAACTGCAGGACAATTCCTGGCCGATTTTTATATGTAAAGTGTGTGGTAGGCTAGAAAGAAGGTAAATGTTATTGTCCCATCTCGGGTTTGATTACTTTCAGCTTCAGAGCCCAGACTGAGGGGTAGATTTAAACTGTCTTCATGCCATGGGCAGGGAAGAATGAGCAAATACAGTGGTACCCTGACTTAAGAGCAATTTAACTTAAGAGCAGAAAATAGTTGGCATTTTAACTGCTGCCTTACAAATTTTAGACATGGTCTGCTCGACTTACAAATAGTTTTTTCATCTTTTTAAAAAAATGTAACTTATTTTTTCATTTTTTTTAGTTAGGTACCACACTTAAGAGTAGTTCGACTTAAGAGCATGCATTCGGAATGGATTAAATTCGTAAGTTGAGGTACCATTGTACATCAAAGCCCTTCAATGAATAAAATCCAGTGCTTAGTCCCAACCAGAGCAGATTCTGCAGCCAAGTATTTCAACCATGGTGTGGATGTGGACTTCTAGGCAACTTCTTTTGTCAGTTTTGGCATTTTGTGTGTACAGTCTGTGGTCTATGGGGCCATCTGAGTTTCTGTTATTTCTTATAGGGAAATTTGCTTTGGTATACAAGTGCTTTGTTTACAAGTGTATTTCTGGAGTGGATTATGCTCATAAACCAAGGTATTTTTGTAGTTTCTCCACTTATTTATTTTAGTCACTTAATTGAAACTGAAATGTTAATTCAACATCACCTTAATTTTTTTAAAAAAAATCTCCAACATTGACTTGCTGATTCAAATTTTGAGACTTATTAAGAGTTAACCAAACAGTTAAATCAACAAAAACCTAAAGGTGTGACTATACTGCACTTTGATACTTCTGGACCTCTCGGCAGCTTTCGACACCATCGACCATGGTGTCCTTCTGGATAGGCTAGCCAGGTTGGGAGTTGGGGGCACTGCTTTCAAGTGGTTCCGCTCCTTCCTGGCTGACCATGTCCAGAATATGATGCTGGAGGACAGCTGCTCTGCCCTGTGGCGTTTACGTCATTGGGTTCCACAGGGCTCAATACTATCTCCCATGCTGTTTAACATCTACATGGAACCTCTGGCAGAGGTCATCGGGAGATTTGGACTGAGGAGCCAGCATTGCAATATGCTGACGATTAGAGATGGGCACGACCAGAAAAAATGACGTTGCGAATTGTCGTTTGTCGGGATGGGCCCGTTTCGGGTCGTTTCCGTTTGTCGCAGAAATTTTAAAAAATTTGTCATTTCCGTTTGTTGTTTGGGTTGGCGTTGGGGTAAGTGGGCTCTGGGAGGCACCTCTCTGGGTGCCTCTGAGTTGACCCACTAAGAAGGGAAGGGAAGCATAACGCGTAGCCGCCGCGTACCATACATTACATTATGTTAGGGTTGAGGGGTAAGTGGCAGAGGCAACTCTCTGGGTGCCTCTGACTCACTAAGAAGGAAAGCATACTGGCGTACTGGCATACAGGTTAGGCTTAGGGGAGGGGTAGTGGGCTCTGGAGTTGGAGGCACCTCTCTGGGTGCCTCTACTCTGACCCACTAAGAAGGGAAGCGTACTTGCGTACAAATCTGGGTTAGGGTTGGGGTTAGGGTAAGGGCTAGGCTTAGGGTTACGGTTAAGGTTAGGGTGGGTTAGTGGGCTGCACCTCTGGGTGCCTCTGACCCACTAAGAAGGACAGTGTACTGGCGTATGGGTTAGGGTTAGGGTTAGGGTTAGGGTTAGGGTTAGGGTTAGGGTTGGTGGGCTTTTTATGCCCTCTGGCACATCCAGAAGTATCAGTCAAAACCTGGCCATGCGATTGGTGGAATGGGTCCAAACATTTGCATGGTCCCATCCCATGGCCAGCCCATCATTGCGCAGGTGTAAAAAAATAAAAATAAAAATAAAATAAAATAAAATCAATGGAGACGTTTTATTGCAAGAAAAACCCACTGCTGCTACTATAAAAAATCAGGCATTTAAAATACCTAATTTTCAAATGTTTCTGTAGTGCTTTGGTGGTTTTTTGGACCATGATTTAAAAATAAATATTGCGGTCGCCATTTTGGATCCCCCCCCCATCGCATGGCAAATGGAGACGATGAGGATGCCCCCCCCCAGGCTGGTACCAGCAGCCCAGGACAGGAGAGGGGGAGGCCGGGGACCCCCCCCCAGAAACCACCCCTCTCTGGTAGGTGCCCTCACTTAGGCAGGCATATTTTCGCCTGCTTTTATGGCCGGGAATCGGGTTTATTTATTTATTTTTTAAACTTTTTTTTCTGTGCTGCTTGGCATCGCACGATCGCCGCGATGCCATGAATGACAATGAAAAATCACACCCAATTTATCTTTATCGGGTCGGGTTCGAGCTGGAGCGGAGTAATTCTCGTTACCGTTACCCGTTACGTAACGATAACGATAACCAAAAACGGAAACGAGAATTTCGCCGCTCCGTGCCCATGTCTACTGACGATACTCATCTCTACCTCTCACTCTCCACTAATTCAGGTGGGGCGGTTCCTGTGCTAAAATCTTGTCTGTGCTAGGATAATGGACTGGATGAGGGTTAATAAATTGAAACTCAATCCAGACAAGACAGAAGTACTGTTAGTGTGTAGTTCACCAGGCAGATTAGATGGCAATTTCCCTGCACTGGATGGGGTTCCACTCCCCCTAAGGGACAAGGTCCACATCTTGGGGGTGCTCCTTGACCCCAGTGTGACTGTGGAAGCCCAGGTGGAGTCACTTGTCGGGGTGCCTTTCTTCAGCTGCAGAAAATATACCAGCTATGCCCCTACCTGGAAGATCAGAGCCTCGTGACAATTACACATGTACTGGTAATATTTATTACTGCAATGTGCTTTATGTGGGGCAGCCTTTGTAGATGGTCCAGAAACTGCAACTGGTTCAGAATCATGCGGGGCAGCTAGTGAGTGGTAGGGCTGCCAGAGACCACATCTTGCAGATTCTGTATAACCTACATTGGTTACCAGGTGTTGCCCAAGCCCAATTCAAAGTGCTTCTTTTGACATATAAAGCCCTAAACGGCTTAGGACCTAGATATCTGAAGGACTGCCTCCTTCCATATGAACCTATTGGGAAATTAAGATCAAGCCAGGAGGCCTTTCTGAAAGAGCCATCCATCAAGGAGGTAAGAGGGATGGCTTGTAGACATAGGACCTTTTTGGCAGTTGCCTTCCTGTTCCAGAAGTTTTTTAACTGACAAACATAGATTATGAGCCCTAATGGCAATTTTAGTGTATTGTATTTAAATTTTTTTATTGTTTTTATTGTTTATTGACTTTTTAGTGTTTTAATAGTTTATTCCAATTATAAGCTGCCCAGAGACCTTTGGGTAGTGGGCGGCATATAAGCTGTAAAAATAAATAATAAATGAAATAAATAATTTTATCCTCCAATTAAGATTGATGTGTTTTCTGGCAGTAACGCAACATACAGCTAATTACACAGCATCCCAGCCATCTACAACAGCTCTTTGGCCCTTTTTCATTCACTGACAGGAGCTACTGTTTTCCTTGGAGTGGTTGGGATCACACTATTTCATGTTGATTTCTGGCGCAGGTGCTTGCCTATAGCATGCCAAATCAGCAGTGTCAGGTCTGTCCTAGGGTAAGACTGTTGTTGACATACTGAGCAGATGTATGCCAGGGCAGTGCACAGCTTGCTCCTTAAGATGTGATGGCTGGGTGGAGCAGGGGGCACTTCTTAAGAAGTGCTGTACTGCAAGCCAAGAACAATTCAGATTGTTCCCCCTTCTCCTTTCCCTTTCTGGGCTGATTAATGATTGTTTCAGTCCATTCTTGACCCGGGATCATGGGTCACCCAGCCTTTTCTGGCAGCATACGGCAGATGTGCCCCCTCCTCTTCTGTTGCCTCTGCTCTGAACATTTTTAAAGAGCTTTATCAGATGTTGCGCTGTGTCAGATAAGTGCTGTAGCAGATAACCCCAAACAGCTTCCCAATCTAGGCACTGTCTCTGTTCAGATAAGCAGCGCACTTTACAAAAATCTAAAAGGGATTCAGTGCTGTGTCACAAGCAAGAAAATGTCAAGAGGATGACAAGAAAGGCAGGGAAGAGGTGGGAAAGAAGGTGGCGGAAGACAGAGGAAGGTGAGAATTGCAGCCATTATAGGTGCATGTGGTCTCTGGTGATGAAATTCAGCAGACAAAGTGAATGTTTCCATGCTGCAAATGCTATTCAAATGGCTCTGGCAACCCCAATTGAGCCTGATACAAGTTGACATAGCTCCCCTGTCTAGTCACAGTCTACCTTTCCTATCTCTAAGTACATGGTCTCATGGTGGGATTCTATTTGGCGAGATTAAAATGTAAGACATAAACCAGGTTCTTAAAAAGAAAACACTTCTGTGTGAAAATGATTTAGATTCTAATTTGTTCTTTTGAGAGTTAAACCTGGAGCTTTTCGTTTAACTTGAGTTCCTAACCAATTCTGCACTGAAAGGAGAAAGGCTTTTCACCCTGAATTCATTTCAGCTCAACATTTTAATGTGCAGCGACAGCAGACATACACTCTCCAAAGCTTTTAGCTGTTTAAATCACAATCTAGATGCAAAAGGGCAGCACGGAGTCCCTGAACTACACATTTCACGTGGCCAAACTCATGCATTTTCAGAGCTAATGCTGTGATCATTCCAATATTGATAACCAGACAGGCAATATTAATGCACAAATATTCTGTGCCTTTATGTGACATCTACTATTGTTTGGAAATGAACACTAAGTTGTTGAGAAGTAAGCAGCTAAATAAATAATGGTTCCAAAGTCTCTGAAATGAAAGATTAATTGGCATTTTCTTTGAAATTGGATGTGGCTCCTACATTTGAGATGAATGCTGTCATGCATGAGGGTCAGATTTTCTGAAAGTACATTAAGTTAATTACAAGTGCATGCTGCTGTTTTAGAAGAAAGAATGTCTTTATAACATGAAGGAAAACAGGAGTTGTGTTTAGAGCCCTACTGAGATGGAAACAGTTTATAGAGTGGGGGAGGCATGCTGGGAATTTTCCCCTTCAACTAAATCTTAGAACAATCAGCAGAGGTTAAGCACAGAAGTGCAGCATATTCATGCACAGCTTTTAGTCAGTATCCCTTCTGAAGATATGGCAGAGTGCTGAAGGACAGGATCCTGGCCATCTCTCCAAGCTCACCCTGAGGAGTGTTCCTTTTTAGACAACAACTTTCAGAATCCCCTAACCAATATGGTGCACGAGTTATCACAGCATCAGTCCTGCCCCTTGCTACAGGGCCACCCTTCTCGTGTGCTGTCAAATCGGTTCTGAATTATGGCAACCCTATTAGGGTTTGGGGGGGTATGCAAGATATTTAAGCAGCATTTTTACCAATGCCACCCACCCCAGTGAGTTTCCATGGGGTGAATGGGGATTTCAATCAGGCCTCTTGAGTCCTACACCAACATGGTATCCAGTGCCCCACACTAGCTCTATAACCTCCTTATCAATATAGTGATATGTACATGTGAAAAAAATCACACCGGGATATATTTGAACAGTGAAGTCCATCACCTCCTGGCAAATAGAAGGGGAAGAAATTGAGGCAATGACAAAGTTTTCTTGGGCTCCTTAATCACTGCAGATGGTGACTGCAGCAATGAAATTGAAAGGTGCCTGCTTCTTGGGAGGAAAGCATTAACAAAACTAGGCTGCATCTTAAAGAGCAGAGACATCACTGTGCCGACAAAGGTCCGAATAGTCAAAGCTATTTTTTTTCCAGTAGTATGTATGGAAGTGAGAGCTGGACTATAAAGAAGGCTGGTTGCTGCAGAATTGATGCTTTTGTGCTTTGGTGCTGGAGGAGAATCTTGAGAGCCCCCTGGACTGCAAGGAGATCAAACCTATCCATCCTGAAAGAAATGTATGTATGTATGTATGTATGTATGTATGTATGTATGTATGTATGTATGTATGTATGTATGTATGTATGTATGTATGTATGTATGTATGTATGCATCTATCTATCTATCTATCTATCTATCTATCTATCTATCTATCTATCTATCTATCTATCTATCTATCTATCTATCTATCTATCTACCTTTAAAAAATGCGCTGACCTGGCCCACGGGCCAGCTGGTCAGCACAAGATTTAAAAAAATAAAAAATAAAAATGTGGCAACCCAGCCCACGGGCCGGGTTGGCATGAGATTTCAAAAAAGTAAAAACAAAATGAATGAAAAAATGAGTAACAAAGCAAATGAAAAATGAAACAATTTTTTTAAAAAAATCATTTCATTCTAAACAAAAAAAACCAATAAAAATGAAACAAAAAATGAAACAAAATGCCATTTTGGCGATTCATGCCCATCTCTACTTAGAACTTGGGAACAGCACAGATTGTGAAATTTTGTGCTCCCTTCAGGGTACACAAAATGAATTGGAAGTGGTTAGTGTAGCACTTGCAATATTCAAGAGTATTTTGAGATTCCAACATGCACATGAGGCTGTGGTCTACTTATTATTGCAAGAGGATTTCAGGAGCTGCAATCCATCATTTTTGCCAAAAATTGGAGACTTGAAGAAAAACAGTATTGAACGCCTGCATATGAGCCCTGATAACGCACAATAAGGAAGGAGATGGGATGGAAAGTGGCTTTTGTGGGTTTTTCGGGCTGTTTGGCCATGTTCTGGGTTGGCCAGACTGTGTAGCCAGCATCTTCAGAGGGCAGGCATTCAGGGAGCCAGGAGTTCTCTCTGTGCTCTGGAGTATAGCATGAGTGTGGGTTTTTTAAGTCGTGGGAAAGGGGGAACTTGTCAAATGCAGGAGAATAGGTATTAGTGATTGTATTGTGATATGGAGGGATTAAGAAGTTTCACTGCATTAAGGAAGGGCTGATCCGTCTCTATGGTTGATGGGTCTTTTACAGCTGTAGTTTTCAGTACTGGAAACCAGGCTTTGTTGATTTTTAGATTTTCTTCTCTGTTGAAGCTGTGTTTTTGTCTGTGGATTTCAGTGGCTTCTCTGTGCAGTCTGATATAGTGATTGATAATGTTGTCCAGTATCTCTGTGTGCTAGAGGAGGATTTTATGTCCAGTTTGTTTCAGGGTATGTTCAGCTACTGCTGACTTTTCTGGTTGTTTTAGGCTGCAGTATATTTCATATTCTTTGATTCTGGTCTGGATGCTGCGCGTTGTGGTCCCAATATATACCTGGCCACAACTACAAGGTATCGGTATACTCCTGCAGTGGCGAGTGGGTCCTTCTGTCCTTTGCTGCTGACCGTAACATCTGTTGTATTTTTGTGGTGGGTCTAAATACTGTTCATAGGTTGTGCTTTTCAACACTTTGTCCATGTGTTCTGTCCATGTGTTCTTTTATGTAACACAGAAATACTTTGCCTTGTTGGTGGCTGTTTTTCTTCTTCAGTTTGGTGGTGTTGTTTTCAATTTGATGTTTCTTATGATTTCATTCTTGGAATAGCCATTTGCCTGTAAGGCCCAATTCAGATAGTTGAGTTTGGGGCAGAGGAATTCGGCTTCACAGTTTTGAGAATACATTAAGATGGAAAGTGCTTGGAACCACTGTGATATATCTCTTCACTGGGAACTGGGGCATGCATTAAAGTCTGGCAAAATCTTGCCACTCTTACTGAGCAGCACGTGAAGGAATGCCTTCGTCCTGATCAGCAAATGGTCCCCATTCTGCATCATGGCCTTTAATAACAAACCTTGAGCTCACACAACCCTCTTTTAGGATAAGGAAATGTTAAAAGCTTGCAAGACAAGTGTTAATGGTTTCTGTACCAATTGGATTACCAATTGTAGCACTGCTGGATATTATATCTTCTTTGGATCAAAGTATCACCAAGAGGTTTCTAGAAGGCAACACATACCCATACTGTTTGGTAGAGATGGGCATGAATAAAAAAAATGGTGTTTTGGTTTTTCATTTTTCGTTGAGAGGTCCGTTTCAGTTTGTTTCCGTTTTTTGTGAATTTTTGGAAAAAAATTGTTTTCGTTTTTGTTTCTGTTTTTCGTTTCTACCAGCTTTTTGCATGGTTTTTAAAGCATTTCCGTGCGCGGGCGTCCCCCAATGCCCCAGACCAGAGGGAAAACACTTTAAAAAATGAGTATAGACTAGGTATGCAGGGAGGCTGCAAAGGCAGCGGCGGGCATTGCCCAGGGTGCAAGGCAGCCGCAGAGTGACTGCACTGCAGGGCAGGGGGGTTACTCACCGAGAGGTATGCACGCATGCACACAGGGAGGCTGCCTCACTGAAGCTAGAGTCAGCAATCCCACCCTAACTCCCACCGGAGATTGCAAGGAGGACGGGGCCTGCCAGAGCTTTTTATGCCCTCTGTGGCTGCCAGACCTTGCCAGTATGCAAACTGGGCATGCTATTGGTTGAACATGATCCCATCACATGGCTTGCCTCCATTTTGTGGCTGGAGACATCCATTTTGTCATCCTTAAAGGGAAAAGAAAAAAATACATTGTGACGGGACAAGACAAAAAAAAACCGTTTTAAGGACCCCAACCCCCTGGTAGGTAATAATTTCAAATAATTATCGCATTATCGCTGCATATTTACGGATGTCCAGGGCATTTTAATACCCCCCAAAAAATCAATATTAGGCATCTGGGAGCCATTTTGGGTCGATGTCCCCTAACTCCCCTTAAAGGAAAAAAATATAGCGATCTGAGAAAAGACATAAATGCACGTTTTAAGGACCCCAACTCCCCCTGGTAGGTATTATCAGACAGTATAAATAATTATCGCTGCATTTTTATGGATGTCCAGGGCGTTTTTTAACATTTAAAACAGCTCATTTCATTGCGTGTTGCCATTAACTAAAACGAAACGTAACGAACCCAATTTTCGTGGTTCTGTTCATTTCGTTCCATTTTCATCACAATTTTCGTTAGTCATTTCGTTACATAACGGAACAAATAACGTATAATGGAAACAAAAAAAAGTTTATTTCGTGCCCATCTGTACTGTTTGGCATTCTCTATCCAGTGGAACATCAGAGGTCTTCAAAGGAAGACAGCAGAATAAAGGCATGTCACATCTGCAGATACCAATTTATAAAGGACACTAGGAACAAAGTCACCTGAAGTTCAGTTCTACTGTACTTCTTAAAGCATGAGAGAGATAGAAAAATTATACAGGGGTGATGGGCCTTGAAGCCAAAAATATCTGGGGATTAAAATATTGCATTCCTGGCCTGGTGACCTGAAATGTGTTGAATGTTTTTCCCCACAGGATAAAAAGCCACCTTTCTCAAGAGACTTTAAGGCCTTATTTAAACATGTGTCATATTGATGTCAGAATTTCTTCTAGTTTCATTTTTGCCCACTATATTCATCAGAGTTTAGAAAAGTCTATCATTCTGCTATAAAACTTTCCTCTGGATTCCATGTTCTATCTATCATGAGCAGCAGAGCTTGACGAAGTTGCTTCCACAGTACAAGCCCTCCAATCAGCTTTTGCCCTTTAGCAACTGGCTTGGGCAAGCCCAAACTCCATCAAACTTGGAGACATTGTAGAGGAAATTCAGAGGAAGCTTCTCTGTAGCTCTGGTGACTTTAGGTACCTGAGGAATGCTTTCATGCTTTCATTTTGAAGAAAACTTTGCAATTTGTTTTTTAAAATGTATGCCCATCTCTACTCTAGATGCTTTACTGTGAGCAATAAAAAATGGCATACATGCTTTTGTGTCAGAGAGGGGGAAAGCACATAAAAGAGGAAAAGTCATGGTTTCAGGCTGTAAAGGCCAAGCAATCTTGGAATCATTCAGTATAGGTGTGCAGTCCCATGGAAGTACTATGGTGGGATACCCAGAAGAGAGTCGATATTGGGGTGTATCAAGTAACAAGGCTGTTTAATGAGCAAATGGCAGGGAAGGTCAAGAAGAAATTCAAAGTTGAATAACACAGCAGATGCCTACCTGGTTGTAAATCAGAGGAGAAACCATTAAGGTTGTCATTTAAGCCAGCCAAGATCAAGTTGCCAGGCAGCCAGTCCAACAGAAAAATGCAAGGAGATAGAAATAGGCCAGGCTAATGCTATGTTAGTGTCAGCAACTGCTGTTGGGCCAATAGTATATAGCCATGGCCTCTTGCAGGTGCAATTCTATACTCTGAAGCCTTCTTGTCCTGGAGCTGTTCTGCCTTGGGTTCTCCTCATCTGAAGGAACAGAGTTCCAAAACTCTTCTCCCCAGGAGGGCATCTTGAGTTGGATCACACACACACACACAGAGAGAGAAGGGCAGGGGGCAGATAGTGTTGGCCCATTGCTTTGACACCACCCACCCTGGTTTATTTCCCCAGCAGTGTTTGGCAAAATGCCTTCTTTGATAATCATAAACTGTGACTAAATTATGTGGTACATTTTAAGTCCTACACACAATCCAAAGGGGTCCGCATTAGCTCCTGGAATGCCTTCATTCAAAGCATGCCTGTGCTTCATTCTTCTCTCCTAATTAGAGAATGATGTTTTCCTTAATTAAACCATGAATATTTTATTTTGCAAATGAAGCAAAATGGGAGTTTTTACAAACTGTTCAAACCTGAGTCATAACAGATTACCACTGTCTCGCTGCTGTGTGTAACTTCGTCTAGAAATGAAATCCCAAATCCATTCTAAAGGCAAATTGTTCCCATGAAGAGTGTGGGAAGAAGAATCACTGTGGCTGCCGAACTCATTAATATCACAATTGCAATAAAAACTGTTAGTACAGAACATGCGACTGATACTGCAACGAGACTTCTCTTTTATAGTCTGTTCAGCATATTTGTAGGATCAAAGCTATAGGTGCCACTTTTCAGAACAACATTAGGAAAGAGAAAGAACATAACCTAAAACTTTTGTATTTTTAAATTACAACGGGACAGAAACCTCCCCTTTTTAAAACTTTCACCCCCTGTGTGTGTGTGTGTGTGTGTGTGTATGAAACACAACACATTTCTCTAATTAACTGAAAACATGTTTCAGCAGTGTTTGGGGTGCATTTTTCCACACACAGTTTTCAAATATAAATCTTTTTCAAACAAACACAACAGTACCCAGCCATCAATGTGTGATTCTAGATGCCATGTTGTCCATGACCTGGGTGCAATCTGGGAAGTCCAATGGGGGTTAAGTCCATAAACAAGAACATTCATTGTGTGTCATCAACAACATGATTTCACTTCACATTGACTCATGGGTTTATAATTCACCAGTGCTGCTCACTAGATTGCGAATGAGAAGTTGGTTGCTTTCACTGTTTAGAAAAGTGTGTCACAGGGCACCCTATGTCTCTCCCCAGCATGTGTGTGTGTGCACTAGCACTAGTTATGAGAAGCTTCTGTGGAATGTGGAACAACAACCATTAGAAAATGTGAGCATGGCGGATGCCCCTTGACTGAGCAGTCAAATCCCACACCAAGGGAAAATGCAGGTTTCCTGGTGTTACAACAGTTCCCCTCAAGGGTGCCATGGCATCATTGCAGAGCCATTCCTAAGGGTGCCATGTACTTCCCTTCCAGACGAGAAGAGTCAGAGGGAGAATGGAAGTGGAAGGTATCAACGTTTAAGTGCAATACTACTCAAAGCCCAGGGTAATGTCCTTCATGCTGCTGATTTAATTTGAAGCATTGGTTTTGGAGAAGGTAGCCATGTTAGTGTGTGCAAGAATTCAGGGCAAAAATCAAAGGCAAAAATTTGGAGTACACTCTCTTGAGTAATTTTTGCGAGAACACGCTTGCCTTTTCATAGATTGTTTCCATAACCCGGAATGGTAACAAAGAGAATTCTAACACATTTGCTTCCTGGTTTACTAAAGGAAGGATAATCATTAATTGCATGGGTGATTAGAGGACATGAGGAGCTCTGTGTATACAAGTTACTCATGTAAACAACAGTACCCCTTTTGGAAAATATTTCCTAATAGTGCATCATTTACCAAAGGTATCGAAGTGGACTGGGGAGATAATTTGCACTATCCAAACAATTTGAGGTTGAAGCCTAGAGTGTTTTCTAGAAATGTTTTGTGTAGAATATAACAGTTTTAGGCTTTATTAGTATACATTTTGAGCTCTGAGGTCTTTAGCCCACTTTGAACCTCCATTAACAGACGTAAACAATTCTTTTTGCCAAGGTGCTCCAAATATTCACAGATTCCATTCAGTTATTTTCTCCCAAGGGCTGACAATATAGAGGTCAGCAACTGGAAGTGTTTGGCCAAATCTGCTCCTCTGAAGACGGCCATGTGGCTTCGAAATTACCCACCCTGAAGCAAAAGGAGGCATGGCCTAGGATTTGCCATCATTAGAGCAATGTAACTTAACGGACTTATCAAGACATTGGGAGACATTGGAAGAGCTCACCTTGTGACCCCCTGCAAACTCCTCCGAATGGCTCTCCATGAAGTGAATTGCTGACCAGAAACCTACAGGCACAAAAAAAAGAGGAAAAGAAAAAAATGTTTAAAAGAAAAAGAAGGCACAGTTTCTCTCAAGCTAATACCCATTTGTGCCTGGAGTGCATTTTTGAAACCAAGTTATAAACAAAGATTTAGAAAAGAATTGCTGACGGGTCTTTAATGGCGAGAGAAGTACCAAGTAGGCACTGCAGTAATGTTGCCTAATGTGAAAAGTTCCTGAAGCTGTCCTACTGTGTCTCTCTTGCGTAATTGCAGTACTTAGGGAAGCATTTTCCCTTGCGATGGAGAAAAAGGCCAACCTTCATTGCAGCAGACCTGTCGTTCTTCCTCCTCTGTATCTCTAACTCTTTTAGAGGTCATGTTTAATGAGCAGATACAAGCACCTGAAAAAAAATCAGGTGCATAAATTAAATACCAATTAGAGTGGGAAGAAAGCACAATTTAATTACTGGTTTCTATATTTAAGTCCACTCATTAGCTGTACCCGTGCCTGTGTGTTTATCACAAAGCAATTACTGGGACTCCGAAAAGAAAGATGATGCTCTCGTTTTTTGTTCTTTTGAAATGGGATGTTTGCACATACAAAAAAAATCCCCTTTAAGCACACAAATCAGCTGTCAGACTTGAAAACGTATTGTGTTTGTTTGTGCATGTGTGTGTGTAAACATAATATCCATGTAATGGTTATGGCTGTGCAGCCTCCCCCCTCCTTCCTATTTAATATGATCAGTGTGAAGTAGTTGTTGACCTACTTTTCAATTAATTGTAAAGGGAGTGGAAAATTGGTCTCCCAACAAAGATTTTCTTCAGCAGGGCTACTTGTGACAGATCATCAGAAAAAATAAATTACACCCAATCCAAAGTTCCAGCAGTGAAATATTGTCATATCACAAAACCCTAAGCTGCAGCATGACTTTCAGAAATGTGAAAAACCGAGCTCAGTAAGTAGTGTCATGTATAGATGCAAGACAGAGAAAGAAATGAAAATAAAGAAAAGATATCTGGCCCATTTATTGTAGCTGGTCTTCCAGTCCATCGGTGCCTCATATGGTCTACATGGTTTTGTTTTTTTTTAATTTGAACTATAGTGCCTAGGACATTCTCCTCTGCAAACATGCCCAGGGGCCCTCCACAATCTGAGTCAAAGGTCTTTTCTAGTCCAGCTAGGAGATTGTATTTTATTTATTTATTTATTTGTTTGTTATATTTCTATACCGCCCATCTTCCGGACGGAACTCTGGGCAGTTTACAATTCAAACAAAACAACAAAATATTACAAAAAGAGCAAGTGAGTACTAATACAATATACAACAATAAATAACAATAACAATAGGAGCCTCATGGCACAGTGGTATTGCAGCTAAAACTGTGCTCACAACCTGGAGCTCAATCCCAGGTAGCCGGCTCAAGGTCCGCCCAGCCTCCCCTCCTTCCTAGGTTGGTAAATTGAATACCCATTCCTGGTGGGGGGGGGATGTGTAGTGTGCATGATTCAATTATAATTTTGTAAACCACCCAGAGAGTGCTTTAAGTACTACAGGGCAGTATATAAGTAGAACACTTTTTTTTGTTGCTTTTATATGCATTTCTAGCATTGAAATTCCTTTGGGGTAAATTTGTACCAATAAATCAGAAGTATAAAAGTAAGTGTTAGAAAAGCCATCTCTCGTTTTCAAGTCCACCTTGCTATTTCTCTAAGTAATTCACCACCATTCTAACACAAATCCTACAAGGAGCTCCGTGGCACAGTGGTTAAATGCCTGTACTTCAGGTAAAACTTTGCTTACGACCTGGGGTTCAATCCCAGGTAGCAGGCTCATGGTTGACTCAGCCTTCCATCCTTCTGAGGTCGGTAAAATGAGTACCCAGCTTGCAGGGGGGTGGGCAATGTGTAGCCTGTTACTGTAACTTAAAGCTGTAAACTGCCCAGAGACTACTTAAAGTGCTATGGGATGGTATATAAGCAGAACACTTTGCTTTAATCTTCAGTGTTTTTACACTAAGCAAATGACTTATGTTTTCTTCTGAGCAATGGTTCCTTCTTATGTTTGTTCTTCATAAACCCCAGACAAGTAGGTGAGTATCCAGCTGTGTTGGAGATCTTCTTCATTCCTGCCAGAAACAATCCAGTGGTACTTCTGAAATGAGAGGATCAACTGCCCAGGGGATGCCCAAACATTTTTGCAGCCTTCACATTCTTCAGGAAGCCTCCTTCCAGGTTGTAGTTGTTGAAAGAACTTAGACTATTTTTGGCTGTGATCTGTGATGATTGATGCACACACCATTTCCTGGCTTTCTCCTGACCTAAGGATACAATTGAGAATGACTTTCCAAACAAGTTTTAAAAACCAGATGCAGCTAATGACACAATACGTTACAAGAGCAACACTCAGTTAAATGGGCTATTGCATCAAAACAATGACTGGATGAAAAATATTTACAAGGAGTTAATATACATTTTAAAAAAGAGTCGAGGTTTTAAAAGTACAGCATTAAAAGTGCCTTGTGTGCAGGCAACGCCTGCCTGAAAAGGTCTTTGCTCATTAACGTGCAACACGAAGGAGAGGAGAAATTCTACAGCTTGAGAACATTCACCAAAAGGGCCATCTTTTACGCTCTGATCCGACAAACCTGATGGCAAGGCCTTCACCAAACACCTTAGAACTAAAGATGGATCCTTCAGATACCTTGGACTCAAGCTATATAGACTATAACCAGCAGCTTGGACTAGAAATGGGCATGAAGCACAAATCTCTATGCATGATACCACAATTGCCATTCATCCTGTCCCCTCCCTGCCCTGGGAAGCTGCCCGTGTCTTCCTCTTCTGGTGGTGTTGTCCAGACAGGACCTCAGGCTACTCTTTCCCATCTCCTATCTCCTCAGGCAATCGGCTTCTCTTCAGCTGTGCAGGGAGAATCCCATCCTGCTTCCTTGTCTGAATGGTGGGTTCCCTGAGGAAGTGGGGAAGGGCAGCTTGGACTGGCACACTGCCAGAGAAGGAGAACCTGGGCGGTGAGTGCTTAATTGTGAGTGGGGCAGCTGCTGGGGTAGGGGAGACTAAGACGCTTATAGTGCCTTGCATACAAATGTGCACAAAGTGCTTAGTCACACTTTGTGCTGACTTGTAGTGACTGTATGAAAACAAGGTCAGTGAAGCATGTTAAAAAAGGATATGTTCTTCTTCCAGTCAGTAGCTGTTGGCTGACTCAAAGATTAGTGTTGTGGTTACAATTGTGATGGTGATTACGCGTGTCTCAACTAAACCTTGTCTTGTCCTGAGATTATTGTGAAGCTGGGGCTTCCCTAAAACACAGAAGGCTCAAAAATGTGGAACATCTGTCAGATGTTTGTATCTGCAGTCTCTGACTAAAAAGCCATGTTACCATGGATCATTTGCAGTATTAGTTTGACGAAAACGTATGACTTCCTGACTTACTATGACTTAATTAATGCTTTCAATAGCTCATTGACTTGTTTTCTTCCATTAATCAATGGCTTGCTACATGCAAAACATCGTTAAGTTGAGTCCCTGGCTTCTCCTGGGAAGAATAGGAAATGATCAGGTCTTGAGGAAGTTGCTGCGCTATCCTCTCTCCCCTCCCCACATGAGAGTTTGGGATAAGCACATGGTCTGAGTTCCTGAAGTGGTGCAGCAGAGAAAAGAGGTGACTCTGGAGAGGAGGAGAGATAAGAAAAGAGAGTGAGCGGAAGGCATGGGAAGGTCAGGAAGAAGGTTTGGGTTTTTCTGGGTTGAGGGCACCAAATGGGGAGTGCATGGAGGAAGACCAAACTTGGGGCCCAACACTGGAAAAGATGGAGGCCATCCTTTGTACAGTGTCTGAATTGACTTGGAAGTAGGAGGAAGACTCTGGCAAGAGTCACTGAGCAGCTTCTTGGGATTGAAGGGCAGAGGCCAAGGAATTGGAGGTGGTATCCACTCCAGCCACAGAGATAACTCTATAGCACTTGAGACACCTGACAGGTCATGCAGTGTCTACCTTCATGCAACTAAGGTGCTGGGAGGGCAAATGCCATCGGGAGAAAAGGAGGACACTGCACAAGAAGCCAGAAAGCAGCTGACACTTCAAGCCCAGACCCAGATTGGGTGTGTCTGGACTTCACTGGTCTCAGTGCTGGGAACTTATATCAGTACTGAACTGACTGCTGCCAAAGGACTAGTAGCCCCAGCCTTTATATCTCATAGGTGTTTGTAAAGAGACTGCACACATATAGTTATACGCACAACAGCTTCCATGAAAGTGGTGGCTGGTGCCCATTGTGGGTGGAATGGAAGATACAGCAATCAAGGGTAGGAAAAGCCAGGGCCAAAGTTGGATGCATCTCACATACCAACAAAACAAACTTGCAAATACACATACAGCACATACAGAAGCAGCTATGTGAGCTTTTGTTTGTTTGTTTGTTGAACTTCTAGACTGCCCATCAGTGAGATACTACTCAGGGTGGTTTACATAATTGAGTAAACATAGAAATACAAATAATAAAATAATGCATCATAGATAATAGAACAAAGGCAGGAAGGCAATCAAAGGTTGCCACCTGGTGGCCTAGGTTAACCAAATTAAAAAAAACATAACACAATAACAAAATGCCCAGTAATATAATAAAATAATACCTGCAATAAAGCATGGTTTTCGAAAATTAACTTAGGATGTTGCCAAAGGCCTGTTTTTTTTCTGAATTATTTTCTTCTACAGATCTGTACGGAGGGGGTTTGTCTGATTTCTGATAGAAGTTGATTCCACTGTGAGGGTAGAAAAAGCCCAGAAAAAGCATTTACACATACACAAATATAATGGCCTTCTGACTTAGGTTATTCCAAATTATCTGCTATGTCACTTATGAAACTTGAACTCTAGATTCCCTCAAAACCTAGGCCATATTTTTGAGATTCATACATTGTGTCTACCTTCTGAAGTTCTTATTGGCAATTCTGTACCAATCATGCTTAGTATAATGTAACAAACTGACTGTTTCTCCCATTTGAAAGTCTTTTTTGAAGACCAATATTTCATCCACTACAGTCTAGATTCTTTCCAAATAAAGAAAGCTGATGGGGCTAATCTTTTGATAAGCAAGACTGGTCCTTTCAGTTTATGTGAGCTACTTTAAATTTGGGGAGGTTTAGGGTCACCTATTTCTGAATGTGGAAAACAGTTTTTTAAAAAGTAACTCAAACGTCTTTTGTCCAAACTTCTCTAGATTTGGCACAGATGAAGAGCAGACTGCTACAATCGTGTTTAATCTTGTGATGATGTTAAACACAGTTAAAATTGTATAACTTTTTCTTTGTTCTGCCCCTTTTTAGAACTGCCTTGTAGAAAGCTGATTTGCGTTGCCACACAAGGTCATTGCTGTAATCCCATTCAACAATTATACACTATTGTGCAGCAATAATTAATGGCAAATTTCCTGCTGGATTAAATGATTGTAATGAAATTATCACTGCATTACTATTTCACCTGTCTGTTTACACTAATTTTTCTATGCACTCATGTATATACCTGCCAAGATTAATAGTTCATGCCTCAGAAGGACTATAGCTGATGAAAGTTTGTGTTATTAAAAATATGTTTCTCTTTAGGGTGTTATAGGACACTCCCTTCTTTTAAGTATGTAGATTTTTTATTTTTTCCAAAAAAGCATGAATTGGCTGCTTACAATTACAGACATAGTTATAGAAACATTTGTTCCTGTGAAAGGTGCCATTTATATATTCCTTGTTCTTTATGTATATTCTCTTTGTATACATGAATGCATTTGCGATATAATTGAATGGATAGACAAATTGCCCATTTATGTGAGCTTACCCTACAGGCGGTAGTGTAGTGTATGTTTCCAGCACCTGGGGCCACGGCAAGTCAAGTATTGTGGGGTGTGGGTAATGTGCCCCCATTGAACTGGTGGGGGGGTGCAGGGACATGGTGGGAGAAACCCTCCATGAAACAATCACAGAGATGCTCAAAGTCTGTGCTGGTGGTGGCAGAAATGGAGGACAGAAATGAGACAGACCACTAGAAGGGGAAGAAGAGCAGAAGGCACTGCTATAGGATCATATCAGGCAGGGCAGCCCATGCACCCCTAAGAATTTTTGCACCCAGGACAACAGCCTCTCTGCCCCATCCCACTGGACCCACTGAGCTTAGAGGACCTTATTGATTAAAGCTGAAATAGGCAAATGGTGGCCCTTCTGGAGCTGCATGACCACAATTCTTACCTTTAGTTATACAAGCTAGATGCAGTGGTTCTCAACCTGTGGATCCACAGATGTTCCTGGACTGCAACTTCCAGAAATCTTCATCACTAGCTGACCTGGCCAGGAGTTCTGGGAGTTGCAGTCCAGAAACATCTGGGGACCCACAGGTTGAGAACCATTGACCTAGAGAGATGGTAGCTGCAGTCCAACATGATCTGGGGGCTCAGCACTGGATTAAATTTAACATGAATTAGTGTGATTTTAAAGTGTGTTTTCAGGTGCTCTTGAACTTTGCAAAGCATAGGCTTTGAGTATGGCCCAGGGATAAGCATTTCAAAACAGAGGATACCTTAGAGACATCATGTCATGTTGAGCTTTGAAGGACCTGGGTGTTTTAAAGTAAATAGCCTGTTATGCTCTGTGATGTCTGAAATGTGTGGACTATGTAAGAAATAAGGAAGTTGTTTCACATTAAGGGACATAAGATGCTGGTTTTTTTTTAAGATTCCGGACTGAATTATCCCATGGGGAACAAATGAATTGCTAAAAGATTGTCACTGATATTTCATTGAACAATGAATTTCCACTCTTGAACAATGTGCCATTTACAGCACAAACCATTATGAACATCTCATTTATTAGCTCATTCAGTAGAGTAATTGCCAGGGTTCCTATCTGGCGCTCACTCCCCAGAGAAGGCCTCCATTACTAAGTGTTAGCTCTCCATTATCACTATGTTATCTTCCCTCATATGTTGTTATACATGTCCCATAACACGCAGCACCCTTGAGAAGGGGCCTCCTTTCCTTGAGAGAGGAGTCAGGTTGCTGATGTAAGAAAGAACACTACTTCTGAGGAGTCGCTATGTGGGTTTGCACCCGGTTGGAGAAGAACTAAGAGAAGTCTTTGTTGCCCCTTAAAAAAAACCAGCACATTTTATTTGGTATAACTTTTTATGGACTGCTGTCCACTTTTCCACATAAATCTCTTCGAAGGAGTCAGCTGCGGGCCATGAAAGCTTATGACACATAAAACTTCTTATCTTCAAGATGTCCTATGACTCTTCATTGCTTTTGATGCATCTGCTGCTGTTAGTAAATCTACTGCTGTTTGTAATTATCCCTGCATCCAATTTAGAATTTAGTTTCTTGCATTTGGATAGATTTAACACGAATTGTCCAGAAGGCTGTGGTGACAGAGGTTAATGGTGCTGTTATTAGCTATTAAACATTGTTTTGGACATATGTGCTAATCAGAGTTGCCTCTATGGCCGGGCATTACTCCCTTTAAAAATTCTATTAAGCATGCAGTTCAAGCATGACAACAGCGTTTCCTTGGCTACAGAGTTCATTATCAACAAAACGGATCCCTCCCCCTATTTCAATTTGTTGAAATTTTACTCTAAAAGCAGTTAAGTGCCTTTTCAGTCCAGTTTCCCCGTGTCTTCAAGAGGATACATCAATTTGCTACACACGGCTTGTTTGAGATGGGAAGAACAGCGCCTGCCATTCTGTGAGATGTATCCCAGGCGCTATTGGGAGAAGCAGGAGCCAACCTCTGATATCTGAATCTGGACTCTCTCTTAATTAGGGACAGATCTGATCTCAGAGTCTCTGGAATGACCAGCCCAAATAACTAAAAATGTTTATGCAGTGGCTCTCTCTCTCTGGTAGAGAGTAGGTGAAGTGTAGGGTGAATGCAACACCAACACTCACATTGCTGGGGGTGGGGGAACTGTGAGACATGCACCCCCAAATATCAGGTATGGAAGGATAAGCCATTGAAAGGGTGCCTCAGGACTCCTGGAGCCTGTTCCTACCCTGGGGTAGTCTTTTGCAGAAACTAGAAGTCCAAACTCACAGAAGGAGGGAAAACATATTTAGTGTGATATTTTGGTAGACAAGGAGAACAGAGGGAGAGGACTAATATCTGTCAGATGCCCTGCCTTCTCCAGCTAGCTCCCATCTATGGCTCCAAGAACTTTGACCACCACCACAGCTATAGAATTGCAAAAGACACCAAAATAGTGGCTCCCTCATTCTGCTAGGAATAACACCAGAAGGACTTTGCACAGACCAAGTCCTCCAATACTGGAGATCCCCTTCCAGCAAGAGCCTTCTAAAACACCACTTACTTTGTTTCCACTGAGGGAAAGAACACAGGAGGATTAGAGCATGCTATATATGTTTCATTTGACAATATCCAAGCATGTGAAACAGGTATATCTGTGAAGCAGGTCCCTAAGGAACAAGCCTGTAAGTTTCAATCAGCAACTTCCCTTTCCAGATATATAAAGAGGATCCATCTCAGACAACAGACTATGAAAATTTGAGTCTTTCTCTGCCTCTCCTGTTCCTCATTCAGTCTGATTATCTATGGGTATCCATGTGTGTGAGTGTGTCACATCCACACACAACTTTTCTTTCTTTCTTTCTTTCTTTCTTTCTTTCATGTAGTATGTCAGCAATGAAGTATGATTATCTGAAAGGTAATGTCTGTTATGTCTGGTGCCTATTAATAAAAAGAAAAAGAAAAAGAAAAAGAAAAAGAAAAAGAAAAAGAAAAAGAAAAAGAAAAAGAAAACAGAAAGAAAGAAAAGAAAGAAAGAAAAAAGAAAAGAAAAGAAAAGAAAGAAAGAAAGAAAGAAAGAAAGAAAGAAAGAAAGAAAAAGAAGACATAATAAGAGGTTTATAAAATGATGTGTGACATGGAAAAATTTAGTCAAAAGTTATTTCTTTCTTACTATCGCAATACTACAGCACAAATAGCACCTACTGAAATTTAGTGATGAGAGATTTAGGGAAATAAGTTGAAGTACTTTTCAACAGGGTGCATAGTTAAACTGTGGGATCTTCTTCCATAGGATATGCCCAATAGTCACCTTCACCATCACTATCACCAACACCATTACCACTTTCTCTTCTCAGATTTTCTGCATTTCAGTGACTGAAGCATGGCGCCAAAGAAGCAAAGGAAGCTGCCACAGGCCCGGGTGCCGCCAGCTCCCCTAGTGGTAGTCGCATGGCGTAGCTTGTGTCAAAGAAAACCCACAGGAAAAAAACCCACAGAAAAGGGTGCCTTGCTGGTAGGAGTGCAGATGTGGGGGCCTGGGGCTGCGGTAGAGGTCTAACCGTCACATCCGATCCTTCTTTCAGTGCTCAGTGCAGCTATGATGTTTGTGCTGTAGATAAGTTCTTGAGGGGTCAAGCATAGTGTGAACAGGAAAGAGAGCATGTCTGCTTGGAAATACTATATTTGTCTCTGCTTCTGTCTCTGCCTAGCACTGTTGTTTGTCCATCTGCCCCGCCCCCCACTCTCTTTCAATATAATGCTTTAACTCATCCACCTAATTTAAAACAACAACAAACAGACTGGCAGTTCTTTAGTGCAGTTCTTCAGCTGTGCATAGAAATAGGATGATTTTCCAGGAGCTTTAAGAGGGTACTAAAACAAGAACAGCTTGAATGGGGGAAAAAGAGTACTTACCTGACTGCACATGCTTTTTAGACATGTAGTTTTATTTTTCTTGTAAAAGAGGAATTGTTAATGAGGCTGGTACATAAATCCCTTAATCTACTGGTTTGAAATGTGTCCGATGTATCCCTCTCTTTTAGTTTATCATGTCTCCAAAAAGTCTTCAACAACTCCATGGTAGGCTGGAGATGCAAATGTATAGATTGATTTGTCTGGATGTTGTGGAGTCTGACTCACTTGGGCCTGAACTGGGGTCCATCCTGAACCCCCAAACTGGTATTTGAACCAAATTGTGGAATCTATGCACAGCCCTTACCAAACCTAAAACACAGATGGACATATTGGACTATTTCCAGTGCTAGTTACACATATCTTCAGTCATTAAGTCAGCTGCCTTCCAATTCAGTATCCATCTGCATTTTCATAAGGTGAGAGGTCCTCATAAAACTTCCCTCTACAGTCCCCTGCATTTTCTTCCTGATATATGATTTTGTACGCAATTTCTCCCAATACATTCATTTTTGTGTGCAGTTCTTCCTGAATCATGCATGATTGAATATACTAAATGTTCCCAGTGTAAACATTTTAAATGCAGTTTGGATCCATGAATGCTGCAGCAAAACCTAAGGGTATATATAACGCCCTTAATGTCAGGCAAAAATGAGACTTGTATTATATATGAAATATCACTGTAAACCCATAGAGCAAAGAAGCTCTAAAAAGAATTTTTGTTCATAGTCAACTAAAGTTGATTGTGAATTAAACAAAGAGGATCCCAATCAGCTGTTAGCCCATGTGGAATCCTTTTAAAAAGAATTACATGTTGTTAATATTGTTAATTCACTTTTATTCAAATTAGATAAACTGTATCTGATACTACACAAAATGTCTCTTTTCTTTATTTCTCAACAGGATTGGTCTCAAATGATTTGGGGAGGGGAGAAGCTATTTAATTAAATGATAATTCCTTTATGTTACGCCAGGAGATATTTTAGCCATTTTCACATCTTCTTCAACTGACATCCCATAATTCCTGATATCATCTAATTAACATCTATTTCCAAATGTATATTAGGTTTTCTAATTGTTCAAGGGAATCAAGTGCAGAGGGAATACTCTTTGACTTAATATATCTGGCTGTGGTCACATATAGTGTGGCATTCCTTAAACTATTCCATAATAATACAGATACAGAGCAGTGCTTCCCAACCTTGGGTCCCAGATGTTCTTGGACTACAACTCCCAGAAATCGAGGCCAGTGGTGAAGGCTTCTGGGAGTTTTAGTACAAGAACATTTGAGAAAGTCAGGAATTACAGATATAGAGGATTAAGCATAAATGTAAACAGAGATATTAAGCTATGTATCTGTGGAAACAGGCCTATTGTTGTGAGAGGGAAGTTTCAGCACTCCACTTCTGATGAGGAAGGTAGAACTCTGAAAACCATCTTTGCAGATTCCCCCTCAAAGGTAAAACAAACGTGTTTGGATTGTAAATTGCCTACAGTGGCCTTTTAGTCCAGAAGATGGACGGGGTATAAATAAATAAATAAATAAATAAATAAATAAATAAATAAATAAATA
>JAHTLZ010003518.1:8534076-8572878 GCA_023846285.1 Phrynocephalus versicolor | reverse complement strand
ATAAATAAATAAATAAATAAATAAATAAATAAATAAATAAATAAATAAATAACCTTTCCTTTCTGTCATTGGAGCTGTGACCATCCCTTGGGGAAATTATTATCTGGATTTCAGCTCCCAGAATCCAGTGGCCATGCTGAATAAGAACCCAGGGAAGAGTAAATAAAAAGTAAGATTTTGATGCTCTGGCTTTATATTTATATTTATATTTGCACTTATTGACAGCCTGACTTTCCCGCAGGAACTCTGGGCAGTTTACACAAATTATAACAAAACAACCTATCCAGAAAAGGAAACCAGACAACACTAAAATGTTAATTCCACCTTGAGAAAGGTGGAATTAAAATGAGAGAAAGAAAATGACTTTATGTGTAAGGAAAACAACAGTATGCAGGGTTGGCTCTACTGGATCCTTAGCTTTGGCTTCCTCTTTGAATGCAGGCCATGAACTGAAGGAAACACATGTATTGTTTCACCTCCAGTAGCAAATGTCTCAGAGCAGACATTCATAGCTCCATCTATGTCACATCCACATGTATGTTTGGTTTCCTCCACAGGTACTTCAGTCATGAGGCTGAGGAAAACTGTCCACCACAGAGCACAGATATTAGGTTGATGTTAATTAAGGCCCAGTCAGCAGATATCTCAAAGTGTCTATGCAGGTTTGAGACTTCACCCTCACTGAGGTACTTTTAGAAATTTCACCTCTGAGAATTTCGTGTAATTATTTTCCCATTTAGATTGACTTGGTTTTGAATTCTTAAATAATACTTTTAGATTGGCAATAAGTTTTAAGTGTTTCTTAAGGAACAATAACAGGATACTGTATCTCTAAACACAGCTATGCCTGTGAGGTGTTTTTGGTATGCATGTGTTTCAGATTATAAGGGCAACTATTTTCCCTTCTTTGTTTTATCTCCTACACCTGATATGCAAAGAATGAGGTGAATTTCCCTAAATTTATAGAAGAATGTTTGCTGAAGGTTGACTAGTTTGCTCTTCTCCCTTACTTTACACAGGAAAGGGTTTCCAGAAAATCAGAAGAATACCAAAGTTTCTAATTTGAAACAAATATAACATGACTCTAAAGAGGACATGTGAGAAAAGGACACGTGAGAAGCGAGCCCCGTGGCGGAGTGGTTACATGCCTGTACGGCCGGTAAAACTGTGCTCACGACCTGGGGTTCAATCCCAGGTAGCCGGCTCATGGTTGGCTCAACCTTCCATCCTTCCGAGGTTGGTAAAATTAGTACCTAGCTTGCTGTGTGTGTGTGTGTGTGTGTGTGTGTGTGTGTGTGTGTGCAATGTGTAGTCTGCATACTGTAATTAAAACTGTAAACTGCCCATAGACTACTTGAAGTGGTATGGGGCAGTATATAAGCCAAACACTTTGCCTTTGCTTTATGCTTTTAACTAACATGTTCATAGAGTGGATCCTGCCACCAAGTTGGACAAATACTAAGAAAAGAAGAAGAAAGAAGAATTACCATGGTAACTTTGGCAGTCTTGTTTCCAAGCTCTTGTTGTGACTTTCTTCCCAGCTGTGCTACAGATTAAAGGGTAATCTGTTGTCTTTGAGATCTGCTTTCAAACTGGCCAACCCATTGCCTCCTCATTGTTTGCCCCCTGCGGATATCAAGGAAATGCTCCTGCTCAATACATGGCAGTGCTCAGCATGCCGGGACCCCAGCTTCCTTGGGGAATGTGCCCTTTCTGGAAACATGACCCATGAAGACTAGGGAGGTAGAAAGTCCTGTTTGGGGGTTCTGTAATCCATCTGCCTCGATACAGTTAGTGAAGAATGGCTACTAGCCCTGCCTCACTGTGTTATCTGTTTCTCCATAAGAGTGGGGATGAGTCCATAAGAGTGGGGATGAGTCTGTGCAGGGAATTTCCCTGCACAGAAGCAAGAACAGGGGCAAAACAGGGTTCAAGCCCGTGTGTACAGAGTCCATGCCTGTTTCTTGAGTCATCATTATCGAATGTAATATACCATATTGCCAGGTTATCTCCCAACAAGACTCTTAAGGTAAAAAAAAAAAACTTCTCACCCTTCCCCCCTTTTTTTTCTTCTACCCCCTCCACCCTGCTCTGATCTTGTCTGGTTTTCCTCAAGGCATTCACCACAGAGCCATAAAGCTACATCAACAAACACCAGAAGACCCAGGCGTCCTTTCCATCATGTTTACAACTGGCCAACCCCCTCCTCCCCCTCCACATTCCCCTGTCTAGCCTCACACAACTGTCAATGTGGGACCCTGCAAACTGGGTTTACATGCAAATACTACAGCCAATGAATATTTGGTATGAAATGTATATCGCATTATATTACACAACTCATTCTGCTGCTATATGTCTGAAGAAGTGGACGTGTCCACGAAACGTTACATTAAAATATGAAAGTCTTTAAGGTGCCACATGTTTTGTGTCTTTTGTTTTGTTTTTGTTTGATTTTTGCCTGACAAAAAGCACTGAGGAAGGCAATAAGGTCAGCCACTCCCCCTAACCATGTTAAGGACACTAGGCTAGCCAAAAACTGAATAGGACTTTAGGGTTAGGGGCTAGGAACATGAGCGGGAAGATAAGAAACCCTTCATGCAGAGCTTGTGTCACTGATTGCCACGCTTGTGCACTTGCTGAGATCAACAGCCTGGAAGGAAGCCCCGCCACTCCCACAATTTCTCTGAGAGTTTATTTTATTCATGCATTTATTTATTTATATATTTTTATACTGCCCGTCTTCCAGAGGAACTCTGGGCAGTTTAGAACATCAAACAAACAATAATCAGACATAACAAAATATACTAGTAATAATAAGAAGAAAAATAAGAAATATATAAATAACATTAAACAATACTAAAAGAACAAAAAAAAACAACACCTGAAATATTCAGCAAGATGGCAGGACCAAAGTTAAAGGGAAAGGGAAAAAAAACCTAATTAAGGTTGCCAAATGCCTCACGGAAAAGCCAGGTCTTCAAGACTTTTTTAAAGGCAGGCAGGGACTGTGCTAGGCGCAACTCACTCAGGGGATGGTTCCAAAGCAGGGGGCCAGCCACAGTGAAAGCTCGGTTACTAGCATCCCTGGGCATGGCCACCCAGAGTGAGAGTGCCCGCAAGTTGTCTTTCTTTGAGTTGTCTTCTCGGTCAGTGGGCTTGGTGGTCATCATTCATCTTGAGGTCAGAGGGAGAAGGCAAGCAAGCAGTCACCTGGTGAGAGAATGGCTCCACATACAGATGAAAACTCATTGGGTGCACCGCATGCTCCTCACAAATACCTGGACTTTGCCCTGCCTTTGTTCTTAGAATGATGAATAGGGATTAGACCAGTGTTGGCGAACCTATGGCACGGGTGCCAAAGGTGGCACTCGGAGCCCTTTCAGTGGGCACCCGACATTGCCCCTCCACAGCCACCTGTATTCAGCTTTAATTGCTGTATTGGCACTTTGTGAAAAATTACTGGGTTTTTGAATCACAGTTTGGGCACTCGGTCTCTAAAAGGTTCGCCATCACTGGATTAGACTGTTCGAGATATGTTATTTCGATAAATGATTTCAGTTGCCTTGTACAGCAAGCTGTTCCTTGAATAGAGCCGAGGGCCACAGAGCGAAAAGGCAAGCCCTTGGGATGAACAGGACAAGTTGTAAAGTTGTACTAGTTTCAGCCATCAGGATGTATTTTTATTTTAGCAACAATATACTGGATAAAATCCTGCTGCTTAGTGCAATATGTCACCCTAGAGAAAGCCCACTGAATGAAAACAAAAAAGATTTGTTGAGTCAACCCCTCCACCTCTTTCATTGATTCAAATGGATCTACTCTAGTTGTAACTTATTTTGTATATTGGCTAGAGCAGGGCCATTTGAATCAATGGAAATTATGGCGTAATTGACTCAGCAAATCCCCATTGATTTGATGGACTTTGTCTAGTGGGGCATTTTCTAAGAATCTTAGCCCCTATTTAAAACAACAACAACCATACAAGTGCCTCATAATGTATGCCCAGATATATCACTTACGTTGCTTGTGCAACATTCTGGCAGTGTTGACAAACATTTTCTGATTGCCTGAGCAATGAGAGAAGTTCATCTGTTTTCTGGAGCTGCAGGGTCAGGGGTAGGCGGTGGCAGCAGTGAACAGCATGGCCACCAACTGTAGAAGACTAAATTAAGGTGACAGTGAAGAGGTTGGTGATGACACTACACAATCCTCTCTGAAAAGTGTCAGCGAAATGAAGCTTGAAAATTGAGACCCTGCAACCAAAGTTCATTGCCCAGTTTTGCTTGAATCTACATGTTGCACTAAATTCTTCCTCTGCAACAAACTCACTACATAGCCTTTGTCATGGCACTATCACCTTGCCTTCTTCATTGCAGGGGTTCATAATGCCTCCTGTAATGATTAGGTTGGCTGTCGGGGATGCTGCAAGAATGTCTAAAATAAGGAAGATAAATGAACCTGATTTCTTCAGTAGACAGTCCTTCTTTGTTAAAATCCCAGTATATTGGGTCATTGAGACAGAGCGGAATATTTACATTTAAAACACACACACACGCACACACACACACACACACACACAGAGAGAGAGAGAGAGAGAGAGAGAGAGAGAGAGAGAGAGAGAGATCTATGCGATCTATGCACTGATGCATATATGTGCAGTGATATTTCAAAAAAAACCTACACTGACCTTTTAGAAATGTACATATTGTACAAAAGTTTCTTTCCATCTAAGTCTTTCATGATGCACAATCTTTCTTTCCCTCCAATGTACAAGAGCATTTGTGGCAGGAGCTCTAGCTGCTTTGCACCTCCTCGGAACCTCTGACAGATGTTTGGTGGGTGTACCTGTCAGGTTCTCAAGCTCTGCCGATGACAGCGAAACATCCATTTGAGTTGAAAATGATGTCGCTGAGATTCCAGCAGAGAAAAGGTTAATTCATTTTTCATGACTCCTCCACTCCTGTGGCTAAGTCATTTGCTTGCTAACACTTGTCTTTACTGAATGCCACCTTTAGGAGACACGTGATCAATGTCAGTCCCTCAGCACACTGTATTTGCCTCTGCAGCTCTCTCGTACGTCCCCTGGAAGTGCAGTAAGGCAGTGAAAGTTATTCATTAGCCAGGGTACTACAAATAATACTTGGCCTACTGGTTGCTAAGAATGTGTGAACCGATCTTTGAAAGACATCCTTCTTCTTAGGGATAACAGGGGTGGTATGATTACTTCAACACCTCCCTCCCCCTTGGAAAACTTGGAAAATTCAATCTTCTTGACTTTTGTTTCTTTTGATACCATTGTGGAAATAATATTTGGCATTCTAATATCGACATCTCTTTTCTATTTCTAGTTGTAAACCTTCATATTTTCCTCTAATGGTGCCTAGTTACTCATCATAGCCAAATCCAGTAATAAGTCACAACTATAGTAGGCAATGGCATATTGAATCAGTAGAGATTTCACAAGACAACTCATCTGTAATTTCTAGAGATGCTGTGAGCCTGATCGAGTTGTAAGGAGTGAATTCTGCTGCAGTGTTTTTAATGGTCCATTCATGTTTTAATGGTCCATTCAACAACAACAAAAATTCTGGATCACTTCCCCAAATCTGGGATCCCTGGAAATCCTTCTTTGGCCCAGGAAAAACTCTGAGAGTCATAGAACAGTTCATGGAAAAAATTGATGCCGGAAACCACTGCCACCAATCCTAGTCTAGTTTGCTGGATTGACAGGAATTATTTTCAGGTCTACTTGCAAACCTCTCCAAAAATGTAGCAAACTGCCCGTACAGCAAATTCAACAAACACATTGACAATACCTAAATAAATGATTAGAAACTTTTAAAATAACAGATAAGATGAGTGCATGCATTTCTGCCAACTACAGCAAGTAATGCTACCTTATAAGTATTGTAAGGCTAATTTCTGTTTTCTTCCCCATAACTGTATTCTGTGGAATATCAACCGAAGAAAACATGACATAAAATTTCTCTTTGGGTGATATGGCTAGGAGAACAGAAGAATAAGAAACATATAGGGTCTTCAATTTAACTGCAACCCAAGGTAACATTCCCATTGGACCAGCCCAAATCTTTGCCTTTCCTTGCTAAGTCTAAGTCAGTGGCTGCTTCAGATAAAGAAAACCTAGCTTCCCTAGTTATTATGTCAAACAGAACACACATCACAGACTTCTCTATCTACTCTTCCTAGAACTTCTTCCCACCATCCCTTCCTGCTTGCAACACAACCCTGTGTTGTGATTCATGCATACCTTAAAACTTCTTTCCCAATGACTGTCCATCAGCCTTGTGATGCCTTACGACAAACCCAGCATCTCCTCTAATGCCTGCTTCCAGTCTTGTGTGCCTTCCTGCATCACGTGTCTCTCAACCTTGTGCACAGCTCTCCACAATTGAGAGGTGCTACATAAGTTCACAGAGATGACACCAGGCAAGCATTTCTGGTGTTCTATAGCCAAAAGCACAGCAAAGTGTACTGCATCTGTACCATCCCATCGTGCTTAAAGCTCCCTCTGGGCAGTTTGCAGTTGAAGTATACTTAGGCTACACACTGTTGTCACACACAATGAGCTGGGTATTCAGTTTACCAACTTCAAAATGATGGAAGGCTGAGTCGACACTGAGCCCATCAGGATCAAACTCAAGTTGTGAGAAGAGTCTTTGAGCAAAGTATTGCAGTTTAATCACTGTGCCAAAAATGCAGGCTATTCTGTTTCTAAGATGGTAGATGCTTGAGTTTACCTTCCTCATTTCATTCTAAGGGAGGCATCTGGCACAGGGCCTCGGAAGGACTTAATGTGAGTACAGAATACATATAGGAGAATGGAGTCATTCAAGTAGTCTGTCTGTCTGTAAAATTACCATATAAGCCTTTAAACTAAAGGTTAGAATCCACATTTCAAATAGGGTCCAGAAATGGACAGAGAGCCAGTGCCCCTTACAAAGTACAGCCAGACACAGGGACAGTTCCTTTGAGGCACTAAAATGGAGAGAGCATCATAGCTGGTGGGGGCAGGGGAAGGAATTCTGATGGCTGTTGTCTCACAAGGGAACTACTTCTGTCTCTGAGCCCAGGTATCATTAGCACAGATACTGGCCCAAGTTGATAATTAGAAATGGGCACGAATTGAAAAAATGATGTTTCGTTTTTTCATTTTTCATTGCGGGTCCATTTCGGTTTGTTTTTGTTTTTTGTGAAATTTTTGAAAAAAAATCATTTCGTTTTTTGTTTTTCATTTGTACCCGCTTTTTGCGCAATTTAAGAACATAATATAAGAACATAAGAAGAGCCATGCTGGATCAGGCCAAAGGCCCATCTAGTCCAGCTTCCTGTATCTCACAGTGGCCCCACCAGATGCGTTTGGGAGCGCATGAGACTAGATGTCTGTCTCCTGATACCACTCCCCTGCATCTGGCCCTTGAAGTACCCCGGTTTTAAGCCTGGAGATTACACATCTCCATCATGGTTTGTAACCTGTGATGGACTTTTCCTCCAGGAATCTGTCCAATCCCCTTTTGAAGGCATCCAGGCCAGATGCCATCACCACATCCTGTGGCAGGAAGTTCCATAGACTAACAACGCGCTGGGTGTAAAAATATTTTCTTTTCTTTTTTCTGTTCTTACTCTCCCAGCCCTCAATTTGAGTGTATGTCCCCTAGTTCTGGTATTTTGTGAGAGGGAGAAGAGATTCCCTCTATCCACTTGACTCATGCCCTGCATTATTTTGTATGTTTCAATCATATCCCCCCTCAGGCGCCTTTTTTCCAGACTAAAGAGCCCCAAATGTTTTAGCCTTTCCTCATTAGGGAGGTGCCTCTGCAATTTCCAAGTCCTCCTTAATCTCCCCTTTTCCTCCCTTACCATCCAGAGGGCCAACTGGTTCTCTGGCAGGTTTTCTACTTCTAACATATTTAAAGAAGCTTTTATTATTACCCTTTATATTGCTAGCGTTCCTCAAAATCTTTCTTTGCCTCTCTTATCATCTTTTTACATTTCTTTTGCCAGAGTTTGTGTTCCTTTTTATTTTCCTCATTTGGGGAGGATTTCCATTTACAGAAAGACCTCTCCTTGTGCTTTAGAGCCTCTCTAACTCCACTCGTTAACCATGCCAGTGCCCTCTTGGACTTAAATGAGCTCTTCTTTCTTTGTGGTATGCACTTGTGCTGGGCCTCTGTTACCGTTGTTTTAAACAGGTTCCATGCACTCTGAAGAGATTGGATTCTTCCAACCTTCCCCTTCAATTTCTTTCTAACTAGTTTCCTCATCTGAGGGAAGTTTGCCCTTCGAAAATCAAGGGTTTTTATGTCTGATTTGCTTGACACTCTTCCTCCAACATGCATGGCAAAGGAGATTGCAGCATGGTCACTGTTCCCCAGAGGCTCAGTGACATTCACATCCCTGACCAGGTCCTGAGTATCACACAGTATTAGATCCAGAGTTGCCTGTTCTCGGGTGGGCTCCATGACAAGTTGCTCTAAGGCACAGTCATTCAGCAAGCATTTTTGCACACGGGCGTCCCCCAATGCCCCAGAAAACACTTAAAAATTATGCTGGCAGAGACACAGTATAGACTAAGTACGCAGGGAGGCTGCAAAGGCAGCGGTGGGTGTTGCCCAGGGCATAAGGCAACCACAGAGTGACTGCACTGCGGGGCATGGGAGGGTACTCACTGAGGGGTACACACACACACACAGGGAGGCTGCAAGAGAAATCTCTTCTTTCTCTCCCCTAAGAGCCAGGCTACAGCCAGAAGGAACACAGAGACACACATCTGTCTGGCTGGCCTAAAGTAATGAGTTGCAGAGACAGCAATCCCACACTAACTCCCACTGAAGACTGCAAGGAGGACGGGGGCTGCCAAAGCTTTTTATGCCCTCTGTGGCTGCCACACCTACCCAGTCTGCAACCTGGGCATGCTATTGGTTGAAGTTGTCCAACAATTTACATGATCCCATCACATGGCTTGCATCCATCCTTTGGCTGGGATCCATTTTGTGTCATCCTTAAAGGGAAAAGAAAAAATACATCGCGATGGGAGAAAAACAAAAACAAACGGTTTAAGGCCCCCCACCCCCTGGTAGGTAATAATTTCAAATAATTATCACTGCATTTTTACGGATGTCCAGGGTATTTTAATACCCAAGAAATCAATATTAGGCATCTGGTAGCCATTTTGGGTCGATGTCCCCTAACTCCCCTTAAAGGAAAAAATTTCAGCGATCTGAGAAAAGACATAAATGCATGTTTTAAGGACCCCAACCCCCCTGGTAGGTATTATCAGGCAGAATAAATAATTATTGCTGGGTTTTTACAGATATTCAGGATGTTTTTTAACATTTAAAAACAGCTCATTTCATTGTGTGTCGCCATTAACAAAAACGAAACGTAACGAACCTAATTTTCGTGGGTCTGTTCGGTTCGTTCCAATTTCATCACAATTTTCATTATTCGTTTAGTTATGTAATGAAATGAATAATGAATAACGGAATGATTTTTTTTTTCATTTCGTGCCCATCTCTATTAATAATCCTGTACTGCATTCCTTTTCTGGAACAAAGGCACTTTCTGAACAGTTTTTAAAGCCCTTTGTGGAATCTTTGCCACATCTGATCACGTGTCCCCACAGCTATTTAGTGCAATGACATGGGGCAATCCAGAGCGCCCCCCCCCGTTTAATTTATATTCACTAGTAGTTACATCTTGGAAAGCATGCAATGACACATGAATGGGACTTTGGTTTTTTTTTAGGCAGCAATACTGAATGACCTGGGAAGTAAGTCCAATTGAATTGAGTTCTCTTCTTTATCCTCTTGGTTTCTTGATCCCTCCAGCCTCCTTTCAAATGCTTCCCTTCATGCTACTGTCTGTCCTTTCCTGGAAGATTAAGTGTGAAGGGTTGCAGAATCTGTCAGTGAGTGAGGATCCTTAATTGATAGAAACAAGGCATCAGAAAGGCGTAATCACTCCCCCCCCCCCATGGAAGGTCACCTTTTCAAAGCCAACCTGTGCTTGCTGTTTTGAGTGAATGGAGGAAGGTCACCCAACATTCATTTTAAAAGGCCCAACTCCATATCCATCTCTTTGGGAGTGGGTGGGGACTGCTCTTATCAGTTTCCACCATGCAGGGAAGCAGGAAACATAGAACCCAATAACATCACATTTCCTGTAATTCGCTTGAAATTATCTCAGAATGTCGCTCTCAAAATAGGTTGCTTCACTTCATCACTTTTCAGTTAAACAGCAGAATGATAACATATTAGAAATACACCAAATATGTTATTTTTGAAATTATGCCCATTGTTTTAAAAGTATGCAGCAGAGCGGGTAGGTGGGCGTGTTCAAGAGCAACAATGCAACTCTATGCATGTCCAAGAAAACCCAGTGGGGAAAAGAAGAACCAGCTTACCAGATTGACTTGCCTACTTCGGAGAACAGGCTCTCCTCAAAAATTGTATCAATTTTACAGTTTTGGTGCCCTAGGGCAGTGTTCCCCAATCCCCGGGCTGCGGACCGGTGCCGGTCTGTGGATCAATCAGCACCGGGCCGCCCGAGGAAATCTTCCGGCTGCCATTTTACTCCTCTCAAGGCAAAGGCGCCCAGAGAGAGACTCCGACTCCCAGGCTGCCCTGCGCCCGGGAGCTTGAAGGCTTTGGTGGAGGATTGTTATTGTGGTGGCCTGGCCTTCCCCCCTCCCCCTGCCCATCGCTTCCCCCCAAAGACTCCTCTTAGTGTTTAAAGATGGCGGCTGCAGCTGCTGCTGCTGCTGCTGCTCCTCCGGCGGCGGCGGCGGGAGGAGGAGGAGGAGGAGGAGGAGGAACCGGAACACGAGGACGAGGAGGAGGAGGCGGCTCTTCGTGGATGTCGGTGCCACGAGGGCGCTTCCCGGGGCGGCCGGCGGGTGCTGCGCGCGGGGCGCCGGGGCCAGGAGCCACGCGCGGGTCTCGCTACTGGCACCGCGCTTGCTCCTGCTCCTGCTGCCGCCGCCGCCGTGAGCCTCCTCCTCTGCCGGGGAAAGCAAGCGGGCCTCGGCGGTGGCAGCCACAGTGGCGGAGGGCGTCGCGGGGAGGCCTTGGGACATGTGTGCGGCTCGGCTGGCGGTCGTGAGGAGGGGGTGAGGTTTTTGTTTTCCTCCGGGGCGGTTGGCGGGCTGGCGGGCGGGGGAGGGATGAGGGAAGCCGGGCCGGAGCCCTCGCCAGGCCTTGCTGGAGGAGAGGAGAGGAGAGGAGAGGTTGGGGTGGGGGGCCGGGAGCCGGAACATTGCTGCCGCCACCACCGCCGCTCTGTTGGGAGAGGGAGAAGGAAGGAAGGAGCGGCTGCTCTCGTCCTTTGTCCCCCCCCCACACAGAGGCGAATTGGAGTGTGTGTGTGCTGGCCGGCATAGAGACGTCACCTTTCCACCGGCCTCCCTCCCTTCCTCCCTCCCGCTCGCCAGCCCGAAGGCTGCAGCCGGAGGCGAGGCGATGTGGCGGCGGCTCCGGCCCGAGGGCACCACCGGGACCATTGAGACGCTGCTGGTGCTGCTGCCGGTGGTGGTGCAGAGGCGCCCCATCGATCCGGGTGGTGGTGGTGGCTGCGGGGTGCCTTCGCCGCTGGCCGTGGAGCCGCAGTTGAACTTGGGTGGCTGCTGCGGCTGCTGACAGGAGGAGGAGGCAGGGGCCTGCCTGCCCAGGAGCCCCGGGTTCCCCCCCACCCCCCCGTGTGTGGGGGGGGGAGTGGCATGCCCGACGCTCCCAGCTGGTGAGTGCCGCCGCCGCCACCGCCGCTGCTCTCGTGACTTCCTTCGCAAGGCACACGCGCCAAGCCTTCCTCCTTGTAACCTTGCCTCCCCCTCCTCCTTTCCTCCCATCCTTTGCTTTCACCCCCCCTTTTGCCTCCCCGCCCAACCCCTCGTTCGCATTCCTTTATCTCCCCCCCTTTCCCACCCCCACCCTCAGCTTCAGGCCACGGAAAAATTATCAAACATTTACCGGTCCGCGGGGATAAAAGGGTTGGGGAGCACTGCCCTAGGGGGTGGATTTCTATGACATTTTTTTTCTGCAGCCCATGCTTGAACTGACAAGTGAGACTGGATATGTTTATGTGTAATCTGGTGAGAAAGACCACATTATTTGTATACATGCTTAAATTTGCTTGTGGGCTCAAGTACAGGCTCCACAAAGTGACTTCTCCATGTAGTCTTCAGAGAACATAACATAACCGTCGATACCACAGCTTACTGTATATAGTCGAATATAAGCATAGTTTTTCAGCCCTAATATTGGGCTGAAAAAAGGGGCCCTCGACTTACATTTGGGTCAATACTTTTAGCCACTGAGCCAAGTGCTTGAGTTGGCAGCTAAAAGTCATTTTAAACATTGTGCACTGCTTCTCCTACTCCCCCACATCGCAGGGGAGCAGCATGCAATGTTTAAAATAACTTTTTGCCACCAAGGCAACCCTCGGTGGCTAAAAGTCATTTTAAACATCACCCACTGATCCCCCAGCTCACAAACGAGGAGCTGCCAGGCCCTGCTGCATTTCCCACCCTAGACTTATACTCGAGTCAATAAGTTTTGGGGGGTTAAATTAGGGGCCTCGACTTATAATCGGGTCGACTTATACTCGAGTATATACGGTATGTTTTTTGAACAATAGTTCCCAGAGTACATCCCACCCCGGGGCGGGACCATAACCATGCTAGTTTGAATGTCCTGGGTCTTACCACCCACAAAAGGTAATGTTTCCAGATTTGGGCTGATACAAGTGGCCACTCCTACTTCCAGGTCACGGTGTAGTGAACACATAATGTGCAGTGTACTGCTGCTGCATTCCAGCAACTGGGAAATACTCTGGCTTTTACCTTTACCCAGATACCATGTGGTGCCTTTTCGTTCAGCTTCTTTGACTCTTGTGTAAAGCCTGACAGTGTTGTAAATGTGCTTCTAACATTTGAAAAAACCCTAAAAGAAGGGGTGGGGAGAGGAGCGAGGGGGGGGGGAGATAATGACTTTTATCTGTGTTCTGTTTCTTCAGAAACATAGCACTGTACATTTACATCCCACAAGTTAATAAATGATGGCAAATTCCTCCAGGCACGATCAAACTCTGTGAATTTGTGTATCTGATCAAATATTTATTAGCTTCTGTCTATTCCTAGTTCACATTTTTTTTCCTTTTCGCTTATTGCTCTAGGCCTAACTCTGCAGCACTGTGGCGATACCCATGGGTTTCTGCCCCCAAAGATAGGCAATCATTATGAAAAACCCATCTTCAAAACCACAGGCGGGATGAATTTTAATCCTCTTCTCTTTTTTTCCCCTGGCATATCACACACAAATGCACACACACACGCTCTTAAGTAAACTATCATGCCATTTAATTATCTTCTCCAGCTCATTTGCTTGACCTATATTAAAACTGTGTTGAAACAAAATTCCATTATGAGAAGTGAAAAGATACACTAATTTCCACTGATATGACCTTTTAGTCATTTTACTCTTAGATGAAAGAGGTTGTTGACGCCATCATGTAATAATGATAATATACCATCTGTGCTTTTAGTACGATTCTCTAGTCTCGTTAATTCCAACTAGAATTGATCCAGCTAGAATCAACCCATAATAAATCCCATTGATTCAATAGATCAGCTCTAATTGGGATCAGTATTGGGGATTAACTCAACATGTCCACATTGGAAGCAGAGGAAATAATTATTCAGTGATACCAGCAAAATGGGTCAACAAATAATGCTGTTTCTATATAGTCAAGATGGTGATCAGCTTAACTCACTGTTGGCTACTGTGTATAAAACCAGGTGTACCTATCCAACATAAAGCTATATTGCTAGCCCTTTGGTCAGCCTCCTAGATGATGTATATGTTAATGCAGAACAACATTTATAAAGTTCCAGAAGAAAGATGAGGGTCCATGCTGGTCGAAAAGTAGCAAGAGTCATAATTTCATAGGTAAGGCTGATTGCCATTCTTTAATGCCTGGTTGTCTTTCGCAGTGATGTATTACAGTGGCTATGGCGGATTGACCCGATCAGGGGAGAGAGAATGATGTGTGGCTTCATTCTGAATAATCCCATTTCCATGGTCCCACTGTTTCTGCATTTCCTCTTTAGAGGGAGGGGTGCTCAGCTGTTTGGATCTCAGCTATCCAAAGAAGAAGCATGAAGTCTGATCTCCAGGATCTAAGGCAAGATTCCTTCCATAATCTGGAGACACTCCCTTTTGGACAGCAGCTCCCAGAATCTTCTGTTACCCACACAAAGCTCATCAGTTCTCTGGGTCAAGAAACAAACCAAGTCACTGTTCGAATGTGGAGGTGCTATCTCAGAGTTTCTGAGGACATTAGGCCAAAAATGGAACCTCACCCTGCAGTGGTTCTTTCCCATCAGTTGCAGTTACCCCAAATGTTTTTTTGTATGTACTTTGAGATACTAGGATCGGACTGACAACCCCCGCAGTATAAAAGATGCATATATATTTGTTTATTTATTTCTTCCCACCAAAGCTTTTTGCAGGTTCTATAATAGTTAAAATTTGATATTATTTTTTAAAAAACCCCACACATAGAGCAAATTGCCTGCACAAAAGCATTAGTTCCTTAGCATAGAGGCTAATGGACATTTTACACAACTGTTGTGTTTGCTGCAACTACAGAGGTGTTATATTTCCTGCAACAACTATAAATTACTGACGCATTTCCTTAAGTTCTGAGGTACACATATTGAGTTAGGTAGTAATGCTTCCTTCCTCTGATCCCATTTATCCTATTCACTTTTAAAACAGTTGCTACATACCATCAGGTTGGCTCTGACTTATGGTGGCCTATGAATGGGAAACCTCTAAAATGTCCTGCCCTCAACAACTCACATATGTGGCTTCCTTTAGGGAGTCAATCCATCTCCTCTTTCGCCATCGTCTTTTATTGCTGCCTTCAACATTTTCAGCATTATTGTCTAGCCCAGAAAATAGAGATGGGCACAAAATGAAAAATGACAGGCTGTATTGTGTCATAAGGTTACAAAACATTTCATAATGTTAAAAAAGACAGTATTTCATTAAAAAACCAGTTTTTACTGTTGAAATGAAACAATTTGTGTCTTTCCCTCCTCCACTCTCTTGTTTTGGCCACCCCCACCAAGCTGGTTTTGACAGCTCGAGCTGTCAAAGCCAGCTGGGTGGAAGTGGCCAGAGTGGGACAGCATAGCAGGGTTTTAAATTTTCCACTGCCTGCTCCATTCTCCTGTTGTTATCCCTGCCTCCCAGGTGGGTTTTTTTAACAGTTTGGGCTGCAGGGAGGGGGGGCGCCCTCTCTCCACAGCCCAAGCTGTCGAGAAAAGGGCAACAACAGAAGAATGGAGCAGGCAGCGGGATATTCCAAACCGTGCTTCACTGTCCCTTCTACAGCTTTGTAGATGGGATGCCAGCTTCCACACATGGCACGGGGCTGAGCAGGCGAGTGCTGAGTTAACTGCTCTCCCTGTCAGCCCCCTTCAATGAAGGGGGATCCCAGCTCCCAAGGACACATCAGAGCATCTACAGGCAAGTGCTGACTTCACTGCTCTCCCCATCAGCCTCCTGGTGAATCAGAAAAGCCGGGATCCCCCTGCTGTGTCAAGCAGAGTTCCGGATAGTTTCATTTAATTTCATTTCCTTTTTTGGGGGGGGGGAAATAATTAGTAACAAAATGAAACTACTAAGGAAAGGAAACAAAACGAAATGAAACACTATTTTTCTGTTTCGTGCCCATCTCTACCAGAAAACCTTGCCTTCTCATGATGTGCCCAAATTATGGCAGTCTCAGTTCTATCAGTTTTCTCTCCAGAGACCGTTCAGGGTTGATTCAGAATCCTCATGTTTTGTTTTTCTGGTCGTCCAGGGTATCTGAATATCTCCTCCAGCACCATTACAAATGAATCACACACGCCCCCGTCCTCTTTCTTTACTGTTCAGCATACCCAGACTATTCTAAGTTACCCAGCTGTTTAAGCTTGGAAATCATCAGTATCTGTGCAAAATACCATGTTTTTAGTTCTTACAATTTTGGTGATCTTTTACTGCAAACAAACACATATACAAACAAGGATCAGTGTTCTGGGGAATGGATTTTCTGAAATTTTTAAAAGATGCAAATGATTTATATTTAAATATATTAAACTGAAATATAAATTAAATTAAAGTCTTAAGGGATCTCATATATGGAATTCTTGTAGGTCCCCCCCCCCCACACACACACCTGAATTTTCTGCCTAAAATATATTCTCATGCCTGGCTGAGAAGGGGACAGTGGAGCATTCTAAGGAAGTTCCATGGACTTTCACAGGGCTATTTGTGATCAAATGGATTGTAAAATGAAGCCTTGGCCATTTAAGCCTTAGGGAATTCTCTGTTCTTCCCCATTTGGTTAGTTCATAAAGATTATTGTGCATACTATGAATGGGCAATTCATTTCGGAACCAGTAGATTCCGAAATGAACCACACAAGCCCAGGTGGTGCACAGAACCCTCTGATGCACACACAGCCAATGTATTACCTTTCTCTGGACTTGCACAGGGTTAAACTCCAACCAGGAAGCAGGCTGAGATGTCATCTTTGTTTGCTCTGTGGTGCTGGCCAATCAGGAGCTGTGCAGGGACAGGCATAATCCCACCTCCCTGCCTGGGCTGGTGCAAGTCGTTTCAGAACCTACTGGCTCAGAAACGAATTGCCAATCCCTAGTGCATAATCAGTCCTACAGTTTGCAAATCATCGGATGCTTCATGTATCACCAATATGGAAGCCTCCCAAATGATTTAAGCAGGAAGAGGGGCGAACTCCATTCACCCTACTCCAGTCAGCACACAAACAACTAAGAATTGAACCCTCCAGGTTGAAACTCTGTGTCTACAAATCAGCTTGTAAGCTGCCCTAAAGAGACTAAAACGGTTATTTCATGTTCTTCCTTGTTCCGAGATTACGTTTGTTTCGTGATAACTTCGTTCATGGTCATGTGGTGTTGTCCCCATTTTGTCCTTGTTTCTGTTTACGCACGGGCGTGATTGATGGTATCGGGATGACTGTTACTTCACGTCCTTGTTTTGTGACAACATCTGTACTTCCCTGCCTTCGTTTTTCCCTTTTTTTGTCCGACCTTCCATTTTTCGATATTTCAATTCTCCGTAACTTTGTCTTTCATGTGTTAAGCAGGAAGATTCGAGGTTTTATGCCTTCTTCCCTCTCTACGATGCATTGTTTACGCCATTGGGATTGTACTGGAGAATGCAACTTCGCACTCCTGCCACTAGATGGAGAATGCGCATGTTGCGTGACAAGCCTTACTTCACGGGCTCTTGTCTCAAAACAAGAACAGAGACAAGAGGATTCCCGAGGCCAGGGTGATGTATCACGCTTTGGTCCCAGTTCAAGGGGTGTGGTTGGGAAGAACTCCCACTGTCACGCAATGGACATGCAGTAACATTTTTTCGTACCAGTCCCAAGTGGGATGGCAAACCGCAATAGGCATTTCCTTTGTCTCTGTTTAGAATTTCCTCCCATCCTGCCTCTTTACACCATCATAACAGGTAAAGGGATCTTCATGTGCAAATCCTGGGAGATAGTGACCTTTTCTGTAATCCATATGATATGATGGCCACCACTGATGACAAATGAAATGCATTGTTGTTTATGGAAGGCTCATAAACCCCCCAGTGAACTATATTAACATACTATTGCAGAAGACAAGTAAACATAACAGAAGCTACATGATAGTGAGTTATGACTTAGCAAAGCACACATTTCATATAGAAAAGCTGGAGAGGAGTCTCTGGAGACTCACGGAGGCACACAGCTTGCATGCCGCCATGTGGTTATTTATTTATTTCCACTAATAGAAATAGACTGAAGAAGACTGGGACTCAGCTGAAGGCAACCTTGACAACAACATACATGCATCACCAGTACAAAAAAGGGCATAGCAGGAGGTCTATATACCAAGGCCAATACGATGTCAGCATACTTACACAGAAGAGGCAGGCAATGCTTGGGTAAAGTGGATATCTAACAGGTGTGCATGTGGGAAGGATGTATGCATGCATGTGTGTGCACATGTGTGCCATGCTAACATGTGAGTATTTTTACTATACTTTTTGCACATCAGGTGAAGGTTCTCTTGTTTGCTGGAGCTTTTTTCCTCTCTCTCTCTCTAAGTACCCTGTGTTGTATTAATTAGTAGGTACCATTATTAGTGAGTTATTAAATGTTGTTTGTGGAGGTGATGGTTGTCTGTTACGCTCTGTGAATTGCTGGCACGGCTTGGATTACTGCCGCTTTGAGATATGGGATTGTTTTTATCTGCCACCGCTGCTGTTGCTGTTTATGTACTGTTGTTATTATAATGGCTTTTTATTTACTTGGGAACGGTCTCGAATAACAGCACGTAGCAGAAAGATGGCAATAAATAAATAAATAAGTAAGTAAATGAGTAAATAAATAAATAAATCTCACCTCATCTGTATGTGTCTCTCTTTCTCTGTGGTGCTTTCAAAATAATTCAGAGCCTCGGAGTGGCTCAGATGCTGTTACAGTGGAGTCAAAATTCAGTTGTCACTATTGTCGCAAACCAGTGGTATAACCTTAAACAAGCCACTGACATTCAGCTTCTTCCCATATACCTCCCCCTCCACAAGAGGGATATAATAATTCTGGCCTGCCTGACAATATTTTTTGTAATGATTCTAACAGGCTAATATAAATGAAGCATTATATAAATGCTAAGTTGTTACAGTTGGTGACCCTATTTCAACCTGAGGGCCAGATCTGTTTCACACAGGTTGTCAGGGCCACACTGCCATGGCAGGAAGAGCTCAAGATAAATGTTAAGGCCAAAACTACTAGCATATTTCATCATAACCCTCATACTTCCAGTAACTAAGCCTCGGATGGAGACATTTCAGCCTTTTAAAGTGAGGGGATGGATATCGCAGCTGGGAAAATACCACACCAAAATGGGTTGTGTTCATCTCTAGGAAAACTCCGAAAATCAGATTCAAACCTCAAGAACTGGCCCCAGGGTCTGAAGTATCAGTCCTCACTGGTAGTGCAATCTGGTTGCAACACACCAAGGGATGGGCACCAAATGATAAATGAAACACTGATTCATTGGTTTGTTACATAGTGAAACAAAATGAAACAAAATGAAGCAGCAGCATTTTGTTACAAACAAAATGAAACAGCCATTTTTGTTTGAAACGAACCATTTTGTTCCTCTTGTAAGCTGCCGAAGAGGCTCCAGCACTGCCGCCTCCCAGCTGGGAGGTGGTGGGGAATCCCCCCAGCTGTCAGAGGCTGAAGCCTGATTAAAATGGCAGCAGCAACAAGAAGAGTGTTGGAGGATTCGCTTGCCTCCTATCTCACTCCTTTACCTGCCTCGGCAAGGAGCAGCAGAGGCAGGCACAGCACGAGTCCTCCTTGGACTTTCTTCTCTGCCCGCTGCTGCCTCCCAGCTGGGAGGCAGTGGGGAATCCCACAGCAGGGGGCTGAGAGGGGAGTGCTAACATCAGCGCTCCCCTCTCAACCCCCTGCCATGTGATTTCCTTACCTCATTTCATTTTGTTATTTGTAAGTAACAACATTGACCCTTTTCACACGACCCCTAAGATCCGCTGGCCACTTAAATTTGGACCAGAGATCTTGGGGGTTCGTTGCTCTTCCTGTGTTCCCACCCCCTCCGCACTTCCTTGATCCTGTCTGCGTGAGGGGAGGGAGAAAAAAAGAGAGGAAAAAATGCAGGCTCACCTCCGCCAGTCAAAGCCGCCCCGAGCCCCATCGTTGTCCTGATTCCTGTCTCTTAAAGGGGTGGGGGGGGCAAAAAACAACAACAAACAGAAGCGAGGAGAGCCCGGCACTCACTCCTTCACATCCGTATCAGGGATTTTCACCCCCGGAGAGCAGGTACCTGAAAAGTGCGCTGGGACGCGCTTAGGTGGGCGTGGTTGCACTTAATTTTCTGTAAACTCCTGAGCTGGTGGGGAAACAATTTTAAGCTCCGGAGCTGGGAGCCATTTGCCGTGGAGTTTAGGGGTCATGTGAAAAGGCCCATTGTTTTGAAAGATACGAAACAAAATGCAGGGGGGACGAAATGGAACAAAATGAAACTCAATTTTTCCACTTCATACCCATCACACACCTATTGTTCAATATACCAGCCATTCCATTTTAACCCCTCCACTGTTTCCATGTATGTGTATTCATTCACCCTATGGTTAAGCAGCATTCTTTGGCCACTGAAGACACTTGGTCCTTATTGGGTTCTATCTAGGATCCCCCTCCCATCATGTATTATTTTTTGTATTGGCTTCCTTGTAGTCAGATGATATTGTCCTCTTTCACATTTGGCTCTCTAAACAACTCTGCATTGCTCTCAATGAGGTTTTTGATTTATTAATCAGGTGTCAGTATTTTCCCCCAAAGCCATACAAGTTCCCCTTATCTTATCTGGTACATTGACACCAGAATGACTTTGGGCCTGTCCGTTCTGGTTGCTTTTGGTGTGGGATGGATTTGCTACAAAAAAATCTGTTGAGATCTGGGATATGTGCGATGTGGCTTTTTGTCATGCTTCTCCTGCCCCAAAAAGTAAATGGTCCCTTGTAGCCTAACCAGCTGTGAATGAAGCACTTCCTGTGATCATCCATGGAGGGTCAGGGGAAGTGAAATTATTTCCGTCGAAAATGAAGCTCTTCACCCACCCCCACCCCGCTAAAAACTGGCTTTTGAAAGTGATGTTTGGATAAGGGTACAGTATTGGCAAGCCCCAAGCTACTTCACAAGGAAGAGAAATCAGCACAAAGAGAAATGGAAATTTCATCTTCTCTGGAAACGTTCTCAGTCACAACACTCACGGCTGAGACTTCAGGGAATGATTACCTTTTACATCAAAGGCCATAAACTTAAGTGTCTGCATGCACATAGCTATGAGTCTGCTGGCTGGGGGATTCTGAGAATTACAGTATCATCCAGAAAAAAAGGGTAACTTTTTTACAGCTAGGATTTTCACATGCACATATGTATTCGCCTCCATTTATACTGCAACATTACTCCTGTTCTTGACATCAGCATACAGGAAGATCTAGATGTCAATACCTCTAAAATCCTGAGCTAAAAACAAAAGTTTGAAGTTTGTAGGGAGGGAAACCCTTTTGATTCTCCTCCCCCTCCTTCCCCCGAGCAGATTTGAATGCTTGGCTTCTCAGGCATCTTCAGCATATATTGCCATTGTCCTTGGAATTTATTTCCTGAGCCAAGACGGTTAAAAGCACTGCACATTTCTTCCTTGCTAAGGAAATTGCTGCTCATGAATTCTACAGAAATTGTGGGAATTCTTACCAGAGATTGCATCCACAAAGGCAGACAGAAGGGCTGGACAATGTAAGGCCTATAGACCACAGCTCTGGGGGTGGGGTCTCAATCCCACCCACCCCCATCCTCAAGCACCCTGCCTCGTTTTCTTTCTTTCTTTTTAAATGTTGGTTCCTCCCTCATAGTTTCTGGGGGTGATGGGGGATAATTTTGTACATTTATGTACTCATGGAGGTCTGCCTCCTAATGTATGTTTTGATGTCTAAAAGTAGTCCTTCCCAGATATAAAAACATCTCTATAAGCCCTGCTGAACTGAATTTGTCATTCATGGCTCTGGGAATACACCTAGGAGCATTTGTCTTTCACTGAGACCAGAATGATTTCATAAGTCACATCATCACAGCACTAGAGAAGGGGAATGGTTTCCTCTTTTCCTGGCTGTACCAGTTCAGAACAACTTACTAGCCAGAGCTTCGAAGGAATATGTTACGAATAACACATTATTTCCAGTTAGTTTGTTTTTTACCAATTGCAAAGATATAATGAAATTATGCCTGCTACATATCTAAATGTATCATCACACTGAGAATTAAAAAGGGTCCCTTCAAAATGACAACTACAACTACTATTGAGGCCATGAGGCTTAGCTCTTTTATAAAGTTGTCCTACAAATGTATGTTTGCATATCACAGCTTGGCTTGCTGAGCCACCCTAACCCTAACCTTAACCCACTACAACTTTCTAGTTATCCAGCAGGGTCCATGCACCAAAGAGAGTGTTACAGAGCTACAGTGCAAGTGTATTCATTTGGGGGGTGGGGTGGTGCAGATATGTTGTAATTAGACACAGGAAAATACACAATTTGCATTCTCCAGATGCCATTCTCTTCTCGTTCTAGGATTGCCTCCCAGTGATGTCCCAGTCCATGAAGTGTCAGGAAATCAGAGATCAGGAGATGAGTAAGCAGAGAGAGAAGAGAAAACTGCCAATCAACTGTTGTTTACAGGTTGTTAAGGCTACTTGTGCTGAACCTATCCAGATTTGTAGGAGGCCCACAGCTGAACTGCCTTAACAAGCTGCAGACAAGTGCAGACCAACAATTTCTTCTTCTTCTGTTTTATTCTCCCTGTGTGCTTCTGGTTTCCAAGCTGCTCTAGTGCAACATTCAGCACTAGCACCAAGCCTTTTTAAAAAAGAAAGATAGAGCTGGTTTGGATACAGGGGGTGCTTGGTTGAGGGGGACTGACACCTATGTGAGTGCACCTTTCCTTCCTCTCTCCCCACCCCACCAGCATCAGCACAAGTGATGATCACACTGCTAAAGCACTTGCCAACAAAAGAAGAAATAAATGATCTAGCAAGAGAGGAAAGAAGTATGGATTAGGAGGGGAAGCTCTGGGGTGATTCACATTGAACTGTATTTTGTGTAATCAATAGAAAATAATATTAATTTGGTCATTTCTGTCTTGGAGCAATTTTTATTATTATTTGGCAATGTAGTCACCCCCTGGTATGGGCTGGAAATGGTTAGAAATAGGTGCCCATACTATTTTCACATTGAAAATTTGAATTATTTCTTCCTGCCATGCTGCTCACCCTGAGATTCATTTCCCTTCCTGGAGACCTGGAGAAAGAGAACAAATCTCAACTATGTCAGGTGCCACCCTGACACCAGGTCCTTCCCCAGCATGAATGAACCCTGCTGCAGGTCTGTGTTTTAGATAACCTCTGAGAAGCAGCATGAAATCCAGCTAATAAGCCTGTTGTGTTCTTCTAATACGCCAATGGAAGGCCTCAATCAGCAGTCAAGATTCAAAACAAGACAACACAGGCAGGGGGATAAATTAATAGGCAGCCGATGGGACCCTTGCCGAGACCATCCTCTGAGCAGTCTTGAAAGAAGGGAGTCTGTCTCCAGCATCGTTGCTGCTTTCAAACAGTATCCCTGGAGAGAGGTCTAATTGAGTCCTTTCACTGATGAGGACGGTGGTGCAATTCAGCAATGTAGGCAGAAAAGGCTGCTTATTTGCTCCCTGCCTTAATAAACTGGCAAGCCTATTCTGCCGTGAGTGCCACTTGAACCGAATGAAATCTTTGCACATGGCAGAAGACTCCTCACTAGGTGAAGACATAAATCACAGCTTTAAGCTTTCCATTGACAAGAAATTGCGAGGGGCCTTAATGTGTTTTGGACGTACTCGTGCATAGTTGTCCATGCCTTCAGGATTCTGTGAATTTAAGACTAACCCTTCTTAATTGTTGATCTTACCTTAGAAGTCAAGTATTAAAACCTACCTGCCTCTTCCACCCCCTCCCAAACCTCCTTGGTTTCCTGGTACATCCCATTTATTTTTCTAATGCTTCTCACATTCTTGCTTTTTTTACAGCAGATAATTTTATTATGATTTATCATTTATACACCTCTTTTCATATGTCAAGCATTTTACAATCCATATCATGTTCATCCTCACAATGGCTCTTTAAACCCCTCATGTTTCAAATTTATGGATTGTTAATTACACACACACACACACACACAGAGAGAGAGAGAGAGAGAGAGAGAGAGAGAGATTACTGTATCAGTCTGGTTTGAGAGGTCAACTATACCCTGAGAAAGCCATAAACATGAAATATCTTGGGAGTGGTATTAAGCATGACATCAATATAAAAATTCTACGATAGATAGATAGATAGATGATAGATAGATACACAGTGGTACCTCGGATAACAAATTTAATTCATTCTCCGAGGCAATTCGTTATCCAAAAAAAATCATTATCCGAAACACGGTTTCCCATAGGAATGAATGGGAAACCAATTAATCCATTCCAGAGCTTAGGAAAATGACACAGACACCTGGTTTTTTGCTCAAAACTCTTTTTAAAGTGCACTTTAAAGGTACAGATGTGATGCAGCCTGGGATAACTCTTTTTTACCGATGCATGCTGGAAATTCGTTATCCAAGGCAGCCCATAGGGAAAATTTGTTATCTGAGGCAGCCCATAGGAAAATTCGTTATCAGAGGCAGACCTATACCTAGAAATTGTGATTTGTTATCTGAGGCAGACCTATACCTAGAAATTGTGATTCCTTATCCGAGGCAGCCCGAGAAATTGTGATTCGTTATCCAAGGCAGTCCTATACCTGGAAATTGCAATTTGTTATCCAAAAAATTCGTTATCAGGGGCATTCGTTATCTGAGGAAATACTGTAGATGCAAAGAGGGCTGTTGGGATCAGTAATGACCTTGCTGTTTAAAATGTGTAAAACGTAGTTCTTCAGTGAACGGATTAATGCCTCCCTTGAGTCATGTAGCCAGCATTTGCTTTGCATGTAAATGGAACATGCAAAAAAAAAAAAAAGAGGGGGGCATGCTAGACCTTCCCCCTGTTTCTAGTCCCAATACTTGTTTTATGTGGAAGTCAGCCATCTGAAGCAGACAGCCTCCACTATCCATGGAGGCTGTGTAGGAGAAGCTGACCTAGAAAGCCAGAGTTCAACAAAGAGCCTTCATTATTAGGCTGTAACTCTTGGTGCATTAAGGGGGGTGGGTGCTACAGAGGTGTCCCTAGTGTGGAGACATTAGGAGCTTGATCCACGACTCCAAAATCTAGAAAGTATCAAAAAATGCTGCTAGAAGTGCACAGGCGTGCCAACGCTGCACATCTCTCCTACATCCAGGCAGAAGGAAGCAGGCTGTCTCATCTTGTAAGGCATTTGAATACTATTCACATTATCAAATGCAGGCATTTGTTCCAGATGTGATGCCAGGCTCACATCTCTTAAACTTAACCAACAAGGCAGTGAACTCCCCTTCTCAATGTTCACTCTAGATGTGAAGAGAATGCCTCTGCATGGCTTTTGATTGTCCTTGTCTGGAATCCTACTGACGTTCAGCAGATTAGAATGTTCCACCGGCTTAGTGACATGGAGTTTTTCCACACGCACAAGTGTTGCTCTTGCATACACGGCAGTCTCTCTGCTTGTGCAACAAGAAAATGGCAGTGCCTACACAAGTGGTGAGAGCCTATGTTATCATGTGACAAGGACTTCCTGTTTGGTGGAACCTTGGAAGCATACTGGACTAGAGATGGGCACGAATAGAAAAAATGGAGTTTCGTTTGTCGTTTGTCATTTAGAGGTCTGTTTCGGTTCGTTTCCGTTGTTTGTGAATTTTTTGCAAAAAAATTCGTGTTCATTTCATTACCATTTTGTTACCGTTTCTTTACCTTTTATTCCAATTGTAAGTGATTTTTTTAGCATTTAAAGCAGCTCATTTCATTGCTGTAACAGAAACGAAATGCACGAAAATGCAAAAATCCCCGCGTTTCTGTTCGTTTCGTTTCATTTTAGGGACAAATTTCATTTGTCATTTTGTTGCGTAACGAAATGAAAAACAAAAAACGAAAATGAAAAATTGTTCGTTCCGTGCCCATCTCTATACTGGACATTATGTCCAGCTCCTTGCTCTGCCTTCTTATCCTTAGTTTTGCTCTTACTAGGCCTGCTGCTCTTGTCTCCAGTTTTCGTTGCCACTCCAGCTATGGATCATAGACCAATTAGCATTCCACAATGATTCTTGCATGACAATTGCTGCATGGATGGATCACTGTTTTCTTGAGCTACTTCAAACAAAGTGTAGTACTCTGGAAAGAAGAGTTGATCAGGATGTGATGCCCAATACTGCTACAACTACCTCAATTCCCATCTGTGAAGAAGCTCCTGCATCCCGCAGTTCACTCAGGAGACTGACTAAATATTTCATACCCAGAGACTACACAGGTATACAGTTCTTCCCTCTGATAACGTGCAACGGAAAATAACTTTTCCATTAGAGTAAAAGAAGCTGCCTCCCCTGCGGGAATACCGGCTTACATGTCTGTTAGATGTCTTAACATTACATTTCGAAAAGATAAAAATTGTTGTGTTTCATTTTGGAATAGTATTCTTCAGGCATCTTGGATTATTCCACCATTTCAGGCTTCTGTTTCTCCCAAAGTTTCTCTTCAGCAAAGTAGCCCATATAATCCTCCCGTGTTTGCTATATGTATGCAGATCACTGCTGGGTACTTAACGATCTGTGGAATTGTGATATTACTCCAGCACTGGCCTTCAGAAAAGCCCAGAACAAAACCTCTCACACTCACTCATGAAGTCAGCCAACCAGAGAAGGAAGTGAGAAGGGGAAAGGCAGCTGGGAGAAGCAAAGCCCATAATGTTAATAACTTCTCAGAAGCTTAGGGTTACATTCTGCCAAATCCATTCCTTCTCCAACCCCATTTCCTGATTTGAATGTCTGTCATTTTCTGGGCCAGTCCCTTCTCAGGAACTCCACATTCACTCTTGCCCCCTGAGAGCACCATCCTTTTCCAAGGATTCCACATTAAAGAGGGTCAAAAGGCAGGTTCATACTAGGGTGTCGGTACAGCACCACTGGTGCCACGTGTTCCCTTCCCTTACCCCCCCCCAAAAAAAAACCTGGCTCCCCCACTCACCAGCCAGCTTGCTGCTCTTTCTCTCCTCTTTGCATGATCATTCAGTCCTAGCAGGAGCTCATGCTTCCTTCCTCTGCCTTCTCCATCAGCCACCCATGGAGATGTAGGGCAGGGATTCCCGCAGTGCTTCCTTTGAATGGATGGCTGCTGGAGGAGGTGGAGGAGGGAAGCATGAGCTCCTGCTGTGACTGGACAGTCACACAAAGAGGAGGGAAATAGGAGTGTGTGCTGGTCAGTGAGTGGGGGGGCTGGTTGGGAGGTGGAGAAAAGGAAGGCGTGGCACTTATGTGTTGCATCAATGAATCGGCACAAATCTCTTAACCAGGTTCATGCCCATCTCTGTTCCACACTAGTATCTGAATATTGTTTTCCAAGGTCTTACACTGGGCTGGGCTGGAGCATCTTTGGTTCTCACAACATTTTGGTTAACAAATCTTAAAATCCCATGCCACTGGTCAAGATCTACAACCCACATCATCTTTTGGGAGTTGTGGCCTGAAATATCTGGAGGGCCAAAGTTATCCAAATCCAGCTTAGGCACACAGTTGATCAATTTTGCCTGCAGATTTAGGGGCATGATATTAAATCACAGGAGAGATTTTCCTCTTTCCCGCTCACCCTGAATCCTTCTAGCCTGTTATTCTCAAATATGTTGTGTCTGCCCATATTTACATGGGACAGAGTAATCAGATACCAAAACAAAAAAGGAGCAATATAGTATATGTGGTCCAACGCAGTGAGGAGCATGCAGACCTCTACACTGGAGAAACTAAACAGCCATTAAACAGAAGGATGGCCCAACATAGGAGGGGTAACAGCTCAGGACCAGAATCAGCAGTACACCTCCATTTGAAGGACAAAGGGCACTCTTTCAAAGATGAGGATGTACACATATTAGACAAAGAAGACAGGTGGTTTGAGAGAGGATTCGGGGAAGCCATTCATGTGAGCATTGAAACCCCCTCCCTCAACAGAGGTGGTGGCCTCAGGTATAGTCTATCTGCTACTTATCAGGGTGTGCTTTCAACAATACCTAGACAAATCAAAAAGCCTTCACCACCAAGGCCATAGCTTACGACCCATACTTTATAGGTTTTAGCACCTCTTAGGCCATTGTTCACCTTAAGGCTATTGATACTGTTTTCTACCTAATGAGCCTATTCAGGCCATTGTTCATCTTATGAGCCTATTTCAGACCAGGGTGACAAGAGGCCAAAGCGGACTATAAGATGGAAGACTTGCAACTAGCTTTCTTCAGACTGATTTGGATGGGCAGCAAAACTTTTCTATCTCTCAAGAAAAAGAAGTCCAGTTGCCATGACTCAACTTCCTGATAAACTCACCTGGATGACTGAGAATCTTCACAAATATATCCAACAGTTCTATTTAACATCATGGATAACAGTTCTTCTGTGAGAGATCTGATTTTAAAAGGAAAAGTCAGACCAATGCCTGGAGGTTACAACAGCAAAGTAAATCCAGCCTAGTATTTGTGTTGTTACAAGCAGCAAATCCACTGGTGAACACAGTATAAAATAGCTGAGATTTGAGATTCCTGATATCTTTGCAAGGAGTAATATGCCGAATATGTTCTCCTTGCTCCTCTGGCTTTGCAATAAATGATTTCTCCAGCGGCCTTTCTTTCTTTGTAGCCCTTCCTGGTTCTTCCAACTCCTCTTAAGCTTGATTTTTCTTCTTCTTCAAAAGAATACCAATCCATTTTAAAGAGGTCAGGGTAGATGAGGACATGGGGGCGGGGGGGAAGCATGGGGAATATTCTACAAGATCACCGGTATATTGTGAGCATATCAAATAATCTGGATAAGCAGGTGTTTGCCGCTTAATTGTGGAACCATCTAAGAATGGGACTTTGATCCTTCCCTGAATGTGATCTTAATGAAAAGTCTTCCCTCTTCCCATAATGAACCCCCCAGAAGAGCAGAGAAGCTGAGGGTCTCCATGGTTTTATTAGTGGACCATGCTGGAAAAAAAAAGAGAAAAGAAAGGAAAAGCTATTTAGGCTAAACAATGTTCAGTCTAAAATTCACTCCAACCTGCGGTATCCTGAAAGCTGCAGTGAAAGGTACTTGGTGCTTTTAACCACCCGTGTCAGCTGCTTAGTTAAAAATACCGAGCAGACTGTTTTCTTCCCTGAGACTCAGTTATGTGCTGCGAAATAAACTATGAAAAATGGACTTGCATCCAGGAAGAACATTACAGTAATGTGCCAATAAACTGTGATTCTGCTGCCTTGATTTGATTTTCTTTCCTCTGCGCCGTGTTGCTCAAATGAAGACTGCCTAAAGGCTGACAAAAGATTAGGGCTCTTCCTCGGGTTTCGCTTTGTTCCTCCCGAGGAGGTGTTTTAAGCACTAAGAGCCTAGGGTCAGAGAAATCCCAGAGAATGTGTGCGTTTTATAGATATTAGTAAAATCTTTAGTGCAGCAGTAATAAAAATGGAAGTTAAAAATTGTATTTTGTTCTCACCCTGCAGTAGAAACCACGAATTCTAATTAACTTAATGTAGGAGCTGAAGGCAAAATTCTCATACGCATTACTTCCATCTTATAGTCTTTAAAATTATATTATAAAATATAGGTTGCATTATTCTTCTAATATGTTAATCCTCTGTAGTCATCATTTGCATATGTTACAATATCACTCTGAGACTTAATAGTCAATCTTCGTATTGTTATAGCCTATCACACTTGAAAGACAAAGGGTATGCTTTATCTGTGCATTAATATCTGTATTTCATGAATTGTTCCACCCCAAATGTATTTTGCTACATCTATGCTAATTTTGTACTTTTGTACTCTCTTGACGATGTTTGAAATCAAAGTGCAAAGTAGCTAAATAAGGTATATTATTTCAGCCACTCATGCACAGAACACTCATGAACTGGTTCTTAGTGTATCTGGCAACACAAACAGAGATTTGCATTGTGTGATGCTATAAATAAATAAAAGGTGAAGAGGGAACAGAAATGTTTCCAAACACAATTATTACTTTTAAAGTGCTAACTGCCTGGGGTTCACATCCAGCAGGTAGTCTATATCCTAATATCTAGTGAAGAAGTTTTTCCTAACTGTAATAGTCTGCCAGTGGAGAAGAAAAATAAACTGGGGGAATGAGCTGCCAACTGGCAAATGCATTTCAGTGTAGGAAAATATAAAATACTGCATATTGGAACAAAAAAAAATCAAAACTTTATCTATCAACTCATAGGCTCTGAGCTATCCGTGACAGATCAGGAAAGAGATCTTGGTATGCTAGTGGAAAGCTGAATGAAGGTGTTTACTCTGTGTGTAGCAGCGGTGAAGAAGGCCAATTCCCTGCTAGGAATGATCAAAAAGGGGATTGAAAATAAAACAGCCAACATTATAATGCCATTGTGCAAGATGATAGTAAGGCCGCACCTGGAGTATTGTGTACAATTCTGGTCACCGCATCTCAAGAACGACATAGTGGAACTGGAAAAGGTGCAAAAGAGAGTAACTAAAATGAATACTGGGCTGGGGAACCTCCCTTATGAGGAAAGGCTAATATATTTAGGGCTCTTTAGTCTGGAAAAAAGTGCCTGAGTGGGGGATATGACTGAGATGTACAAAATAATGCAGGGATGAGTAAAGTGGATAGAGGGACGCTCTTCTCCCTCTCACAAAATACCAGAACTAGGGGACATCCACTCAAACTGAGGGTTTGGATGGTGAGAACAGACAAAAGAAAATATTTTTTACCCAGTGTGTTGTCTGGAACTCCCTGCCACAGGATGTGGTGATGGCATCTGGCCTGAATGCCTTCAAAAGGCGATTAGACAGATTCCTGGAGGAAAAGTCCATCACAGGTTACAAACCATGATGGAGATGTGTAACCTCCAGGCTTAAAACCAGGGTACTAGATGGACCTTTGGCCTGATCCAGCATGGCTGTTCTTATGTTCTTATGTTAAGAGGGAGGATGCCAACCAGGTTTTCCGGAAAGATGTATTCCCCAGTTTTGGGAGCATCTGCTGGAAGTGACTTCTGTTGTGTTCATGACAGATGTGCCAGTGAAGGAGGATGGACTGAGACAAGGGTTGATCCTGAAGATCTTCAGAGCTGAACAGGTTGACGTGGAAGGATATGATTCTTCGGGCAGCCTAGACTTAAGCTGTAGAGGATTTTATACACAATAACTAGGACTTTGGTTTTGGGTCTAGAAACAGACTGGCAGCCAGTGAAGCCGTTGTAAGGGAGTTAGATGCTAGTGTGCTAAAGTAATCCAGATGAGACATATAATTTACAGCTAGATAATCATAGACAGAACATATTAACAGCTTAAAGGGCTCAAGGTTGGAACTTGATTCCTTACTGTGCCTCCCTGACAAGGGCTGACCTCAGTATTCTGCAGTTCCAGGAGTATTGTCATCATCATCACCATCCAAGTGTTGTTTCATTCTTTCTTGTTCGGCATTGTCTTTTTCCTAGCTCTTGGACTTGGGTCTCAGGCACATAGTCCCCCCATTCCTATTGCAACAGTTTCTCTTGCTGGGGCTAGTAAGGGTGGAACTTGGGGCACTTGAAATTAGACATGGGCACGACTTAGCGGAATTCCCGTTTCCGTTTCTGTTCCTCGTTTCCGTTACGGAACGGAAACGGTAACGGAAATTACTCCGCCAGAACTCGAACTCGAACCGACTAAAGAATAATTGGGTCTGATTTGTCGTGGTCGTTCCTGGCATCGCGGCGATCCCGCGATGCCAAGCGGCACAGAAAAAAAGTTTTTAAAACTTAAAAAAAACCCCGATTCCCGGCCAAAAAGCAGGCGAAAATATGCCTGCCTAAGTGAGGGCTCAGGGCACCTACCAGAGGGGTGTTTTCTGGAGTGGGGTCCCCGGCCTCCCCCCCTCTCCTCCTGTCCTGTCCTGGGCTGCTCTGGTGGTGGTGGGATGCCGCACGCTCGCAGCAACAAACCGGACGAATCTTGCCGCTGGCCGCCGCAATTCAAGCGGAAGCGGCACGGAACAGAAAAAAAGTTTTAAACTCCCCCCCCCCATTCCCGGGCCAAAAAGCAGGTGAAAATATGCCTGCCTGAGTATGGGCTCAGGGCACCTACCAGAGGGGTGGTTTCTGGGGGGGGTGTCCCAACCTACCCCCCTCTCCTGTCCTGGGCAGCCGGACTCGAGTCGCCATGCCATGTGGTGCGTGCGGGGGATCCAAAATGGGGTGGCGACCGGAATAATTTTTTTTGAAATCATGGCCCAAAAACACACAAGCACCACAGAAACATGTGAAAATTGCTAATGCTATTGCTAAAACTGCCAGTAGCAGTGGGTTTTTCTTGCAACAAAATGTCTCCTCCCCTGTCCTCTCTCTCCATTTATTTTATTTTATTTTATTTTATTTTACACCTGCGCAATGATGGGCTGGCCGAGTGGCCATGTGGGAGTGGACCATGCAAATTTTTGGAGCCATCCCACCAATCGCATGGCCACTTGGCCACTGAGACTTCTGGGATGTGCCAAAAAGCCCACTAAACCCTGCCCTAGCCCCCTAACCCTAACCCTAATCCTTGATTCCTTACCCATATGCCACAGTACACTGTCTTCTTAGTGGGTCAAAGAGGCACCCAGAGGTGCACCCCAGTACCCCACCCTAACCTCTCCCATAACTAGCCTAACCCTAGCCCTTGCGCTAACCTGTCTTAACCCTAAGCCAGATCTACTTGCATTGCACTACACGCAAGTACGATTCCCTTCATTGTGAGACACAGCGGGTGCGAGAGCCTTAGGCATCACCCTATGGCTCTGGGTTCTGCCAGTCCACTGGTCTCATAGTCTGCAACTGGTATGCATATCCATATGGCTATGCATGCCCTTTTGCAGCAGCAGGTGAGGAGAGGAGACCCCCATGTTGAGGGGTCTCCAGGAGCCTGCTTTCCCTTCCTAGCGGGTGAGGATAGGAGGCACCCACGGGTGCCTCCAGGAGCCTGCTTTCCCTTCCTAGCGGGCCAGAGGAGGCACCCACCCCACAGAGGTGCCTCCAGGAGCCCGCTACCCCCCCAAAACCAGTACTAATGACAACCGAAAAACCAAAAAACGAAACAACAAATTTTTGTGAAGTCCGCTGGGGATTGGTTCCAGGACATCCCATGGATAATGAAAACTGTGGATAAGAGAGAATGCCAGAAAATCCCCAAAACTGCTATTTTGTGATAGTAGCTTGTTTTTGGCTGCTGTTTTGCAACAGTAGCTTCCTCTGCAGCTGCTGAATTATTTATTTAATTTTTCCTCTGTCAACTGTGGATAACTGAATCAGTGGATAATGAATCAGTAGATACGGGGGTCCTACTGCATGCATCCAGAGACATCCAAAAATGAAGAGGGGACATGCATCCATACAGTAGAAAACTGCACAGCTGTCTGCTCTGTGCATTCCACCTCTTTCCATATACAATTGACCCTTGTATAACAAATGGTTTGTATAACATAAAATCTGTACAACATAAAAATTTCCAGAGATAGGGGAGATTTGCTGAACAGAATCGCCTATGGGGTGAATCCATACAACATAAAAATGGTCCTGATTAGGGATTACTCTGTTTTCAATGCATTCCTATGGGAAATTTGTATAAAGGAAAATTTGCTTAACATAATTTCATTTGGAATGAATTAATTCCTTTGTGCAAGCTTTTTAGGGAGATGCAGTTTTAGAGAAGTCGGCATGCTTCAGCATGTGGCTAGCTACAGCACTTCCAATCAAGCCTCTTCTTCATACCTCCAAGTCATTTTGACATGTATATTGAAATTCACTGCTTAATGAGTTCACTCATTTCTTCGCATTACAGATTTATCATCCATCACAGCCCAATACAGGACCATCTGTGATACACACTGCTGATTAGCAAAAGATTATCTGATATCCTTTAGACGGTTGCAATGTGAATACATTGGCTTAGAGAAAAAGAAAAGGTACTCACCGCTCAATTGCTATTTCATTCATTCATTCATTCATTCATTCATTCATTCATTTATACAATTTATATGCCATCCACTACCCAAAGGTCTCTGGGCAGTTCACAGTCAAAGAGATTAAAACAGTTAAAATGTTAAAATACCAATAAATAATTAAAAAGATGTGTGTGTTGCGTCATTACAGTCATGACCGACTCTTTGTGACCCAGTGTCCATGGAGTTTTCTTGGCAGGAATACTGGAGTGGTTAAAAAGATAAAAACATTTAAATACAAATACAATACAGTAAAAATTGCCATCAGGACCCACAATCTACTCAGGGGTGTCCAAACTTTTTGCAAGGAGGGCCAGATTTGGTGAGGTGAAAATGTGTGGGGGCCAACAATTCAGCCTGAAGGGGGGAGAAAGGGTGTGGCCCATACTCATCTGCAACAGCCACAAATGCTCCGGTTTCAAAGCGCCCAATGGTCTGGTGGCTGTTGCATGGCCTGGGAATTGGCCCACATGCATCCAAGATGCACCACTGCTCCCATAAGCTGCCCTCCCTCACAAGGAAGTGGGGAGGGCACTGCAGCAACAGAGACAAGGGTGGGTAGGCTGGGCGGGTGGTCGAGGGGATTGACGGAGGAAGGGAGAGCAAGCAAACCATAAAACTGCAAGCTGACATATCCAGCCGACACAGGGAGGGGCTAACCGGTGGGGATGAGTGACAGGCTGAGCCAGCAGGGAGAAGAGGCTGAGGGCCACTTGAAATTTTAAAACGGGCCACATTTGGCCCTTTGGACATGCCTGATCTATGTTATACCAGTTAAAAAACTTCCGGAACAGGAAGGTTTTTGTCTGGCACCAAAATGTCATCAACATTGGTGCCAGGCAGATCTCACATGGGAGGGCATTCCATAGTCTGGGGGCAGCTGATGAAAAGGCCCTATACCTGCAAGCCATCCATTTAACCTCCTTGAAGGATGATGGCTTCACTTCCACGAGGGCCCCATGGCTGGATCTTAATTGCCATGTAAGTTCATATGGAAGGAGGCAGCCCTTCAGGTATCTAGGTCCTAAGCCATTTAGGGCTTTATATGTCAAAACAAGCACTTTGAATTAGGCTCGGGCAACAACTGGTAACCAATGCAGGTTGTACAGAATTGGCATGATGTGATTCCCACCAGCCCCTCCACTAACCAGCCACGCTGTACGATTCTGAACCAATTGTAATCACCGGACCATCTTCAAAGGCTGCCCCATGTAAAGTGCATTGCAGTAATCAATACAGGATGTTACAAGTGCACACATCATCCAGGTAGGGCTGCAGCTGGTATATTTTCCAGAGCTGAAGAAAGGCACCCCTGGCCACCAAGTCCACCTGGGCTTCCAGAGTTAGACAAGGGTCCAGGAGGACCCCCAAGCTGTGGACCCTGTCCCTTAGGGGAGGTGCAGGACAGAGACGGCCATCTAACCTGTCTGGCCCACTAACAGCACTTCCATCTTGTCTCGATTAAGTTTCAGTTTACTATATATACCATCATCCAGTCTATTCTCCAATCCAGACATGAGTTCAGCACAGAAACCGCCTCACCTGAAATTGGTGGAAAACGAGAGGTAGAGCTGATTTTGTCAGTCTCGAATTATTAAATCTGAATCTAGGAAAGCAGTGGGGGTGAAGTTAATGTCCCTGACACTGAGACAGAGCATGCCACCAAACAAAAACAAAACATAAAAACAGCAGGCAATCCTGGCTTTAGAGGTTTTATAAACCTGTTTGCTTGCACTTGATCCAGAAAATTGCCACTCTCACGGGTAAGAAGGAATTTCTATAAAACAGCAGTGGAGGTTGGTCATTTAAATCAAGTGAGGCACTGGCCTTCCTCAAATTGGGCTCACTTCTTGGACATAGATCACGTTTTGGAAACACATTAAGGGAGCCATTTTAAAGGCAAAATTGTATTTCCAGTTTCCTGCATTTGCAATGTTATTGCTCTTCTGTGCCTGGGAATAACTCTCAGTCCCCAAGTAACAAGAAGCCACACAGAAGATTTAATCGCTGGCTGCCTCAGGCAGTGTTCAAAGCCTTTTTCTGATTAAACAAAAAACAAACAAACAAAAATGGGGAAAAATCTCCCATCCCTAACTCCAACCTAACTCCAGCCTCTTGCCTCAGGATCAATGATCATGCAATGCATTAGGGGTTAATCTTAACATACTAAGGATTTGGTCCTTTCTGGGGGGAAACTGCTTGTATTTTCAAAATTAAGTCAATTTCCTATATGCATATGAAAAACAGAATGAGCAAAGTGATGTTTTTTTTTAAAAAAAAATATTATTTGATTATTCGGTGCTACTACTCTTGTGTTCATGTGTTTCTTTTGGTACATACAGTACCATGTACATGATTTTGTAGCCATGTTGCCTTTGCCACAATTCCTAACTTGTGAGTGAGTGCGGGATTATGTATTTTGTTGCCCTGTGATGCTCACATCTGACATGAAACGGGGGTGGGGGGTTCCTCCAGCCTCCCAAATAAATCCAGTTATTTTATTCAGATCTGTACAAATTATTTTATTTTATTTTTTTTAAATCTGCTTCTTTATCAGCTGGATATACTGGATATTTGGTGTGAGGCTTTGTTGCTGTTTTGGGTAATATAAAAAGTACAGGTAATCAAGGGGTATATCTTGAGGAACCAACCTCCTAGCAAAACCATGAAAAGGGGAGCTAATCATTCATAGGCTTGGGTAAAGGTAAAGGTTCCCTCTGCACATATGTGCTAGTTGTGTCCCACTCTAGAGGCGGTGCTCATCTCCATTTCTAAGCCAAAGAGCCAGTGTTGTGCAGGTCTCTGGCCATTTATTTTATTTATTTTTATTTTATTATTGTATTTATACCCTGCTTATCTTTCGTACGAAACTCTAAGCGGCTTACATGGGCGAGCAAGCGCCAATAAACACAAACAATAATTATGAAATATACAACAAAATAACTAAACAATTAAAAACCCGGTGCATCCAAAAAACCCGGCAGTGTAAAAGCTATCAACCAAGCACACACATAAACATAAAACACTTAACATGGTTGCTTGGGCATTAGAGATGGCGGGACCTAACAGAAGAAAAAAAAAAGAATTTCAGGGCTCGCCAAAGGCCTCTCGAAATAAATAAGTTTTTACAGCTTTTCGAAAGGCCAGCAGGGACTCTGCAGAGCGCACTTCGCTAGGGATGGAATTCCATAAGGAGGGGGCTGCCACCGAGAAAGCCCGGTTCCGGGTGACCGACTTCCGGGCTTCTCGAGGGGTGGCAACCCGCAGCGAGTGCGCTCGCACCTGCCGAACAGGTCGGGCCGAGGTGGATCACTGAGCGATACGCTCTGTCAGGTAGTCCAGTCCCAAGCCATGGAGGGTTTTATAAACTAAAACCAAGACCTTGAATCTAATCCGGGCCGCAACGGGCAGCCAGTGCAAGCGGGCCAGGACTGGGGTGATGTGGTCGTAACGATGCACACCAGCCACCAGCCTGGCCGCCGCATTCTGCACCCGCTGCAGACGCCGGAGAAGAGTCAAGGGCAACCCCATGTAGAGGGCGTTGCAGTAGTCCAGCCTCGAGATCACCAGCGCCATGTGGCCAGCATGGCCAAACGCATTTCTGCACACAGAACACTTTTTGCCTTCCCACTTTTTACAGCAGTACCTGTTTATCTTACTTACATTTACATGATTTCGAACTGATTAGGATGGCAGGAGCTGAGATTAACAATAGAATCTCACTCCACTGAGTTGTACCTGGGATTCAAACTGCCTGAGTCCACTTCTTGCTCCACTCTGCATCAATAAGCAGTATTTGCTTCTCCTCTTTCTCCCCTTTTTTTGCTCTACATAACCTCTCTTCATAATTCACTTCCCCAAGTTTTCCCATGTTTCTTCTAAAATTAAATATATAGATTTTTAAAAAAAAAACCACAAGCAGCATTTAAAATAAATAGGGATGGGCATGAACTGGAAAAATACCATTTCGTTTCATTTCATTCCATTTCTCATTCTGTTTCGTTTTGTAAATAATTCATTACGAAACGAAATGAGAAAAAATTCATTACGAAACAAATGAGAAACGAAATATGAATCCCTGCTGCAACAGCAAGAGCACTGATGCGGCAAGGGATTTAAAAAAGCCTTCAGCCCACCACCCTAGTGGTGGCCTGAAGGCTTTTCTAAATGTTCCACCACCAGCACTCTCACCTCAGGCAGATCATTCGCAGTGGGACATTTCAAAAAGGCTGTAGTCCACTGACTAGAGCCTTTTCTAAATGTCCCCACAACTGGCTGGAGTGAGAGTGCTGATGTGGGGACATTTGAAAAAGGCTGTAGTCGGTTGCCTACAGCCTTTTTAAAATGCCCTGTCACTGGTGCTCTGATTGGGGCAAGAGCACTGGTGGCAGGACATTTTTTAAAAAGGCTCTAATTCACCGACCAGAACCTTTTAAAAATGTTGCCACACCAGTGCTTTCACCCCAGCCAGAGTCTGCCACTTTGTTTCATTTCAAAACAGTTCAAAACCTTACAAAACTACGAAACAGCAGGTCGTTTTTCGTAAGGTGCTCATCCCTAAAAATAAATAATATAAGAGGAGAGGGATATGGTGTTTGGAGTGGTCATAAGATTATTTGGATTTCATAATGATAAATATTGGCTCTGGGTAGAGGTGAGGGAGGCAGAAGGAGGGCTTTGGAGAAAATGCCAGCCATTCAGTGACAACTTGGATTATCCACTATGTCATAAACCTCTAAGGGACTTTCTAAGCCATTTCTTCAGTGGTTATCAGTCAGGAAATTGGAGAAATAATGTGGTAGTTGAGGGGAAAAGGAGGCACATTTACAGTGAAATAAATGGATAATCAACATTGAATAAAAGACTGTGGTGTGTATGAAGAGGAGGAGGAGGAGAGAAGAAGAAGAAGAAGAAGAAGAAGAAGAAGAAGAAGAAGAAGAAGAAGAAGAAGAAGAAGAAGAAGAAGAAGAAGAAGAA
>JAHTLZ010003518.1:8505499-8534066 GCA_023846285.1 Phrynocephalus versicolor | reverse complement strand
AAGAAGAAGAAGAAGAAGAAGAAGAAGAAGAAGAAGAAGAAGAAGAAAATGCATATTTAAAGGGCAGCTTAAAGTTTTTTAGTGAAAGTTTGGTCTTACTAGGGTCAAGAGAATGTTAATTTTCTATTCCCTCTTATCTCCTAACTCGAAGCCTTAATTAATGTGGTCCAGAAGTTCAATCACTGCCTAGAATTCCCTTCTTCCTTCTCTTCCTACTATTTTGGTTTAAATCCCACATTGTGAGTAGGTGCCCAAAGTTAACGAAGCTTTGAGAACTACCTCCTCAGGTGGGAATGGATGTGCAATTGCATACCTGTGAAAGAATGCCTTCCTGACTGAATGCATGCACACTCAGATGTATGTAAGAGACTGTCTGTCTGAATCTAATACACGTGTGTGAATGAAAGAGCAGTAGCATGTGTGAAAGAGGAGGTCTTCTGAACTACATCTGATCATGGATGTGTGCATTCAGAAGAAATGCCTGAGTGTGTTTGACAAGGATAATGTATGCTTGAATTCCTGACTCTGTCTACCACAGGCTGCTTTCTACCTTGCTCCACCAATTACAATGAGTCTTTCAGAACAACACTGTGAGTCACTGTGGAAATGTGGTTGCTAGAACTCTGAGTCTTTTACCTGCAGAGCACCATTGGGGAATTCCCTCCAGCTCCAGGAAATAAAGCCAGTCCTCAGGAGGCATAGGACTTCTGTGTTTCCTGGACATCAGCCCCCCAAAATGTATCAGGAAATCCCCCAACCAGAATCCTTGAGGTTTTAGCCATGAAATCAAAGCCTGCATGCAAGTTTTCAATTACTCACAGAGGGGAATAAAGTCTCAATTAACCATTAGTTTCCAATGAGAGACAAAGAGGAAATAGGTAAAAGTGAGACCACAACAGATTAAGACTGGTAGGTTTTTTTGAGATCCAACCTGTAATGAGCTTAGTGAGTAGACAGACTACCAGTCCTCTAATCCTTTGTAGTTCTCATGGAATTTAGCCACCCGACCCACTTCCTCTGTCTTTTTCAATGGAAAATAAGGGCCAACAGAGTCTTTATGTGCAACTTTAATTTCTTGATTAAAACCCCCAGAATTATGGCTCGGAGAATTCCTAATTGTAAGAGAATATGGAGTATTTAGTTCAACAATATTTGGGGGGAGAGGTTGTCCGTACTTGCCACATAGAATCAATTTCTGTACTCAGAGGGCAGAAAAACAAGGGACTGATACAATTTCTCGTTATATATGATGATGTAAATCTGCATTTCAGATGTTTGAAATCTGCTGCATGGATTTTGTTGTTGGTTCCTTTGTCCTCCTCAAATACAATATTCCACAGAAAATCCTGACATACTAATAATATCCCTTTATGTCTCTGCCATCCCATTGAAAACATTTTTTCTCAATTTTTATACACTTCTCTCAAAATTCTGCTGACTCTTTTGTTCTGAGCAGTAAACTACAAGGCTTGATTGAAAAGTAATGCCTCCATGGCTATAACTTTTTATTTCTTAACCAATTTTCAAAAATCTTTTTGTACTTGATAGCTACATTTTTCCTCTATGTAATACACTATTCACTTTTTGACATAGTCCCCATCCCTTTCCACACACTTGTGCCAATGCATGACTAGTCAGGCAAACCCGTTGGGATGTCCCTTAAGGTGCTCTTTCATCTTTGGGAACAGGTGAAAGTTGTAAGGTGCAAGGTCAGGACTGTATTATGGGTACAGTAGAACCTCCTTGAACTGCAGGTGCTGCAATGCCTCTTGTGTTTTGCAACTCACGTGCAGGCAGGTATTACCGTGCTGCAGAATAGAGTCAAAATCCTTCCAGACATGGCACAACCATGCAAGGAGCTTCTCCAGCATTTTCACATAGCATTGAGAGTTTATCATGGTTCCCTCTTCCAATAAGTCAATGCGCACCATACCTTGGAAATGGAGGCATAGCTTTTCAATCAACCTTTGTACAAGTGAATTCTTAAATTTTACTTGAGCTAAAATTTGGCTGCTCTTCTAATAACATCTTGTGATATATGCTTGGAAGTTTGTTTCTGATTTTCAACATTATGGTCAGAATCCAAATGTTTGGGGTACTACTAATGGTTGTGGTAATTTTCGTAATATACAACAATAGGTAGTATCTCAAACATTGGAATTTCTAGAAACATATTACTTCATTTTTCATTTTTCTTGAAAATAACAATATTGTCCTTTTTCAGGGATATTCTATGGACCAAGAGAAGTGGCGTCAGGATATTGTAAAACTCTTTCAGTCCAATGCAGAGGGATGATTGCAAGCAAAAAAGAAGGTTGTTATTCTTTGTAATTGCTTTGAAGAGGAGGAAAGGAGGAGATCATGGGAGGTTTTGGATCCATATATATCTCTAGCCCTCCAGATGTTTTGGCCCACAACCCCCACAGTTCTTTATAGGCTCAGAAATCTGGAGTTGCTGTGCAAAGCATCTGGAGTTTCCCCACCCCTGCTGTAGACCTTCTTGATTACTGTCATTGGTGTTGTCAATATTCAGGCTGCTCATTGATATGTAAAGTCTGGCAATTGGCATCCATTTTTCCTGCTGGCAACACAGGCACAATATTGTGTGGCAATATTGGGTCATTCCCTGGATTTTTGAATTGTGGGTGCAGATGCACACTATTCCATATTCATAAACCAGAGGGGTTTTAAGCTCACCGTTCAATTGTACAACAGTCTGCTTATAACTGTAGAAAGGTCTCTTGATGGTGATTCCAGAAAAATAGCTGTTGTGAGTTTTTTGGGCTGTTTGGCCTTGTTCTGGGAGTTTTTCTTCCTGACGTTTTGTCAAACTCTGTGGCCAGCATCTTCAGATGGCAAGGAACTCGGGGAACTAGGAGTTCTCTTTGTGCTCTGGGGCATAGAGTGAGAGACTGTGGGGTTTGAAAATTGTGGGAAAGAGGAAACTTGCCCTATACAGGAGAGTAGGTGTTAGTCATTGTGTTGTGAATGAGGAATTAAGAAGTTTCGTTGCCTTCAGGGGTGGCAGCAATCCTTCTCTGTAGTTGATAGGTGTCGTTAACTGTTCTATTGTGTGAACTGATCACTGGTCCTTGTGGCTGGGTGGGAATAATTGAACTTTGATCTTTTGGAGACTGTAGTTTTCAGTACTGGAAGCCAGGCTTTGTTGATGTTTAGACTTTCTTCTTTTTTGTTGATACTGTGCTTATGTTTATGGATTTCAATGGCTTCCCTATGTAGTCTGACATAGTGATTGGTAGTCTTGTCCAGTATCTCTGTGTTCTGGAAGAGGATTTCATGTTGTTTTAGGGTGTGTTCAGCTACTGCTGATTTTTGTGGTTGTTTTAGTCTTCAGTGTCTTTCATGTTCTTTGATTTGGGTCTGGATGCTGCGCTTTGTGGTCCCAGTATATACCTGGCCACAACTACAGGGTATCTGGTATACTTCTGCAGTGGTGAGTGGGTTTCTTTTGTCCTTTGCTGATCATAGCATCTGTTGTATTTTTGTGGTTGGTCTAATTACTGTCTGTAGCTTGTGTTTTTTCAACACTTTATCCATGCGGTCTGTGACTCCTTTTATGTATGGCAGACATACTTTGTTTGATTGAGGCTTTTTTTCATTTTGGTGTTGTTTTTTCAGTTTGATGGCTCTTTTGATTTCATTCTTGGAATAGCCATTTGCTTGTAGGACCCAATTCAGGTGACTGAGTTCACTGTTGAGGAATTCAGCTTCACAGTTTTGGGTTGTTTTGATTATCCTCTTTTTTGTCATGGGTGGTGGTTGGAATATTTATGTAGGTTCCAGTCCGTGTGGGTGGGTTTTCTGTAGACCTTGTGTCCTAAGTGGAAGTCCAGTTTGCGTATGACCATGACATCTAAGAATAGGAGTTTCCCCTCTATTTTTTTTCCATGGTGAATTGTATATTTGGGTGGATATTGTTGAGGTAATTTAGAAATTATTCCAGGTTATCTTCACTGTGACTCCAAATTACAAATGTGTCACCCACATATTGGAACCACACTGTGGGTGCAAAGGGTGCATCATCCAAAGCTTGTTTTTTGAAATGTTCCATGTAGAAGTTTTCTATTGCCAGGCTGAGGGGGCTCCCCATGGCAACTTCATCTGTCTGTTCATAGAAGTCATTCTCCCACTAGAAGTAGCTGATCATTAGGCAATGTTGGAATAGGGCCTTAATGTATTCTGGGAAAATCTGCTGGATGAGTGCTAAAGTGTCCTTTATCAGTACCTTGGTGAAAAGGGATACTGCATCAGAACTGATCAGTGTGTCCCTGGGGTTGAGTTTTAGTGTGCGGATCTTGTCTATGAAGTGTCCTGAGTCCTTGATGTGGGATGAGGTCTGTCCAATGTGGGCCTGTAGGAGGATGGCTAGGTGTGTTGCTAATTCATATGTCAGGGAGCTAATGGTGCTAACAAGGGGCCTGAGTATTCTTCTGTTTGCATGATTACTGTGGCATTGCCTTTGTCTGCTGACAGGATGATGATGTCAGGATCTGCGTTCAAGGACTTGATGGCATTTTCCCCATTTCTTATTATGTTGCTATTTGGGGTTTTTGCTTTTTGTAGGATCTTTGTCCTTTCACTTCTTATTTCCTCTGCTTCTTCTTCCGGAAGATGGTATATGGCTGATTCCATGTTTGCAATGATGTCTTCCACTGGAATTTTACTGGGTGTGACTGTGAAGTTTCCTCCTTTGGCTAAAACCAAGGTTTATTCCTTGGAGAGTTGGCATTTAGTTAGGTTGATGATAATTCATGAGGTGTCTAGTGTGGATTTTGGTTGATTTGTATAGCATTTGTCAGATTTCCATTTTTGTCTGGCTATATGGGCTTCCTATTCTTTTCCATTTCCTGTAGGAGAGAGTATCAATTTTGTCCCAGTCTTGGCTTCTCATTTTTGACTGATAGTAATGTGTAAGAAACATCAGGGAGAAAAACTTCCAGAACATGGCCAAACAGCCTGAAGAACTCACAACAGCTATCAGATTTCAGCCGTGAAAGCCTTTGAGAATACATTCCAGAAAAAAAATGCTTTTTATAATCCTACATAGAATGCAATTGCTTCTCATTGCTTATACTACATCCAAGTTATAATTCCACATTTAGACATCAGCTGTTTGTTTGCCTGAAAGTGTTCCCATCTGTAAAGTGCTGGTGTAAGAATTCAAATTCACCTTCCAAGTGATTTCTCCTGTGGCTAAACCAGATTGTAAAATCCTTTTTGCTTGTAGTTCATCAAAGGCTGACTCTGAACATTTTTAGATGTATTATATCAAAAGAAAGTATCTGGGTGTCTGAGTCGGTGGGGATAGGCAAGGAATAAAGATCTCAATTTATTACATAGATGATGCGATAAAATAAATGTCCAAAAATTGCTAAATGTCAGCATCAGTCAATGTTAAATCACCCAGATAAGATTATTTGTACTCATCAGAGTATATCAGATGAATCTACCAGCAATTTTGATATTAGCACAATTGTCTGGATTGTTAACATTCACCTGTCAATTGAACAATGTCAGTGTTCACTGAATATCAAATATTTACATTTAAACCTTTTATAGAGTATATAAATACATTCATTTTGAATTCACTCACAGAGTTCAGAGAGGCTTGCCCTTGACTCAGTGTGTTCAAGATCGCATTTCAGAATGGCAGTGCTGCTTTAGACCCCTTGTTTCTCCCTGGAAGAGAAATAATATTAAATAAATGGGAATCTAGCAAAGGGGGTAATCTTTACCTTTTTGACAAAATGCTTCTCCATTCTTATTGCTACCAGGGCTGAACAAAGCAATTTTATTTGTTTAATCAAGTATTTCTTTATTAAAATAGTTATTTATAAGGATGGGGACAACGAACCCTACCCTTCTCCATTCTTTTCAATGGCAGCTCACTGGGGAGAAGGGCCTGAAGCGGAAGGCTTTGAGGCTGACCTCGCCCTCGCTTCCTGCTTAGAGAGAAAGCTGTCAGCATGGGGCAAAAACAGGAAGGCGCCAGACCTAGGTTAGCCCCCAGACCTGCTAAAAAGGTAAAGGTTTTCCCCGCACATGCATTCTAGTTGTGTCCGACTCTAGGGGCAGTGCTCATCTCCGTATTCAAGCCGAAATGCCAGTGTTGTGCAAGTCCATGGCCACGTGGCCGGCATGGCTGCAAGGAAACACTGTTTTACCTTTGAGGTCAGGGGGGCCATGTGCTCCTCACTAGAGGACTAGCTCACCAAGAGTTGTCATGTTTTCCAGAAATGATGATCACCATACAAAGTTACTGACATGGTACCTTGTCTCATGTTGTACCAGAGATGAGGACAGGCTGGCTTGAAGATTTCAGGACTTCCATGTTTGCTCCTTAATTCTCATGATTAACCAAGTCAGGAGCAAAATAAGGGGTAGTAAGAAAGAAAAAATATTCACTCTGAAAAGTAAGAAACAGACTGCCTTTTAAATGTCTTTGTGAGCAGCAGAACATAATTCGCTTGCACAGACGCATTTGGTGGGCCACTGTGAAATAAAGGATGCCGGACTAGATGGGCCTTTGGCCTGATCCAGCATGGCTCTTGTTCTTATTTTCTTATGTTCTTAAATGCCTGTTCTTTGTTTTTCTGTGATTCAGCACCCTACTTGATCAGGGAAGAAGTGTCTTATTGATCTGAGTTACTCTTCCTGTCCAAGTGGGGATACTTTGCTGATGGTGCCTTGGTTCAACAATCTTTGGAGGCAGACCTATAGAACTGCAAGCAAGCCCACCCACCCCTCATCTCTGGTACAACAAGAGTCAGAATATCTTGTTACTAACTCTGTGAGAAGAACATATATATCACTAGATCCCAGTCTACCTTTTGCCTACACCTTTGGGGGAAAATGAACAAAACCATACCCCTCCATTACAGCTCTTGCAATAACTATTGGAATCCTTAAGAAAACTTAAGGTTTCTGGGTAATGTAGGCCAAAAAAATCCCCCTATTTCTTCCAGGCTTTGGTTCTTGTCATAGCTCTTGCCTCCTGGCATAGTGGTTAAATGTATTTCAGGAGAACTGTACTGCAGGAGAACTGTGCGCACGTGGGGTTCAGTCCCAGGTAGCCGGCTCATGATTGACTCAGCCTTCCATCCTTCTTCCAATGTCAGTAAAATAAGTACCCAGCTTGCTGAGGTGGGGGGGGCATGTATAGCCTGCATGCTGTAATTAAACCTGTAAACCACCCAGAGACTACTTGAAGTGGTATGGGGCGGTATATAAGCAGAACACTTTGCTTTTACCCCATCACTCATTGAAAAAATATTCACAATCTGCTCCTTCGTTGTTTTATCCTGTTTTTCTTTGTTGGTCTGGTCACATCCCTGAAAATATTCTAGGGGTGAAACATCTCACTTGGTGAAGCTTCATTTCCTACCCTTACAATTTAAATCAAAGCCCCAGGATTTATTTATTTATTTATTTATTTATTTATTTATTTATTTATTTATTTATTTATTTATTCTTTTTAACATACATTCCGATCCCCCTGCTCTCATTTCTCAATGTGCTCAAAAATACATTTCCCTAAGCTTGCTATCAAATGGTGTCTGTTACATCTCCTTCCTTTGCTCTTTATGTCTACAGTGTTAATAAATCTACAGTGTTAATAAGAAAGAAAGAAAGAAAGAAAGAAAGAAAGAAAAAGAGGAGAGGAGAGGAGAAGAGAGGAGAAGAGGAAGAGAAGTGAGAATTACAACAACATTACTAATCAGAAAGCAAATTAAAAAGCATGTCGTATTAAGAAACCTGTCAAATCTCATTCAGCTGAAGACAGCATCCCTGCTGATGTGGAAGATTAGGGTTTGGCATCTCTTCCTGGCAAAACAATGACAAGAAGGTGTGGCTGACAAAGACTGCTTGTAGATGTAATACTACAGCAGTCCATTAAGTTATGAAGCTTTCATTAAAATAACTTTCTGGTGATTCATGCTTATATGTCCACCATGCCATGCCTCATTACTGGATTGCTCAACAGGCAATGAGTCACAGGTGAGCATATCACTTGATTATGTGCTTAAAAGTCCAGAAAGGGAGTGGACCAAAATCCCTTTGCACATACTTAAATAGAGCTGACGTTCACATAACCTGAGGTCCTGAATTGTGGGGCCACTGCAGGAAGTGGAGCAGAAAAACCAAGGTAGACTAAGCACCAGGGGCTGTGATCCTGATGGATAGAAAGGGAGTCTTGAAGCACCAAGAGAAGCAGTAACCTCTGCAAGATACCTTGGTGCTGGTTCTATTACCATTACCATGCTAGTGAAAAAAAAGAGAGCACTATGCAAGGACTGCACCAGTTATGCGGCAGTGAAAATGCTGAATCAGGACTCAAGTGCCTTTTCAAATTCCTCCTTGGTCATGAAAGGCAATGTGGTGGTTGGGGGAGTCAGACTGGCCCGCCTCACAGGATTGTTGTAAACGGGGAGACACATAACTTCTGCCCTCATGCTCTATATTCCACCTGGAGAAAAGAGGAGGGAAAGCAGCATATAAATGTAGAAATGAAAGAGTGGGAAATGTACTGCATGACCAAGGGGCTCAGCTATGCTGCCACTTCTGAATCTCCATTGTGTTCCAAAGGCTGGCTAAGCAGAGGTTCCTGAAGAAGAAGAAGGTGGTGTCATAGAAGATACATTACTGGAGCAACCTCACATTCCAAAATGTTGCTCATTCAATAAGGTACCTGTTGCTAACCTCTATTATTATTAAATCACTAGAAACTAGTGTAGATCAAACAAGCATGCTCCATGACTAGCAAAGTTCCTCTTAATTTTTAGGGACCCCAACAGCATTTTAGAGGTGAGATGTTCAAGGAGTAGTTTGGCATTGCTATCCACCATGATCTAAAGGGATTACGTTCAGAATCCCAGTCTGAACTGCTATGAACCGTACTACGCTGGCTCTCAGATATAGCAACATAATTAAGAAACGTTAGTGACCATCACACTTACTTTTTTTAAAAAAAACAATCTGCTTACTTTCCCATTTCGCAAAAGTCATTGAAAAAAAGTTACTTTTGGATGCTTTGAAGAAAATATCTCTCTATTAGAGATGGGCACGACTAGGGAAAATGACGTTTTCGAGTTGTCGTGTGTCGGAGGCAGCCTGTTTCGGCTCGTTTCCGTTTTTCGTGAAAATTCACAAAAGTTAGTCGGTTCGTTTTTTCATTTTTTTGTTGTCGTTAGTACTAGTTTGGGGGGGTAGCGGGCTCCTGGAGGCAGCTGCAGGAGTCAGCCAGAGCCAGAATTAACGGACTGGCAGACTCTTTGCACGCACTGCGTCTCACGTACTTGCATGTTGTGCAATGCAAGTAGATCTGGCTTAGTGTTAAGATGGGTTAGCGCAAGGGCTAGGGTTAGGCTAGTGACGGGTGAGGTTAGGGTGAGTATTGGGGTGCACCTCTGGGTGCCTCTCTGACCCACTTAGAAGGACAGTGTACTGGCGTATGGGTTAGGCTTAGGCTTAGGGTTCGGGTTTGGGCTACGATTAGTGGGCTCTTTATGCCCGATTGGCATATCCCAGAAGTCTCTGTGGTCAACCTGGCCAAGTGGCCATGCGATTGGTGGAAAATTTGCATGGTCCACTCCCATGGGCGAGCCCATCATTGCGAATGCGCAGGTGTAAAAAAATAAAATAAAATAAAATAAAATCAACTGAGAGTTTTTTTTGCAAGAAAAACCCACTGCTGCTACTGTAAAAATTCAAGCATTTAAAATAGCTAATTTTCGCATGTTTCTGTGGTGCTTTGGTGGGGTTTTGGGCAACGATTTCAAAAAAAAATATTGCGGTCGCCATTTTGGATCCCCCCGCACTGCATGGCAAATGGAGATGCCCTCCCAGCCTGGTACAGTCAGCAAAACCTGGCCATGCGATTGGTGGAATGGCTCCAAAACTTTGCATGGTCCACTCCCATGGGCGAGCCTATCATTGCGAATGCACAGGTGTAGAAAAATAAAATAAAATAAAATAAAATAAAATCAATGGAGACTTTTTTTTGCAAGAAAAACCCACTGCTGCTACTGTAAAAATTCAAGCATTTAAAATAGCTAATTTTCGCATGTTTCTGTTGTGCTTTGGTGGGGTTTTGGGCAACGATTTCAAAAAAAATATTGCGGTCGCCATTTTGGATCCCCCCGCACTGCATGGCAAATGGATGTGCCCTCCCATCCTGGTACCAGCAGCGCAGCAGTAGCAATAGCCAAGGAGAGGGGGGGCGGGGAACCCCTCCCCAAATAAAACACCCTTCTGGCCTGGTAGGTGCCCTCAGACAGTTTTCGCCTGATTTTGGGCCGGGAATCGGGTTTTTTTTTTTACTTTTAAAAACTTTTTTCTGTGCCGCTTGGCATCACGTGATTGCGCGATGCAAGGAACGACCACGACAAATCAGACCAAATTGTTCGTTCGTCGGTTCGAGCTCGAATTCTGGCGGAGTAATTCCCATTACCGTTTCCGTTGAGTAACGGAAACGAGTAACGGAAACGGAAACGGGAATACCGCTAAGTCGTGCCCATCTCTACTCTCTATGCTATAAGGCACAGGACTGTGTCACACATTTCTCTCTCATCTACGGAACAGATCGTACAGAAAGCCAGACTAGGTTCAGTTTAAGGAGGAGTAAAATTGGGGGAATACATACTGATATGCAGATGATACCATCTAACGGGCAGAAAGCAAACATGACTTAAAGTGACTTTTAGGGGAAATGAAAGAAAGTTCCAAAGCAAGAATGCAGTTGCACATTAAGAAGACAACAATCAGAAAAGCGACACAACTTAACTCTAGCTTTGACAATGAAGAAATGGAGATAGTAAGAGATTTTGTATACCGCGGTCCAGTCATCAATCCAAATAGAGACGGCAGCTAAGAAATCAAAGGCAGACTGAGCCTCAGAAGGGCCGCAATGAAGGAATTAGAAAATATTATCAAATATAAGCATGTCTGGAGACCAAGACCAAGATCATTCACATATTCAACTATTTCCAGTCACCATGTACACTTTATGTGGGTGAAAGCTGGACAGTTAAAAAAAAACTGACCGTGTGTGTGTGTGTGTGTGTGTGTGTGTGTGTGTGATTCATTTGATATGTGATGCTAGAGGGCAATTTGCTGTGATCCTGGACTGTCAGAATGATGAACAAGGGGATCCTAGATCAAATCAACCCTGAACTACTTCTGGAGACAAAAATGATGAAGTTGAGGCTGTTCCACGTGGAGTACAGCCATCCCCCGCCATTTTGTGGTTCATATACTACAGTCCCGGTATATTGTGGGGCCACATTATAGGAAGGCAAGGGCCCCTGGAGCAAGCTGTGTGGGCCTGTTTGGGGCCTCCTGCACTTATCCCAGGCCTGGTGCTGCCCTGAATGGGCCTCTGATGGCACCACACAAGCCAACACCTGAACCATGCTTTGTTGGTTGGTTTTTTGCCACTATCCTTAGGAGTCTTTAAGTTACAACAATACAATGCAATATGAATAGCTACTTATTGCCATATTCTGGAGACCCATAATAGTGAAGATGAAACTGGAGAGCACTGGGAACTGAAGTTTAAGAAATAAGCATCATTTAAAACAAGATTGTTTATCTTTAATGCAAATCCAATTTGTTTCTTTACTCCTATACTGATTGATCGATCAATTGTTTAAAATAAATAAATAAACTATTTAGCGCTTGTTTTAAACTGCAAAAATAGAAAATTACAAACGTTTTAGAAATAAATAGAAAATTTCGATCAACACATATACTGCCCCATCCTACGCAATTTTGTTCCAAAGACCCTTTGTGTTCAATGGGCCATGGTCCCCACTAAGTGTATTTAAGACTGAAGCTATTATTGAGAGGCATTTGCAAATTAAACTGAGTGCACACCAATCTTCAGTCCACTCGAATAATTATACAAGAGCCAACACTGTATCTTGTTTCACTCTACTTAACAAAACAGTCAGCTGCAACTTTTCCACTTCTCAGCTTTAATAGTATGTAGTGGGGGAGAAAAGGTTGTCATGATTGCTTAATTTAAAAGCAGAATAGATCCAAGGATAACACAGCACTCTTGGTAACCAGGTTATAAGTGTTCTTCACCACATTGTCAGTCAAACTTTCTAATAATAAAGACATTCCTCTTCCTATGTTTGCAGTGTCGGAGGCTTAGTTTCCCACAGTAAAAAGTCTCTTTCTACACGTGGAAAAAGACTAATACATATTTCATCCTTTAATGCATTTTCTACTAGTCAGGAGCTTTAAAACTACCTGGCACACCTCTAAGTAATTCACTTTTATGCATTCAAGCCTTTGACCACGCTAATGCATAATTGGTGCATCTCAGCATGATGCATGACCTAGGAATATGCATAATGCTGATTCTTATCTTCTTCCACTGAGTACAGACAGAGCTATAATGGATTCTCCCAAGGATTGTCAAACCTTTTAAGGATATTGGAGAGGCATCTCTTCTGCTCCATTAGTAAGCTTGGCTCTTGCCTGAACCAGGACAACAGAATTCAAAGCTCACCCAATGTACAGACCTTGGGTTATGATTCGTTTTAAATTCAGGCCCAACTCAAGATACTCAGGGTTTTTTAAAAATTGCTCTGCACACATCATTCCATCTCCAGAAGCCAGCTGGACAGGTAGTTGAATCACACATCAGGATCTGGTGGTATACAGCGATCAACCTCGGCCCGTCCAATTCAGCAATCGCGAGTGCACTCGCTCCGAGTGGCCACCCCCAGAGAGGCCGGGAAAACTTCCACCCGGAACCGGGCCTTCTCGGTGGCCGGCCCATCCCTTTGGAATTGTTTACCTAGCGAAGTGCGCTCTGCAAAGTCCCTGTCGGCCTTCCGCAGAGCGTTAAAAACCTGGCTCTTCTGCAAGGTCTTTGGTGACCTTGATTAGGTTTTTTGTTGTTGTTGTTATTGTCCCGCCATCTGCTTATTTGCTTGGCCACCTGCGGAGCTAGCCGTAAGTTTTATGCAAAGGGTGCACATACTGTTTTAAATTGCTGTGGTCTTTGTTGCATTTGTTTTGTGTTGTACTGTGTATTTACATTGCGATGTATTGTTTAGCTGATTGGTTCAGCCCTTTGTAAGCCGCCCAGAGTTCCCTAGGGAGGATGAGCGGGATAGAAATTCAATAAATAAATAATAAATAAATAAAATTAGCAACATAAGCAAGCAGCAAGAAAGCTTAGCATACAGACCTGTGGCTTTGTACAGATAACAGTGGCTCGGACGGCCACAGTTGTACTTCCGTTTCACCACATCATGGCTGCTTGTCGTGACTGGGTTGCTCTGCCTAGTGGTCACACTTCTGATGTTTTGGAATTCCTTATCCCAACAGACACGACTGGCAACCTTGTCAACACCCAGCTACTTGGCAAAGATTTTCTTGTTCAAGCAGTCATGTGCTGCCTCTATCTGATTATGCTTATTGCGCTCGCCCTGTGATTTGATTTGATTTGATTTTTTATCACACTGCGGCTCTGTAATCGTGTTAGATTGTATGCAGTTGCTCAGCGTGTTATGACCAGTTTTAATTGTGGCTAGCTACCCAGTGTAGATATTAAGCAGACAGGCAGATAGAAAGGTTGGCTGGCTGGTGTACAATGATAGATAGGCAGGCAGACAATGTTAGGGAAACAATTACTTGGAACTCAGACAAAACTCACTGCCAGACCCATTGCATAATCTTCTAGCATGAATTGGGGGAGGAAACTGCAGAGAATAGACTTTTGGAAGGATATTAAAGCAGCTGGATTGCTCAGTGAGTTAAGCACTTTGCTGTGGATTCAGAGGTTAGGAGTTCATTTCCGGACTGTGCCTCCTGGGAGTAGAGCCAGCCTGGGTGGCCTTAGTCAAACTCCACAGTCCAAGGATGCTCTCAGAAGAAGGGGGTGGTTGTTTGCAATGAGCAAATCAATTAAAATAGCTCAAAACAAGAATGCTTCAAGTGGTTTTCCCAAATTAAACTGAAAACGCAACTGTTAATGAATTCATTTCAGCAGTGGAGAAGATATCTGTCTCCCTGCCTGATCTTGTGTAGTTTTTTTCCCTTGGATAAGGCTTGATCACATGTGCAAAAAGAAATTATACTGATTCAGTCATAATTTATTTTATTTATTTATTTATTTATTTTTAAACTTTTATACCGCTCCTACTTCCCGAGCGGGAACTCAGGGCGGTTTACACAAAAACACAAAAAGGCAAAGAACAGTAGCAGCGGCAGGGGCAAATATGCAGCATATGGGGGGGGGGAGGGAGAGGGAGGGGAGAAAAAAAAAGGGTACTCTAGTCGTTATTAAAGGCATCCCTGAAAAGGAGGGTCTTCAAACCTTTCCTAAAGGACGCCAGCGTTGGAGCCTGCCTCAACTCGCTGGGTAAGTTGTTCCACATAGGTGGCACCGCCACCGAGAAGGCCCGCCCACGGGTACTTGTCTTGCGGGCCTCCCTCGGGGGGATCGTCTGCAGCGAGAGGGCCAAAGATGAACGGGTGGGTCGGGCTCGATCTGATTGGCGGTGAAGCCGCTCTGCCAGATAAACAGGGGCCAAGCCATGGAGGGTTTTGTAAGCCAAAACCAACACCTTGAACCTTATTCGGGAGGCAACGGGCAACCAGTGGAGGCGGACCAGGATGGGAGTGATGCGGTCGAAACGACGCGCACCAACCACCAGCCTGGCCGCCGCGTTCTGGACCCGCTGCAATCTCCGAACAAGGTTCAAGGGGAGCCCCATGTAGAGAGCGTTGCAATAATCCAGCCTCGACATGACCAATGCCTGTACCACAGTCCTTAGGGAGCTCTCGTCAAGGTACGGGCGAATCTGGGCGATTAACCTTAGATGATAAAAGGCCGACCTGGTCACGGCTGACACCTGGAGCTCCAGGGTCAGGCCCGGATCCAGGACGACGCCCAGATTCCTCACTCTTTGCGCCAGCTGGAGGGCGGACCCATCCAGACTGGGAAGAGGGCCACAGTACCCATCTGGGCTGCCCCCAAAGAACATAACCTCGGTCTTTCCGGGGTTGAGCCAGAGTCTGTGGGTCCTGGTCCAGTCCAAAACTGCAGCCAGGCAGCGATCAAGGGTCTGGACGGCCTCCACTGCACAGGTGGAAAAGGAGAGATAGAGCTGCGTGTCATCAGCGTACTGATGACAGCACACTCCAAAACTCCGGATGATCTCAGCCAGCGGCTTCATATAGATGTTAAAGAGCATTGGGGAGAGGGACGACCCCTGAGGCACCCCACAAGAGAGTGTCCAGGGAGCCGACAACTCACCCCCCAAGCTCACTCGCTGGGTACGACCCTCAAGGAAGGAGCGGAGCCAGCGAAAGGCCGAGCCCCCGATCCCCACCTCCGAAAGCCGCCCCAGCAGGATACCGTGGTCGACGGTATCAAAAGCCGCTGACAAGTCGAGGAGGACCAGCAGGGTAGAGCAACCCCTGTCGGCCCCCCTCAACAGATCATCGTGCAGAGCGACCAGGGCCGTCTCCGTCCCATGACGCGGCCTAAACCCAGATTGGAAAGGATCCAGGACATGGTTCTCCTCCAGGAACGACTGGAGACGCAGGGCGGCGACTCGCTCGACTACCTTGCCCAAAAAGGGAACATTGGCTATGGGACGATAGTTGGACATATCGTCCACAGCCAAGCCAGGTCTTTTAATAATGGGCTTCACCACCGTCTCCTTCAGCAGACTGGGAAAGATCCCGTCCCTGAAGGAGGCTGAGGCAATTAGCGAAGCCCATTTTGGCATGCTCCCCCCTGTGATCTTAATCAGCCAGGACGGGCAAGGGTCGAACGGAGAAGCCGCAGGCCTGCAGTGCCCCAGGGCCCTGGAGGCCTCCTCAGATGTTACAGACCCAAACTCAACAAACCGGGGCGACCGAGGCGGCCCAGTATCAGCCATGCCGGGGACTGGATCAGGGCAACCGGCGTCCAGCTCGGAACGGATGGCCTCTATCTTGGTTCTAAAATAGGCTGCGAACGACTCACTAGTGAAATCACTAGGAGGAGGCCGAGGCGGACCAGGATTGGTGAGGTCTCGAACCACCCGGAACAACTCCGCGTGGCTATTCGAGGCCTCACCAATTCTCAGGGCAGCGAAAGATCTCCTAGCTGCCCTTATCGCATGAGAATAGCGACTGGTCAACGCCTTAACAGCAGCCCAATTTGAAGCCGTCCGAGCGTTCTGCCATCTGCTCTCTAGCCTCCTCCGTTCCTGCTTCATTGCCCGCAACTCCTCAGTAAACCAAGGAGAGGAGCGGGCTCGGCACCGGAGCAGGCGCTTGGGGGCGATCCGATCGGCAGCCCCGGCCACCTCCTCAAACCACCTTTGGGCCAGGGAGTCGACCGGATCGTCATCCAGTCCGTCTGGTAAGACCCCCAGGGCCTCTGAGAACCGCACAGGGTCCAGGAGCCCCCGGGGGCGGGCCCAGATGGAGGGGCCCTGCCCCCCCACGGGGAGGGGTGGCGATTGCCAGGGAGAAAGTCAGCAGATGGTGATCTGACCATGACACGGGACGGACCAGCAGGTTCCCGACCCCCAGATCAAAACCCGTCGATGTGGAGGCAAAAACCAGGTCCAGGGTATGTCCACCCTTGTGAGTGGGACCGATGACAAATTGGGACAGGTTCATGGAGGCCATGGACTCCATGAACTCCAGAGCTGCTCCCGACAGTTCAGCCTCGGCATGCACATTGAAGTCCCCCAACACCAAAAGGCGGGGGGATCTCACCAGTGCCGCCGAGATGAACTCAGAGAGCTCTGGGAGGGAGAGTGCAGGGTCGCGGGGAGCTCGGTACACGAGCACAATCCCAAACCTGTCCCTCTGTCCCACCACAAGGTGAAGGCATTCGAGCCCTGGACTCACCAACATCGCGGATCTGCTGACGTAAAAGGAATCCCTGTGCACAATGGCCACCCCACCCCCCCACCCCCCGGCCTACCCAGTTGCTGCACAGAGTAACCCTGGGGCCGAAGCAGCGAGAGGGATGCCCCTCCCCCCTCAGGCACCCAGGTCTCCGTAAGAAATGCCAGGTCGGCTCGCTCATCCACGATCAAGTCGTGGATGACGGGGATCTTATTATGTACCGACCTGGCATTAATCAGCAAACAGGATAGGCCGGGGAACAGACGGAATGGATCCCTGTCATGTGGCAGTGAGCCGGCGGGTCAGAGCGCGGGACAGGCCGAAGATGCCTGTCCCGAGATCTTCTCATCCGACCGGCCCGCCGGCCCCAAGCGTACTTACCGCGGCCCGACACCACCCTGATGGTACAGCCCACAGGCTCCATGGGATGGTATAAGACTAGGACCAACACCCACTAAGTGTAGGAATACAAAATAAAACAATACAACACAATACAACCACAGAAATACAAATCAGTATGATACAATAGAATAACCCTTTAAACAGTGCTATATCCCACCCACCACCCACTAAAAACAGGCAAATAATAAAATAACAGTAATTAAAAAAAAAACAATAAGCAAAAGCAGACACTCAACCGGATAGCAGATAGACAAGCGGAAACGGGAGGGGGGGGTTAGGACTCGAGTAAATCAGAGTCAACCAGCATAATATAGGATGACAAAGCTGGGACCACCACCCTGCCACCTCTCAGAAAAGAGTCCCCATGGGATTTTAAGGGGCAGAACAGGGTACTGCCGGCCAGTCCGCTGCCGAGTTCCCACAGATGTTAACTTCCCCAGCTGGTGGGACCCGGAAAAACCGGGAGGGGGAAAACTTTCATACATATGACGCACGGGAAACATTGATTTATTTGGACAGCCAAGAAAGCTTTTCTTAACTCGTTGGCACGGTCATTTTTAAATGCACTGATTCCTGTATCTCTTCAATCCTTAAAATTTCAGCATATGTGAATATTGCTGTTGATTTATTTGCTTTGTGGATAGGACAGGATCTTGGGTGCCAAGGCCACCAAATGGCCACAACACTTGTACCCTTTTTGCTGAACTATTTAAAAAATTCTTATCGATCAAGTGCTAGTGCAGTACCAACAAAACCATGAATACACAGCTCAGAAGGAGACAGCCTTACCCACTCACTCCCCTTAATGAAGAAAAGGGGAAAGAGGGCTTGAGCAGAGAAAGGGCTGTTTCCTGCTTGGAATTGTTTGAGAGAAGAAAGGGTTTTTACATTTAGATCTCTTCTTTTAAAAGGTCCTGCTCTTCACAGTACTTTGAAAGTGTTTTAAAACCTCATTCCTCCTCCCAATGTTTTTCAAAAATAAAAATAAAAATGAAAGCCGAGAGCAGTGGTTCTCAACCTTCCTAATGCTACAATCCTTTAATATAGTTCCGCATGTTGTGGTGACTCCTTGCCCTGCTTGGAAGAGGCCACAAGCTCCCTTTGGCAGGCCACTGCTGCAGGTGCCATAGAGAACATCCCTCTACAGGCACCTTCAGTCAATGGCAGCCTCTGGTGCCATTGACTGAAATGCCCTCCAACCTATGAAGCTGTAATTCAGTCTTTCCCCCCTTCCTCCCCTCTCCTCCAGACCCAAGCTGTTTCTGCCTTTTTCTTCACTGGCTCATGGCACCCCCTGTGAAATGGTCATTTGACCCCCAAAGGGGTCCTGACCCCCAGGTTGGGAACCACTGGCCAAGAGGAAAAGATATGTGGTTTGCTGTTTTTCTGCTGGTTTTGGCTGCTTGCGTTCTATAATGACCGCTTTTTGGACTACAGCTTCCAGAATCCCCTATCCAATATATCCTGTAAAGATATTGGATGGGGGATTCTGGGAGCTGTAGTATAAAAATGATAACCTTTCTTTGGAATGATCCTAGTGGATTCTGGTTGCAAAATGATACCTGCCTTTTTGAAAGTGGCTCAAAGAACCAGATGAGGGACTCAAGTGCAGGAGGTGAATAAATATCTCTGCTTTTTGTCTGGGCTTTTCTATATATCTTAAGGGTTAGTGGTAAGATGAAATTTACAGATCCTGAAATAGCACTGTCAGGGATTCATATGTATTCAAACAAAGTTAATATCTTGAGCAGCTTTTCGGTGCTTGTAGCTTCAGCAGACCATCTAGCAGACACACCACTTAATTTTTTTTTGAATCAAATACTAGGCTGTGTATTCAGTCAATGATTAAATCTGAAGCTGAGTGAAAGTGCATATCAAGGGATGCTGAAAAATATCTTAATTTCCTGCAGACATGGCCATGATCTATAGGGAGGCAGAAGGTGGGAGGGTCTTTAGCGTCCATCTGTTCCATTGGGAGGTTATAAATTTGCTTGGCATAACTCACCTGGCAGAAAAGAAATCATCGGGATTTGCTCCAAGAAATTCTCTGTAGACTTTCCTAAATGACACAAAAAATGGATTTTATTCATAGCTTTATATTGCTGGTGTCTATAGCACTAATCCTGTTCCAGCAGCACACTAAAACTGTCCTTTGAGAGGTGTAGTGGGGAGTGTGTTGGATTGTGACTTGGACTATCCACGTTCAAGTCACCACTAGGGATGGAGAGAAAGCAGGAAAATGGTGATTTGTTTTGATTTACAAAATCGTCAAGGTCAATGAATCACAAAAATGAATTTTCATTTTTTCCTCTTGAATCATCAAATGGATTTGCAAATCGTTGTATGCTTTAAAACAGGGCTGCCCAACTTTGAAGAGGCTGAGGACTACGTTTTCTGGTCCAAAGTGCCTGAGGGATACTACACTAATACCTCTGCTTAGGAATTTTATCCATTCCAAGCACATGCTCGTAAGTAAAAAAAAATTGTAAGTAGAGCAGCGGTTTCCCATAGGAATGCATTGAAATCTGTTCCCTCCAGAATGGATTAACAGATTTTCAATGCATTCCTATGGGAAGGTTGACCATGCACCCGTTGGATCATCTGCCCAGCGGAGAGAGCAGGGGACCATGCAATGGTCCTTGAACTGCTCCGCTCGGTTGAGTCAGTGGGCTGGCAGACCCAGAACTTTGTTGGGGCAGTGGTGGTCCTTGGGATGCGGGAGGGAGGGGTGGAGAACTTATCCCTTCACTTTTTTTATTGATGGCCAGCGGGCTACTTTTGAACCCTTCACAGGCTACCAGTAGCCCACAGACTACCAGTTGGGCAGGCCTGCTTTAATACATTATAAATGGCCTCCATATTTTTTATATATTTTTGTTTTGCTTGTTTTCCTCCAGTTAAGGTGGTGTACATAGATTTCTTCTCTCCACCTTATCTTCAAAACCAGACTGAGAGAAACTGACTGAGCCAAGTAGCTTGTGAAAGAGCACAAATGGGTACAAATTAAAAAATGAACTGTAAAATTCATTCAAAAATTACTAATTCACTGTTTCATATTTGTACAAACTGAGACCCTAAATCAATACTAATGGATGACTTTTAGCGTTTTTATGCATCAATTCTTTGGCCTATAAAATGACCACCAACACACCTAGAGAAGCCAAATTTGTCTTTCTATCCAGCACTACCCAAGCATTCCATGCAGCTTTTGAAATGCAAAGAGAGCCCCACCTATCTGATGAGTGTTCTTTCCCTTTTCCATGGGTTGTGGCAGCTATTTGTTGTTGCCTATCTGTTCAGCTAGTTGCTAGCAGATGTGCAGTAATTTCAAGCAACTAGAAGTAAAGAAACATTTTTATTCTTTCTCCTACAATGTCTCAGAGTGAGCTAGTGAAACTTCAAGTGACAGCTAATGAGAAAGAGATGGACTCTGGGGAACCTGTAGCAATTATCTTTTTTAAGTCCCAGTACTTCTACTGTGTAGCAAAAAGAGAATTCTACCGGAAGCTCAGAACTCTGCAACAGTATAGCAGGTAATATTAATCTGCTAAGTAACAGAAACCAACGGCTCAGAACCTGATGCATGTTCGGGTGCCTAATGTGGGCAAGAGAGGCCAGCCTACTTATTCACGCAGTTGCCCTGCAGTGATCTGTCTAATAGGTGTAATGTGCCTTCAGGTCTTCAGTGACTGTGTCCAGTGCATCACATTTGCCAAGCCTGGCTTTTGAAACTGGAAATTTTGTTCAAAATACTTTGTGTAGAATACTATCATGTGTTGCCATCTCTCAATTGTTTTGAGCTGGCAGCTGTGAAACCTACAATTTCATAATGTAATTGGCATCTGTGAAACACTGTCAAATATCCAACACCCACTCCATTTGGCTTATCCCATATCATCAAGCATTAAACAACATGGCATACCATCCATTGGATATTGCTTCATAATAAATAATAACTATCTTGTCAGCCATCAAATAAAATCAAATACTATATGGTATTGGATGTCAACTATAATAGATGTTCTGGTTTTATTGGGAATAAATTTCATTTCACAATGACTGTCAAATATGGCCAAAAATCAAAGCTAAATGTCACCTATTCAGAACACTTTATCTAAATTAAATATTATTAGGCGTTGAAAATAAGTATCAAATGTTGGATTACTGTTAATAGAATTGTGTTGTCATATGCTGTCAAGTGACTTCTGACTTAGGGTGACAACCAGGTATGTGAGATGCTCAAGGACTGGTTTATCATCACTGTCTCTCTCCCTTCCTGCCACCCACCAAGCGAGTTTCTGTTAACAAGCCAGAATTTGAACTCAGCCCTCTTCACTCCTGTCTAATGGACTGTATCCTGGTTGAAGAGACAACCAGCAATTTGCAGAGAGTCCCTTTTGGAAGAAGTTTGCTTTTGGTCTAGATTCGTCTGATAGAGTTTTGTCACACAAATATCCACAGTCTTCTTGACACACGCGCATCCTGATCAGGAATATTTCATGGCAGCATGGGAGAAACCCATTAACAGACAATATGATTTATTTATATTCCCCAGGCACCGTGCTGTTAAAACACATAACTCTGTGCCAATTTCGGGATAGGCGAGATGAAAGCTAGTGGTGTTCGCAACAGACGTTTTTAACCAAGAACAAAATATGATCTTTTCAAGGTCTTCCCTCCCAAGACTTTGAATTGGGTTTTGATAAAATATTGCGCTAGTCAAGTGTGCAACAATGTAAATGAAAGATGCCAAACTGCGTTATTTATGAGCTGCTCCTTAATGCCAGTGGGGGTGATGAAGTAGCTGCAGTCATACAGTCATGACATGCTAAATGTCAGAGTTTTTAATTTGGCATTCTGGCAAGCTGGTGTTTCGTTGACACAAAGGGACTATCTGAAATGCATGTCAGTTGCCTAGAACCAGCACTGCTTAGTGACAATGCTTTGAGTCTGTTCCCTAGAATGCAGTCCCAGTGCTGCTTATGCTTGTCCACGTCTTGCTGGTTTCTCTGCGACTTTTATATCAGTCCTTCAGAACTAATCAGAATTTAGTACTGTTGGGAGGGAAAATATTCAAAATCGGAACTCGTCCTCTCAAGTTTGCACCCAGTGACACTGAATGAGATTTTGTGGAAATCCATGCTACAAGCCATGAGGGCAATTGGGAGGTAAGAGACAGTTTGTCAAGCATCGGAAAGATTCAGATTGTTCATCCCGATTTCCATGGGTTATGGGTGACCGCATGACAAGACCCAGCAGGTTTGACTGACATTTGACAGAATAAAATGGGGGGAGGTGGCATTTGTTCCCCCTAAATCATGAACTGAGAACCATTACCCTTGGGATGGTATGCACTGGAAATCACATTAGCCCTGGCCAGCATCGCCAATAGTGAGGGATGATGGGAGTTACAGTCTAATAATATGTAGAGAGCCACATTTTCTCCATCTCAGCTCTAAGGTCAGAGTTCGGGATTTTCCTATTATTATCTTTCAATGTGCCAGTTAACCCGTGTGCTCTTTGGGTCAGCCTGCGAATGGAGAAAGCCTAAGGAAGGTACTGGGTTTGTAAAATTTCAGTTTAGAAATAGAGAGAAATGAACTTCTATTCTCTCAGAGATGGAATTAGTTCCTGACTGCTTTGATTTAGGTTACAGAATGTCAATATGTGAGTGCAGGTGGGCCAACAGAAGGCACAATTGTAGTCATTGATATTTATTCTTGTCTTTGTTTTAGGGGACTGAACACATTTTATCTCAAACTACCTTCTTTGTACATCAGATCCTTGATTTGTCCCAGGATTGTCTTTGGTCAAAGAAGTTTGAAAACTTTGTACATTCTCCCCAAATGAGATAGGGGGCAGACAGATCCTGGAGATAAATCTAGATCTGCCAAGAAACTTCGTGGTGATGGTGGTGGTTGTTTTGTAGTCCCAAAAAAACTTATTTTTCCAAGCTCTTGAAAGGATGTACACACCTGGAATAATAAAACTTGTGAGATAGCTGTACCCATTCCTGGAGAAGTGTGATCTGGTCACAGAGACATATATCTTGGTTCTGTCCCCTCTGGATTTCTGTAACATGCTCTGTGTCAGCTGCCTTTGGAAAGTGTTCAGAAGCTTCAACAGGTCCAAGGTGCTGCAGTCAGATTCTTAATCTGGGGTTAGATGCAGAGATCGCAAAGGGCCCTCTTACAGCTGCTCCACAGGCTGCCGTTCCATTTCCATGAACAATTCACAGAGTTGATTTTAACCTGCAGAACCCTAAACAGTTTGGATCCAAGCTATCTCAAGGACCGCATCTCCCTTTATGAACCTGCCCAGGTGTTGAGATAACAGCATGTACATTAGATGCGTACACAGGAGAGGGCCATCTCTGTTGCTGTTCCCAGACTAGAACTTCCTCCCACAGGAGGCCCATCTTTGCAGTCATTCTGCAAGCAGACCTTCCTCCTCTGGCAGTCTTTCCTTTTGTGACTGGCTATCTGAGAGGGTTTATTAAGTGCCTTGTTGTGCCTTGTTGCTTTTACATATTTGTAAACTTTCTGTTTTGGCTTTAAAATATTGATTGCTAACTGTTAATGATGTATTCCACCCTGGATCCTTTTGAAGGAGAAAGGCAAGGTATAAGTAAGTACTGTAAATGTTGCTCCTATTTTGCCATCTTCAAATCTGAAAAATCTGAAAAACCTGAAAGATATGACAAATGTTCTATATTCTTTGTGTGTGTGGCTGAGATATGGAACCAAGTGATGTGCATAAGCCTGTCCCTTACAAAAGGGAAACAACAGCACCTAAAAGCATTTTTTTTAAAAAAATATCCAATTTAAAAGGCAAAATGTAGGCTATCTTATTATATTGCTTACGGGGGGTGGAGGGGCAGAAACGTATTTGGACACATTCTCTGGAATATATTCTGAGAATTTTCATGCAGGCTCTTCAACTGAACAGAAACCTATGCACACCTCCCATATGCAACCCACTGCCCACTGCAACCATACATGAATTCTATAGTCAAACAGTGAAATTCATTGCTGCAAGAATTATTGATGACTGTGTGTCATCTTGGATGACCCTACAAGGGGATTAGACGGATTTGTGGGACAGGATAACAACAGCTATATGGTCATGTTGATGGATATATATCCTACCTGAAACCCATACTGAAGTTGTATCTGCTTTTATAATAACTGCAGGCTGTCAAACCAATTCTGATTTATGTTGACCCTTTACGGACTTATGTTGACCCTTTACGGGAACACACCAAAGTGGTTTAACATTTCTTTCTTCTGAGGGCATCCTGGAACTATGCAGCTTGTCCATGACTACACCAGCTGGCTCTTCTTGCAGGAGGAGCCAGATACCTAAACCACTGAGCTACCCTGTCAGCCATACCTGCATTAGCCAACCACAAAGGCACAACAAAACGTAGTTTGCAAGTTTTCACAAATACCATATCACATGGAAGGAGCCACCTCAGTGTCTAGATCATAGTGTCTAGACCAAGGGAAGGGATAATACCACTCTATCCTGCTCTGGTCAGACCCCACCTGGAGTACTGTGTCCAGTTCTGTATGCCTCAATTTAAAAAGGATGTTGACAACCTCGAGTGGGTACAGAGGAGGGCGACCAGGATAGTTAAAGTTCTGGAAGAAATGTCTTATGAGGAATGACTTAGGGAACTGAGAGGGGATATGATAGGTATGTTTAAATATTTGAAAGGATGTCATATTGAAGAGGGAACAGGTCTGTTTTCCATGGCTTCAGAGATTAGGACTCAGGGCAATGGTTCTTTGGAGGTTTTTAAGCAGAGGCTGGATGGCCATCTGTCGGAAATACTGTGATGGGGTTCCTGCATGGCAGGGGGTTGGACTAGATGGCCCTTGAGGTCTCTTCCAACTCTATGATTCTATGATTCAGTGAGGACTGTGTATACATTTGGGTGTCCCTTATTAATGATAGTACCCTTTTGTCTGTACACTCCAGAAACACTGCTGAATTGCTCCGGATGTAAACAAAGATCAGATAGGAGGAAAAGCCATTTCATACGTCTGTGCGGTATGTTCTCTCATGTTGTAATGAAGAGTAATACCACAGACAAACTAATGGGTCTCATCAAGTGGCACAGTGACGCTACATTTCACCTGCGATACAGCAAAACTTATTAGGAGCTGGAAAGTTTGAAATTTTTGGTCCTCTATCTTAGACAATGAAAGCCTCCAACATGAATGTAAGGCTGCATTCATCCGGTCTGGGATCACAAACTTGCTGGCCAGTGGAGAGCCACAAGCAAGTCTTTATACTGAAGCACTTTAGTTCAACTAAAATTATGGATTGTTAGAGGAAAGTTAATGTAGCCAAATTCACAGCTTCACTTACTTTGTCTGATAATGGCATGCCTCCAAATATACAAATAGCTACATTTTTGATCTTGCTGCTAAACAGCTAAGTTAGGTATTCTGTCCAGAAAATCACAAACAAAAGCATCCCATAAACGCTTGCAAAACTTTAGGGTTTGGGGGGACATCTGTTTCTTTCGCCCTAGTATAACATACATATCATTTCAATTTGGACTTGGGACTTCGTTGTGTGCCAGTGTGGCTACTCCTGTGTTGATTTGTGTTTTTGTGGATACCCAGTAAGTGTATTCCAACTCATACTGAATTTTCTTTTGAAAAATGGAAATAAGACATCTAGTTCTCCTCCACTGGGAGAATGTGTTTAGATTTATGACTTATTTCCTCAAGAGAAAAGAAAAGAAAAGAAAAGGAAACTCACCTAACTAGAATAATGAATTGGGAGTGGAGCTCTTAACAGCTTCAGTCAATGCTTTAGTGCATTTAAGAACAGCTAACATCATAGGATGGTAGAAAAGTGCCTTATCCTGAGCCAGACTATTGCACCTATCTAATGTAGGGTTGCCCAATATTGTCAGTTCTTGACTGATAATAATTCATGGGAATTTCAGGCGAAATGGTTTTCAAGCCCAACCTAGAAATCCGTGTGTGTGTGTGTGTGTGTGTGTGTGTGTGTGTGTGTGAGAGAGAGAGAGAGAGAGAGAGAGAGAGAGAGAGAGAGAGAGAGAGTGGTTACAGTCGTGGCCAACTCTTTGTGACCCCATGTCCACAGTATTCCCCTATTCAGGTTGTTACCAGGCCCAGCATTGCTTGGGAATGAGAAGAGATCACCTGTTTTCCAAATGGTGATTCCCAGTTCTGGATTTGGCCCTTAAGCAGAGGGTGGTTCAGTGCTCACTGAATCGCTATGTCCTAGATGTATCTGACCCAACTTAGGAAATGACACATTTCTTTTTGGGTGCACAAAGCACTGCCAGCACCCTGTAGGGGATCTGTAAGGGAGATATTTAAGGAGTGGTTTTACCAGGGCTCCTCTGCCCTCCCCCCAATGAGCATCCATGGCTGGAGGGAAGGGGAATTCAGAGCCAGGTCCCCTGAGTCCTGATCCACTACTCTATCCACTAAACCACACTGGGCATTCATAGAACTCAAGGATCCATAGGGTCTCTTCCAGGTCTGCACTTCTAAGATGACAATAATGATCTTGAGGATGATCACTGTTGTACTAAAATCAATAATTCCAGGCAAAAATCAAAACAAAACAAAAGACAAAAGCATGTGGCACCTTAAAGACTATTATACTTTAATGTAAGCTTTTGTTGACAGTTCTTCAGACATACAGTATAACAGCAGAACCACTGTAAGTCTGAACAAGTGGACGTGCCCACAAAAGCTTACATTAAAATATAATAGTCTTTAAGGTGTCAAATGCTTTTGTCTTTGATTTTGTTTTGATTTGATTTTTGCCTGGAATTCTTGCACAGAGTAACATGTCTACCTCTCAAAAAACTAAGATGTTTTGTGATGTTATGGACATATTTTTATATTGCGCTGTAAACCCACCCCAAAAGACATCTTGGAACAGTATGTCTGTGAAGATTCTCAGCCATCCAGGTGAGGGGTTTTTTTTTTTTTTGGAAGCTGAGTCATGGCAACTGGACTTCTTTTCTTGAGACATCGAAACATTTTGCTATTCATCCAAGCAGCAGGGTGATGTGAAATCAAGCTGAACTATAAATTGGAGGACTCGCCACTAACTTTCCTCAGACCGACAAGGCTGCATGGATGAGCAGCAAAACATTTCAATCTCTCAAGAAAAGTAGTCCAGTTGCCATGACTCAACTTCCAGATATCTTTGATCAGCTTTTGCAGCTGTTCAAATGACACTCAGATATCTGCGGATCTGCAGAGAGAGTGACATTTTGCTCTTGCCAAAGCAAACAATGCCTTTTGTATCAACCATTTGTTGCAGTTTCCAAGCAAAACCTCAGTATTTATCAGGGCTGGAAATGTCCTGATATCCCTGTAGTAAGTGACGGATGGATTTGTTCTGTGCAGTTTCGGAGACAGACAAATCAGAATTTATATTGCCGTACCTCCCTTCGTATCTGCTAATCACATAATCAACGGTGATGCCTTATGGTTAGAGAGACAACAGTAGGAAATTACAAACCTGCTTGACAGCTCACCAGTGGCAAGCATATGGTTCCTCTATGGATGGACCAATCTGTAGTCTCAACTCTTTCTGGCCTTACATTTTTAAAATCTCAGTTTACTTCCAATCCGGATATGAAGAAATGTGCACCTGTTAGGATGTGCTTCAAAACCAAACTGACTTTTTCAATATTTGCATCAGCCAAATTCCAGAGACAAAGATGTTTTCCCCCTGCAAAATAAACACCATGGTATCCCTCCTACTACATAGGATTTTTTTCCCCTTTTTCTGCTAGGGTCCCGCCATCTCTAGCTTCCAAGCGACAATGTTTTATGTGTACCATAGGGCTATGCTGTTTAGTTAGAGTCGCCTGGTTTGATAGCTTTTGTATTGCCGGTTTGTTGGATGCACCGGGTTTTAACTGTCTTAATTCTTGTCTTGTTGTATATTATATTACTCTTGGATTTGTGTTTATTGGCGCTCGTTCGCCCAGTGTGAGCCGCTTAGAGTTCCGTATGGAAGATAAGCGGGATATAAATATAATAATAAAAATAAAAATAAAATAAATATATAGAAAAAGGGAGAAAGAGGTGACAACTCAAAGTTAGCATTAATAAGACATGTGCTTTGAATACATAGAGATTCACATGCAACTCCAACCAGAGTAGACTCACTGAATCAATTGCTGAATGGAAATCCTATACATTTAATAGATCTTATTTATTTATTTATTTATTTATTTATTTATTTATTTATTTATTTA
>JAHTLZ010003518.1:8473997-8497324 GCA_023846285.1 Phrynocephalus versicolor | reverse complement strand
ATACATACATACATACATACATACATACATACATACATACATACATAGGAGTGTGTTATTCTCAATTGCTAATTTAAAATTTCTAATGCATACCAAACAAGATGTGTTGTGCAGCATTCCACTACCACAGGTACTTTTCATAGCCTTGTTACAGTTCGTGTTCAGCCACCATCATCAGTCAACCTACATTTTCTGAACATTTGGGTTGAAAATCCTTCTGTTTGCTTGTAACTGGCATATATTTAATATTTAAGCACCTTCAGCAAATCTTTGAGACAATTATCTCATAATGAGCAGCCCACATGCTAGCAAGCTAGTCTACAGCACTTCACAATTGCATGAAAATATTAACCTTTAACAAGAAGGGAAGGGAAGGCTATACAATCATCATCTCACCCAGAGCACTTACAGTGACTGAATGTATTATATTTAGAGAAATGTCCTTTATAAAGGTGCAGTATCTATATAAAGCAGCAAGTAATTGCTGCAAGGGAACTTGTGATGCCATGGATTGCCTTGGTGATAAAAAGCAAAAGGAAGAGTTCTTATATAATATAGCTTGTGGACACAAACAGGGTACATGCACACAAAGCTCTAAAACTGGGGCAAGACATCTATCTTTCAACAGCTGCATCAGCCTTCCTAAACATTCTGACTGTGTTGAGGTGTAACTCCAATAATCTCCATTCAGCCCATCAAACGGTTGTGGGTGGTGGGAGATCATTATCTATAACATGTGGAATGATTTGCAAATTTGTGTAAGGGATTGGAAACATGAACTGTGGAGTTGGGTGTGGGGGGAACCAAACCAGCTCAGGTATGCACTGTACATCCTTATGGGGATTTGAACGTCATCTAATATTGGGCAGTGGGGGTCGATCATGCTCGGGGACAATAAATAAACAAACAAGCAAAAACAAAACTCCAAGGAGAAAGGGTTGTAGAATAAAGCATCCTGGTGGAAGCACCCCACACTACAACACTGCATAGCAAAACCTTCTTGATAGCTCATAATATAACTTAAAACTACAATTCTTGGGATACTGCCCCTGCTGGCTGGGATAGTCTGGAGATTTTATTTTATTTTATTTTTTTAAAAGTCTCTCTCTCTCTCTCTCTCCCTCCCTCCCTCTCTCCCTCCCTCTCTCTCTCTCTCTCTCTCTCTCTCTCTCACACACACACACACACACACACACACACACACACACACACACACCAGCCATCTCTGATCCTGGTTTAATCAGTAGCAATATATCCAGCCAATTTTTAGTGACATAAGGGACTGTTTTCAGGATTTCACAGGCTGCTTTGAGGTGTTTGCTATTCTGTATAATATAATCACAAAGCTGAACAAGGGAACTGGCGGCGGCGGGGGGGGGACAGAAATGGGTAGATTTAGACTCCCTGACATAAAAGGTTCCTGATGTTGTTGAAATATTCACAGACAGGTATGGGCTACTTTGAACTGGTGAATAGACAAGCATTGCTGTGATCTGATAAACCCAAACTTTAATGTAGAAATCTGGGAATAAATCCCAAAGGAAGAGTTCTCTAAGAGGGCTGGAAGTGGGTATAAAACACATTTCTGATTTAAACACAAGCATATGATTAAGGGGACATACATACAAAAAACCTCATATATCCAAGGAGCAAATGTTACTCTTAAATATTCTAGCATGGATTTGTGATAGAAATATTAAAAGCATCTGTTACAATGCTCAAATAACTTTATAAATCACAGATGTTCCAATGGAATACAGCTAAACATGCTGAAGAATTTAATTTCCGTTCATTTTTTGTACAAGTACTTTCCTGAGTTCAAAATGTTCTTCCTATTCCAACTGGATTGGAAATACAGGTATTTAATAAAATATTGAATCTGGGACAAATTGAGGCTGACAGATGCATTCAGGCCCTGGGTTTTCAGTGCTTAATTTATTAAACTCTAGCCTTGGATCCCTGTATATTCAACCCTGTTAAATAACAATGCTGAATTTAGATTGCTACCTCTTTTTGAGACAGAAAGGGATTGTTCCAGCTGGGAATGGCAGTTTCTACTGAATTTGACCAGTGAAGATAAAAAAAAAGCAAATTCAGCTCACTTTCTCTCTCTCTCTCTCTCTCTCTCTCTCTCTCTATCTATCTATCTATCTATCTATCTACACACACACACACACACACACACACACACACACACACACACACACACACACACACACACACACCTCACACACACCTCACACATACATACAAAAATGTGCAAACAACTGAATTTCCAAGCCAGGCTCCAGAAATGTTTGCATGCAATTAATAATGTTATATGTTATTTTCTTTAATCTATAATTTTCTCCTGCCTCTCAAAGCCAACTTTAAATTTTTGTTGCTTAATACCTTCTCTTCAAGTTAAGGAAGCCGCCTCAGGCTATCGGTATTCTGACTTTCTCTGCGTTGCTACACTCACAACATTTTGGCCATTTTAGCCACTCTCTTTCAGCTTCAGCTTTTCATTTGAAATAAAAGGGTAATATTTGCAAGCTATCTTACTTGAGCAGTGTAAGGAGGGCACCAAGGTAAGGTACATGAATTGCTTTCAGTATTATTTGAATGCCATGTCTTTCTGCTAGAATGCCTAAATGAAATCGTTAATGCCAGCCAGACCCACTGAGTGAATGGGAACTTGATAAGTCAGTACTTATGTAAGTTCTGTTATTTCAGCTGGGACTAACAGTTTATTCCATTTAAGCCAATGCTCTGAGGCCAGGTTCACAGTTTATATTGTCAAATAAATATTTGTGTGAATTTAAACATTAGCTATTTCCAGTATTGATGGTGTTGCAAAAAAATTAGTGCCAACTTGGACTTTGTAGATTAAGGGCCCTCAGAGAGGACTGTTATTTTGACTTTTAGGGAAATTCATGGCATTTACTAATGAACTTTACAGTTGCCAAATCCCAAGTCCTTAAACAATAATTTTGCATTTTAGTTGAATCACTTTTGCCTGCATCTGAGTAAAACCTCCATACATACTTTTGGGAACTGGTGTTTAACTGCAGTCAAATATGTTTAATTGTAGAATGCATATGAGTCACCTGTTTTTTGCCATTACGAAGGAGTTACCACATGGTAAGTTAAACTACATTTTCATTGAGTATGTTTGAATTACTTTTACCTCAAGGAAGGCAAGTATACAGTGAGAGCATCTGAGGAGACATCTCTCAACCCAATATTCCTGGGCAGTAATACTAGGGATAGATAGATCATGGATTGAGAATCAGGAAGGGCATCTTCACTGAGGCTGTGATATGTATATTTTGCATAGCTATTTAATATATCATTTTTTCTCCAAATTAATGTTCCTTTTCCTAGACCCGTAGTATTTATCATGCCTAGTAGTTCCCAAATATTTGCTTCTCAAAATGTGCAAAAGAATGGAGAATACACATTACGTTGTTAATTCCATGGCACCCTCCTTTATCATGCAATTGCAGTTGACTTAATTTACTGTAATTTACCTATTATGCAGATTTTTAAAAATTGATTTTGATAATAAGGCTTATTTATATATTTTTAAAATATTTCTATGAATAATGTTACTGTAAGAATCGAACGTCATACACATACAGTATACGCTTTAATTCAAAATATTTACATTGTTCCCCTTTTCATCAGTAAGCTAGCCAACAATATCTTTTAACTGCTGTCTGCAAGAACAACATTTCTGACAGGAAAATCCAAGCAGAAGCTTAAATGAGTGTGTGTCAGTGCATATGATATTCAAGTTTGTTCATTATATACAATTATTGTTTTGCCCATTTCAGCTGAAATGAGGTTTACTTTTGAATGTCCACATGCAGAATAATACTATGATGCTGAAATCCTTTCCCCAAATGTTATTTATTTGAAATATCATTGTATTTTTGCTCCCTATCCTGAATTACATTCGACCTCATTGGCTTCAATGGGGCTTTGTTTTGAGTAGGTAAGGGCTTCTCAACATGTGGTAAACTGGATCAATCTAAATAGAGGTAGCGGTATGCCATCTAGCTTGATCTTTGCATCCAAACTGTATACACACCTCAAGCAACCCTATTTGGTCTGTCTCCTTCCACTGTCAATTTGCCGTATTGTGAAGGGACTTTTGCATCTCCATGTCTCCATGGAAATTCAGAGGAAGTGGGGTTTTTTTTTAGTTTATTTTCGCTTCTAATAGGGCATCGCTGATGCACTACATCATTCATTAAAATGTTTTCATATATAAAATTTCCTCTCAGAAGTGGAAATAAGGGGCATTTCCCCTCTTTTCTTTCATTTATCTTATAAGTTTGACTTGCTCCAGTGACTGCATGTGTGATCCCTGAAAAAAGGAGTGAATCCACCCATCCTTACAGCACAGAAAACAGTGTTCTATATGTCTGTCTGATCCATAAGTGGAAATAGCATTGCAACCTTCATTGATTTGGAGAACTTGACAAAGCTAGAAGTAGGACTGCAACCAAAAGCGGTTTATGTTAGATAGCCAGGTTCTCTGGCAAAAATGTAACAATGCCAGAACATGGAGAATTGATCAAAGAAGCAAGGGAAGTCCAGTGAAGTCAAGGGAGGGTTTCAGTAGGAACAATTATTTGTATTTATTTTTACTTATGTTTTGACCTATAATGCTTGTACAGACTACCACAGCTACCTTTTCTAAAACTACAGGTTGTAGTTGGTTCCAGAGCCAGAGGTTTGGTGTTTGATTCCCCACTATGCCTCCTAGGCTGAATTTGATTATCATTTCCAGTTCTGCAGTTCTAAGATTGAGTTTAAGAATACTTATGTGTAGAACGGGATGTCCAGTTCCACCCCTTCATTGTCACTTTTGTCATCCTTCCACATGTGTGGAAAGAGTCTACAGGGGAACTACCTGCGACCCATGTGGGCTCTCCACACGACTCACCTGTGGAAATTCAAAAGCCTTTGATCACAACTCACATGGAGAGCCACCATCAGGCAACAGCCTACCAAAACCCTTTACACCCACCTATGTACACACAGGCAGAAGAGTGGCAAACTCGGGAATAAGGTGTTATTTCTCAGTATCGGATATGGGGAATCAATGATCATCCAAATGATGTTCTCCGGCTCTGGCTCCAATCAGCCCCTGGTATTATTGTACTTTAGTCAGCAATGACAGGAATTGTAGTCCAACATCTGGAGGGTCACGGATTCTCAACTGCTGTCCAAGAGCTGTCCTTCCAAATGCATGTCACTCATTGCATATTATGTTTTTTTTTTTAAAAAAATCCCCTCTATTTTGCTTGAATTCCATTTAGAATTTCCCACAAGCTTCAGCTTGCCTTTGCGTAATAAGATAGAAATCACCTCCACTTACACTCTCAAGCATCCTAAATTCCGTTGGCTAAAATAGTTGATGGATTCTGGGAACTGTACTCAAAAATTAACATTTCCAGGCTTCAGAATAGTCATAATTACCAGACAATAGATAAAGTTTAACAACCACCTAGTGAGTAAGAAATAATGGACTAGTTACTTGTAATTCATTTCTTTTTGTAATCATTGAGAAAAGCAAGTTATATTATAATTGTAACTCAACAAAGGGTATTTTTATTCTGTCATATAACTGTAATGTTCCAAAGCTATTTGACAGCCACAGACAGGGCCAGCGCGTCCATTAAAGCGAACTAGGCAGTTGCCTAGGGCGCCAAAATAGACCGAGGGCGCCGGCCAGCCCGCTGCCCCCCGCCGCCCTCCCCCCGCTGGCCCCCGCCCACCCATCCCCCCCCGCCCGTCGCTGCCTGCCCCCCGCCCTGCCCCTCGCCACCCCACCGCCCCTGCCCTGTCCCCCCGCCCCCTGCCCTGCCCCCCACCCCCGCACCTCGCCTAGGGCGCAAAAAACCTAGCGCCGGCCCTGGCCACAGATGCATGGCTTCACTAAATGGTGCAAGAGGAAGACCCAAATTCTAGTCTGCATTCTACCATGTGCTGCTGTGGGTGTTGAGATGATGATGAGGGTGCATTTTGGACCACAAGCCACCAGCTTGAAGCATTCATTATTTTTAAAATATCTAAATTAGTTTCCATTACTGTTGCAAAGTGACTAATATTAGCTATTTTAGTTACTTTTAAGAAAAGGCAAAATAGTTACTTAAAAGCCCAACAACCTATAATAATAATAACCATAGTGTACCCACCCAGTGTGGTGCAGTACAGAGAGTGACAAGCTAGTACCCAGGAGGCATGGATTCAAATCCCCACTCAGCCATGGAAATTCACTGAAGTAACTGCAGTGGGTGATACTATAATTCAAATGTATTGTGTTTGAAAAGTAACAATCTCTGTTCTGGTATGGAATGCTTATATTGGTTTTTTTTATGATTTTAAGTTACTCCATCCCCCAGAGAAAAAAGCTAGCATCTGTTTGCAAATGTACATTATTTTCAACATGGGCAAGTTTCATTTCTTCCACTGCTGTTGAGGTAAAAAAGAAAAGCCATCATAAGTGGGGGTGTGGGGACTGGGGGTGGTAGAGAGAACAACCTCATTGCAACATATATATTCCTCAAAATTAGGACATCTGAAGCCTTTCATGTGGCAATTGTAGCTGTAAGATACTCATTCTCATTATCAATTTTCAAAGAAACAGCCCATGTGTTTCCTTGAAGGCAGCTTTGAACCTCATGATCTGTATTAATGTGTGGTTTATTTTCACTGTAGGAAACTCAGCCTAGCTCCATGGAAGCTAAACGTAGTCACACACATTCCAGAATGGGGAAAGTTGCCTTCCTTGTCTTCTCCTAAAGCCATTTGAGAAGTCGGCAGCTTAAGCTGGTAGGTGGTAGCCAGGGGTGACTTTAATTTTACCATACTTTGGATGCCTTTGTAAAAGGGAGGACAGATGCAGACATGAACACATCTTGTACACTACAGGTAAGAAATAACCAGCATGCAATGTGCGATGAATTTATAAATCTCACTGAAAGCATATGGCCCATTTTCATTGAGTAAGTTAGGAGAGTCGGACACGACTGAATGACTGAACAAGTTAGGAGAGGACAGCTGGTGCTTAGTGTGAGATCTCTTTACCTATCAGAACCTGATTTGCTGATTTTATTCTCACGGGTGAAATCAAAAGTTTTGCTTCCATTAGGTGATACTAGGAGCATTTTGTGCATTTTTCACATTTTGCAATACTGTCTATATTTTAAAAAGGCAGAAGCATTCTTTACATAAACAAAAAAATCATATGGGATGTAAAAGGGCTTTTAATGCAAACAATCATGGACTTTTTTGTATCATCACCTTGTCTTTTTCTTCTTCTTCATTTATGTCCAACCCTTTGTTTTTGGCTAATACTGTTGCTGAAAAAAAGACTTGCTCTTTTCCTTTTCAGTCAGGAGTGGAAAAACTACCCAGTACATGCCAATGTTTTCAATGAGATTTCAAAGCATTGGTGTGCTTGGACACACTCATGCCCCCTTTTTGGTCAAGGATTACAAAAATGTTAATATTTAATTGTATCCTTAAGAGCCTTGTGGTGCAGTGGTTCATCTGCTGTGTGTGTGTGTGTGTGTGTGTGTGTGTGTGTGTGTGTGTGTGTGTGTGTGTGTGTGTGTGTGTGTGTGTGTGTGTTGTGTGACTCGTGACAGACACTATGTGACTCCATGTACTGCAGCTATAACTGTCCTCACAACCTAGAGTTCAATTCCAGGTAGCTGGGTCAAGGTTCACTCAGCCTTCCATTTGTCTGAGGTTGGCAAAATGAATACCCAGCTTGCTCCGGGAGGGTGGTGGTGGAATGTGTAGCTTGCATAAATAAAGTGTAAACCACCAAGCAAGTGTTTTAAGCACTAGTGGGAGGTATATAAGCAGAACACTTTGCTTCACTTATACAGTGTTCCCCTGCCCTTTCACAGTGTGTATACTGCGGTCCTGGTATATCGTGGGATCACAGTATATGAAAGACAAGCCCCCCTGGGGTAAGCTGGATGGGCCTGTTTCAGGCCTCCTGTACTTACCCCAGGCCTGCTGCTGTCCAAATGGGCCTCTGATGGCCTTCCCGGGCCTGTCAGAGGCCCCGGAAGTGCTTTCTGGCAAACCGGAAGTGACTTCTGGCAAACCGGAAAGCACTTATGGGGCCTCCAACAGGCCCTGGAAGGCCCTTGGAGGCCCGATTGGGCCAGTGCCAGGCCTCAGGTAAGCGTAGGGGGCCCAGACAAGCCCCCCAGTCCCAACCTGACCCAGCATCCACATAGCGCAGATTTTCAATTATCACGGGTCAGTTTGGGTCCCTAACCCCCACAATAGGTGGAGGGGTTACTGTATCATAAGCATTATGATATACTGTATTTCTAAACATACATCGCATTATGTATATTTCTAAACATATATAGCATTATGGTGTATGTCTAAACATCAGACCAGTGTTCTTCTGCTCACTGCAAGGAACAGGGGCAGGAAATGTATGGTCCTCTAGGGGGACTGCAACTCAACTCCCATGAGTTGCATCATGGTTCTGGGTGAGGGATGATGGGATTTACAGACATCTGGAGGACTACACATTGATTGCTGTTACCTGATGTAACATTAGCTTAAGAGTCTTTTTATCTACACTAAAATCAAGCAGTTCTTCAAGTAGAGCAAAAACAGCTTCTAGTTCACTGGGGCTAAAACTAATTCTAACCCAAGGAAGTAAAATGAACCCCATTCATTGGCCTTAATTTTTTCCAACATAATGTATTTAGAACACTTCACATTTCCTCACATCCATTAAATTAAAATGACTGTCTTTACTCAGGCAGGAAATGGAGCCAAAGAGCTTTATATCTATTGTAGGCCACCATTTACATCTCCGATCCATGGGGGTGGGGTGGGAGTTTATGGATTTAAAAACCACGCAGAGACAAACCAGACATCTCATTTCAACACACATATCATCTTCAAATCCAGTCTTGGTGTTCCGATATTTTTCTTCCCACAAAGAAGTTCAGGGCCAAAGCATGTAAATCAAACCTCAATGTTTAACTCAGGGGGGAAAATTAATTAACCAGTGACTAACTTATCCATGCATTATAAATTGGGAAATGGGAATGCTTATTGGGTGTGGGCACACTGCTACCCAGCCCAAGATAAATAGAAGTAGAAGCATAAAAGATAGAACAAATAAGTTGAAGGTACAGCATATTAGCCTATTCATAAATGTAATCATTTATCAGCGAAATTCTGTTCCATTATGCTGATTGATGGAGCTTCACATCCTTCTTTTGAAAGAGGTAAGGCTAGCAAGTCTTTTTCTGCGTTCAGTGCATTTCTCTTTTCTCTATCTATCCCTGTCATCTGTTAAACCATAATGAATGTTTTACTTGATAAAAAGGATAATGATCATTCCCCAATGGCTGGATAAATAAAATTCCCACTCCAATTTTCTTCGCCCTGAGATGAATACAGTAGGACTATCTGTACACTTTTTTTAAAGCTTTCTTGAATAATTTTACTATAAGAGAGAGGGGGAGAATACTATTGTGTTTTCTCATTGCAATTATACATGAAACCAGGCTTACACTGAAATTAGCCCTTATGGGAAACGTTGATTGCAAAATCTTCAAAGATAATCGAAAGTCCAAACTTTTCATGCCAAAGTTAGAAAATTGGTTGTAATGGCTCTCATATATTGTCAGAAAGAATAGTGTAAGGAACTGGGATTGGGGAAACAGCAGCAGCAGCCTTGTTAGCGACAGCCCCAGGAACAACAAAAATGTGTCTGCCTACACTCATGAAGAATAGAAGGTTATGAAATGAAAGCATCAGCTGGTATCTTTCTGGAGTTTGCTTATATGTGCCACTTGCTGCAGCTAATAGTGGCTAATTGATCGGATGCTGGAGTACATCTCGAATGTGCAATAGAGCATGTGATCAGGCACAGGTCCAATATACATATTACCATCTTGTCAATTAGCCACAGTATGGTGCACAAAGCTTATGTGAGCTCCAACAGGATTCTGGCCACCATGTTTAAAAGCTACAAGTAGATGAGTGCATATGCAAATGAAGCCCCCCAAAATGCAAAGGAACGTGTAGCAATCATCATAAGCAGCATGTGAATAAGGCAAGGAGCCTCATAAAACGTTGGGATAAGCAGCTTCCCCCAACATGGCCCCTGAACCAGACATAATAATGTCATATTTAGTGTGACTTGAAGGAAACTACAGTGGTACCTTGTATAAAGGAACTAATGAAATTATGAAAATTATGAAATAATGAAATGAAATTATGTTAGGTAAATTATCCTTTGTACAAATTTTCCATAGGAATACATTGAAAACAGATTAACCCCTAATCGTGACTGTTTTTCTGTTGTACAGACTCACCCCATTGGCAATTCTGTTAAGCAATTTCCCCCTATCTCCAGAAATTTTTTTCCTTTAAGCGGATTTTCTGTTAAACAAACCACATGTTATAAGAGGATCCACTGTACCTTCTGGCCCCTTGGTGGTTTTGATCAGCTATACTCTGGGTATGCAAATAAGACCTGCTTCTCTCAGTCTTGTGGATAGCCTTTCTAAGAACCTCTCATGACAAACCTGCGAGCAAAGTACACATGTGTTGTCCATCCACCTGTTAGTCTACCTGCAGCCTGCTGGCCTCTTGCAGTTCTCACATTTTCTTGAAGCTACCACTGTGCTTTTCCCCCCAGCCAAGGCAACCTAAGCCGGCAGGGTATACCATATTTTTTCCATGTATACGACACTATTTCCCCCCAAAACCATGCCACTAAAAACAAGGGGTGTTGTCTTCTCCTTTTTTGCTTCATCACTCATAGATGGTGACTAGACCAAAGAGCCGGACAGACTTGGTCACAGAGAGGGTCTTCAGGAGCAATACAGTAACCCCCCACCTATTGCGGGGGTTAGGGACCCACCTGACCCAGGATGACTGAAAATCCGTGATATGCGGATATGGGGGGCGGCGGGGGGGGGGCTGTTCCAAAACTTCTTGGAGGATCGCAGGCCAACAGCGTTGGGGGATCTGATTTCCCACTGCTGCCTGCCCACGTTGCCCAGAGCCTTCTCAGAGGAGCGCCGGCCAGGGGCACTGGGGGATTTGATCCCCTGCCGCCGCCCGCCTGCACTGCTCCAAGCCTTCTCCCCCACCCCAGCAATCAGATGGAGTCTGGGCAGGTACTACAATCCCGCGATATAGTGAGACCGCAGTACCTGAACTGCGCATTGCATCCTGGAATCCAATAGGATCCAGTAGTCTGAGAGGGCAGGCCATTTTAATGGGCCCCTGCTCCTGTGGGGTCGGGTGGGGAGTGACACTGTGAGGCTGAATTTAAGCAGTTTTTTTCTGACTGGTATGAATACTAACTGGTTAATATATACTCTGAAAGAGATGGCTGCTACAAGTGATGCAAGGACCCAGTCCTTCCCGAACGACGAATTTTAATGCACTCACATGCATTCAAATACAGCTTCTACAATGCCCCCATCCAGAATGGGAACTAAAAAAATGTTCCTGGGACAAATGGGAGATGTAGTTCAACAAATCTGGAACATACCAAATGGGGAAACTACATAATAGTTCATGAGCATGCAGAGAAACTGAACAGAGCATTGCTAATAGGAAAATGAGGTATAATGTCTTTCTGATTGAGCTCCAGATTGAGTAACCTCAGAAATAGTCCTTGCAGCAACGGAGATAATATGGATACCGTTTCATTACCTACTTTCCAGGACTACCAGATAAGGGCAATAAAGAAGCAATTCAGAGCAGACATTAAATATTCTTCCCTCTTCCCCCACGGCCCAAAGCTGACTTAAAACGTGCATAGACATAATTGTGGATTTTTAAAGATATGCCCTAGGGGAAGTGAAACTATGTTACCTTGCTAAAACACAGCTTTATTTGTACAATGTATACAATGCAGACTTAGATTTCTTGTGTTAGGTTTTATTTTCTTTCCAGTTTAAGCTATTGGATCACTTCCGGTTGTGTTGTAGTTTTTATGAACTTTTATTCCTTTATTAAGCATTATATAGGCTGATATTTTTATTTTATATTTATCTTGAGCAATGGGTTATTTTTCTTTCTTCCTACAGTTTATTTTCTTCCTGAAATGTTATAGTTATTGTCATTTGTTTGTTATATTTTGAAATTTTGGGGGCATAATCTAGTGAGGCTAGATTAAATCCCACCAATGGAGTGAGCCGGGATTTAGTCTGAACTTTAAAGGAACTATTTGAGGGGCTGGATAAAGTTTGGGGATCCTGCACATTGCCTTAGAGAGCTTATTTAAAGTTCAGACAAGAGCCTAGAGTAATTTCACTCTCCTCTCCAATATTGGAGCCACCAGCAGAGGTGTGTTCTTCTGTGGTTTTGGATTTGAATTCTCAAAGTTCTCCCAGAATTCTGGAAATCGCAGCCCATAAACCTAAATCAGAACACTCTAGCCCTCCCCCCACCCATCCCCCTATTTCAGCATTTCTCCTCGGTGACAATACTGAAATGCTGAACAGTTTCTTATTCTAGGAAGAAGGGCCATTGAGTGCAGTGTTATTATTATAATTAAAACTTGCCAGGCTAGCAAGCATTACATAGGAAATGGCACAGACACACAGCACTTCCATAAACCAGTGCATATGGGAAGGGAAATCTACACTCACATCAATGATTGTGAGCTGCACAGATCATCACTGCAATGAAATCCTCTTCCCTGCAGTTCACCAAACTGTATATTGACAAAGATCCTGAGTGATTTTTAACATGTTGACACCCTCTGTGCAGTACATCTCATAGCTGGTGCTCAATCTGCTAGGGACAACTGTGAAGCAGCCTTACCACTGACAAAGCCTCTATTGTTAAGCAGTGATAGCTCCTCTACCTCCCAAGAAACCTACTGATTAATTGATTTGATTTGTACCCCAGCATCCTCCCAGAACTGGGACCCAAGGCAGTTTATGAATGATATAATTAGAGAACAAGTGCAAAAAAAAAAAAAAAACATAGCAGGGCTAAGAGGATTAAAACATCATGAAGACAGTTACAGTACCAAAACAGTACCAAAACATTTTAAATGTCCCATTTAAAATTATGAGTACAATCCGAAAGTTACAACCTACCCATAAAAAGCCCTGCCTTTCATAAGCAGTCAGTTGCTGAAGGCCTGCTTGAATAAAAAGTATTTGACTCTTGGTAGAAGAAGCCTTTACCTTTACCTTTACCTTTAGAAGGAGAACCAGTTTCCTAATTCTCCTCATCTGTTGTCTTTGTGTTGTGAAAATCCTGTGCAGGGTTGATTGGGAAACTCTTATCAGTTCACTTCATGGCCAAATTAGACATGGTCAGCTTTGGCACAAATATTTAGAAAACGACAATACATTAAACATGTGTGTGTGTGTGTGTGTGTGTGTGTGTGTGTGTGTGTGTGTGTGTGGTGTGTAGGGGCGGGGGAGAGACACCAGATCAAGAGTGTGGCTTACAAGAGCAGGCTTTAGTAATTTACTCTTCCTGTGGTCCAGATGAGAACTGGTCTCTTTGACCCATGTCTGTTATTTGCAATGGGAGGAAAACGTCCATTGGTACCATTAGAATTCCACCCTGGATCATAGTAGGGACCAAGGATGAATGTCATCCTCCATCATGCTATAATCATTCCCTAGATGTCCTAAGCACATCCGATCTTGCCTGATTTCAGAAGCTAAGCAGGGTCGGCCCTGTTTAGTATTTGAATGGGAGGCCACCAGGGAATACCAGGTGCTGTAGGCGCCTGGAGTAGGAACTGGCAAACCACTCCAGTATTCCTGCCAAGAATGGACATGGGGTCATGAAGAGTCGGTCACGACTGTAACGACACAACACACACACTCCAATACAGTCAAGTCTTTTAAGGATTTTAGGGCAAGGCTTGTGAGAAGCAAAATATATGCTCCACTTTGCCTAATGATAGGGCTGGCTATAGGGCTAGCCAGTGGGGGAATTCCACTCTTCTTGCTGTGTCTTATGGCAGCAAATTACAATGTCTTCATTTGTTTTTACTTCCTTGCATGTGGTTTACTGTCAGCACACTAACATAATTGAATCCAAAAGGATTTAAAATGATAACAATGATTGGCGAAAATTGAGTCATTAGGTGGGTAGAGGTAGGATACTTCTTCCTGGTTTGCCTGATGGAGAATAGCTTTTGAACCTAATTCAACTTCTCTGACATCCTATAGCAAAGACCAGCTCAGCTTCTTGTGGTTTCTGAATAGTCAGATAATGAAGGGGAGAAAGGAGGAAAGAAGAAGGAAAAAAAGAAGGGGAAAAAATCCAATTTCAACTCACTTCCAGAGGGGAGTTTATTTATATGTGCCCCTGTTTAAACCTGTGTGTTGACTGGCATCATTAACTGGATCTTTTATCTTTTAAATTGCAGTTTTGCAAAACTGACCGACCAGTTTAATACCTGACTTGGCAACTCTGTTAACAAATCAAATTGCTCAACTTACTTTTCCTTACCCTCTTTTGCTCCTCTTTTCTTCGCCTCCTCCTCCCCCTCCTTCTGCTGCCCTTTATTTTATTCTCTCTTTGCTACGTTTGCTAGGCAGTTAAATTTTCAAATAGCTGCTCTCTTTTGAAGTGCTAATGTCAGCACGGCTGCTTCCATAGCATTTAACTTTGCCGGCTGTCAAGTTTCACTATTACTCTTTTGTTTTGTGTTTGTTATTTTTTAATTATCAGGAGACAGGCAACACAACAAAAAAGAAACTCTAATTAAGATTTGTGAATAAATGCTAAATCCCAGCAGCCCCACCACCTCAGGCTATGATCTTTTCAGATCTCACTAGTAAAGAAGGTTATGCCCACCCAGGTAATTGGATAAGAGGCCAAGGGCAATGCATGATGTGGAGATGACGATATGGAACTTGTTAGCAGATGTCAGGCACTGGCTAGGAGCAAGAGCTCTGAGCTGGCAAGTTTCTGATTCAAGTTCCAGCTCAGCCACGATCTGGGGCACACGTAGAATTCCACCTTCAACCTGTGACATCTCCACCAAATACCTAGCAGGTAATGCAAAGAGTCTAGGAATACAAACCAGGAATGGCTGATGCTCTCACACTGCCTCAGAGCAGCCCAGAGGTGTGGGATATGTGTCCCTCTGGTTGTTGGTGCACTATACCTCCCATCATCCCCAACCACCAACCAGGTGGGCTGGTTTTGGTAGGACTAAGATTCGAACATTATCTGCCCTGTGGCGCAGTGGTTAAATCCCTGTGCTGCAGCTAAAATAGTGCTCAAGAGCTGGGGGTTCAATCCCAGGTAGCAGGCTCATGGTTGACTCAGCCATCCATCCTTCTGAGAGCGGTAAAATGAGTACCCAGCTTGCTGGGGTTGGGGGCAATGTGTAGCCTGCATACTGTAATTAAACTGTAAACCATCCAGAGACTACATGAAGTGGTATGGGGCAGTATATAAGCAGAACACTTTGCTTTCTCCATCCCAAAAGCAGAAGTGGATGATGTTCTATGGCAAAAAAGCAACATGCTATATCCCCTTCCCAAAGATGAAAACAACATCCCTGTCCCTCACCTCCCCCCCACCCTGAGAAGGATTTTCCTCCCCACGGGAAATGGGGGATGCTGCATTGGCTCCTGTTCTCTTATACATACCTGTCTGCCAGCCAAAAGAATGCACATGGCAACTCTTTTCACCTGTCAGCAAGTGAGAACAATTTGATGCACCCAAATGGGGCATGGTGGAGAGGGTGGGAGTTTTATCAGGGAGGAACTTGTGCTGGAGGTCCAGAGGCACACTCTTCTTGCATCGTCTCAAGAAGGAGGAGATCAGGCAGTCATCAGGAGGGCCCGATGTGATGCCAGATATTTATGTGGAGAGGAGATGCGACAGGAAGGGGGCCAGGGAAGCAGCGATGAATAACAATAGAGAGATTCTATTGCCAGTTAAATATTTATGTGCTACCAAGACAATTTTGATTTATGATTACAACATTCTTCTCGGGGTTTTCTACATACAGGATACTCAAATGTAGTTTACCATTTCCTTCTCTCTCTTCTTGGTGCCCTTTGGTCCTATGCAGCCACAGGCTGGCTTTCCCCCTACAAGATACAGTGTAAAAGCCAGGTACTTCAGCTCACTGAGCAATCTATCCAGCTGCTAAACGTTATTGAGCCGATTTACAATGGTTAAGAATTCACTTGTCTTGCAGCCAAGCATCCAGAAACGGGGGGGAGGGGGGGAGAATAATCTTGCCTATGTCCAGCATTTACTTAGGGTCCAGGGGGATGTCACAGAATTTTAATCATGGCAATGCCAAAGGTTAGCTTTTTAGGGCTACAACTGCCAGAATACCCTGCCTACACTCATATTCTGGGAACAATAGCACACACACAAAAAACCTTTTTCCATCTCTGGCTTATGGCCTGAGTGCAGACTGACGGATGCTCTCAGAGTATTTCCCAATATGTTGTTGCAAAGTTTTGAATTTTCAATTAAATTCCTCTAGCTATGCAGGGATTCAAAGAATAAAATACAGTGGTACCCCGACTTAAGAGCAGCTCGACTTAGGAGCGGAAAACTGTTGGCGTTTTAACTGTCGCCTTACAAATTTTAGACATGGTCTGCTTGACTTACATTTTTTTTCATTTTTTAACTTATTTTTTCAATTTTTATATACATACCCGGACTTAAGAGTAATGTGACTTAAGAGCATGCATTCGGAATGGATTAAATTCGTAAATTGAGGTACCACTGTAATTCACATTCCCCAGAGTAGTCCACCTCTTTTCTCATTAACTGGCACTTATAATCTTCACAACTCACTCTGGAACATTTGAACAAGGAAGTATTTAAAAACATTTCATTACTCCTAGTTGTGAATGGATCAACAGCAATTTGAACAAACACCTCTTCCAACAGACCCTAGAGAAAGAAAAGGCACTGAGCAGAGAAGCAGGGCTCTTTTAGAATCCAGGGGCAGGAGGAAACAATTGGTTAGAAAGGTTCCTCCCAAGCACCTTTTCCAGGCACCATGCAAGGTTGTAAAAATTCCCAGACATGTCACCATCCAAATGTGTTAAACTACAGTTTCCATCTTCCCGAGCTAGCAAAGCCAATAACTAATTTTGCGGGGATTCAGGGATTTATAGTCCAATACCCCTAGAAGGAGCAAGTTGGGGAAACTGATGCCAGCACATCACTAACAACTACGCTGCTGTGTTTATATGGCTAACTATGGCCTGTGATCTCCAATAAATCAAGCGACATTTGGTCATTTAAACAAGACCTTAGCCTGTAATCCTGCCAACCCTTTGACTTAATTTTGCTGCTGAGGCAGAGCATTCATATTTACACTCAACAGCAACATAACTCTCAAATGAGCTATTCTTCCAGCAGAAAAGCTACACAATAGTTATTTATATGTTAATGTGTACAGTACTTTGGGGACTTATGGATTAACTATAAACATGTGGCGTTATTAAAGCAACTATCATGATATAAAGTTACTACATTAATTCCCCATGGCAGGGAGTGCAAAGGTGATGGTGAGAGCTGCCTTCTAAGGCAAGAAGGGTAATTCATAACCATGTTATGTGGCTAATTTCCAGATCCATTCAGCAGCACAGAAGAATCTGCTTGGCAAAACGGAAAGCCGGTAACTGTGCTGTGGTCAATTTATCAGGCAGCCACTCCAATTCTCATTTGTTAATATTGTATGCCTTACAGCTGCACAGTAATCATATTGCAGAACTTTCCGCATTTTCCAATCTCTTCAAATTTTAATTTATTATGGAAGTTTAATCAGTTAGCTTGATGCAGCGATTGCAGAAAACAAAGGAATGCAAACAAAGGAAAAAGTTAGGGGGAAGAATGAGAACACGATTTGGTTTTTTAAAAAAGTTACAACACACTTTCAGGCTTGCTTGCCAAAACCCACTTTAGGATCAGACAGCTATGGGATGGTACAAATGCACATGTTTGAAATAGTAGAATCCTATCTCATAGCTGTACTATTTCTTGCAGTGCAGGCTTCTAGCTCTGGTATCAGTGAGGTAGTCAGCCCACTCCGGTTTTTAAGCCAAACTTTAAAGGACCTTTAAAGGACATTAGAGCTACCCAGACCCATGATTTTTTTAAAGGAGATGCCCTTGTGTGAAAAATACAATGGCTGTGTAACGGGGACTATGTCATAAACAAGGGTAATTCTGATTTATAATTAAGCACTTTCTACTTCTTTTCTCCTGACTTCCATGTGATCAGTTTCATAGCCTGGAGGATGAAAGCGGCCAGTCTTTAATTCCAGAATATCACTGCCATTGTCATGACATTAGCTGTTGTGGTAGTTATAAATCACCTATTCCTCCCCTCATCCCACCATCCCAACAGCTTCCGAACAATGAAAGGGTTCACCTGGGTGCCACGGGAACCAAAGGATAGAAGTAGGTGTTTAATGGGGTGGGACGGAAGGGATCACTGTTGGTGATGACATCATCATCCTTCCACATAAGGAATTGCACAAATAGGATTTCAGGCAGTCGAGCAAGAAAAGTACTCCCCCTTTTTGAGAAAAAGATGAGTGCAGATTGCATTGTCTGTTCCATTTAATTTGTGTTTCTCTTGTTTTCTTTTTGTAATTGCTCTGTTCTACAGCAAGCTCAGGTTGTGAGCACTGACAGCGCTGGAGCTAATTGGCAGAGAAAAGATTTTGGCTTTGAGATTTTGCAAACAAATCAAGCTAACCGACAATTACAAACAAATGAATAAAAATGTGAAATTAGACTTCATGGCTTACACACTAAACTTGGGGTGAGTTGTTGGAAGTAATTCAACACCCCTTTATTTACATGGCATGCTGCAATGAAAGTTCAGGACTGAGGAGTCAGAGAGCCTGCATGTCCCAATCCATGGGACAGTCACAGCCCATGCTAAACTCATTTGTTTAAAAAAAGAAAGAAAAGAAAATCAGGGATGAGGAATTAGGTTGACAGGTTCAGTAGCATTCAGGTTTCTGAGATTTCAGGCTCAAACCTGGGACCAGTGGTTGGCCCTGGTAATGCCAGAGGCAGGGAAAGCAAGTGTTGCAAGGAGAACAGACCCACTTCTGGGCTAGCTGATTGCAGGGAAAGGTGTGAGGGGAGTCCAGATAAATGGCACCCAGAATCTGGGTAAAATGTTGTGTGGGCTTATGCATGAGAAGATTTCTGAGTGACAATGCTAGTGTTCCAGTGTCTACCCTTGATCCAGACAGCACAATGGGCTCAAGTAAATGCACCCATCACTTCTGCCATCTGCCCTCCCACCTTACACCTGGCTTTTTGGAACATCACCACTGCTCACGTTCCGCATCCATAGACATATCTTTGCACGGAACTGGTCCGCCTTGGGGACAGCTGGGAATGGGTGGAGATACATGCTTAGGAATTTAGCTACATCACATGCAACCTTCCTCTTCCCCTCCTATCATGCTGATTGGCCAGGGATATATCTCTCCACATGAAGAACCAGGGAACTTCAGCAGTTCCCTAAGAATTCACCAGCTTGCTGAGATATAACAATGCTAAATGGTAATGATTGGGCCACTTGACATATAGTTGGGATTACAGATCTTACCAGTACTTGAATGGGTCCAGAGGAGGGCGACAGGGATGGTTAAAGTTCTAGAAGAAATGTCATACGAGGAGCGGCTTAGGGGGCTGGGAATGTTTAGCCTTACAAAAAGAAGACTTAGAGGGGATATGACAGCTACGTGTTTAAATATTTGAAAGGATATATTGAAGAAGGGGCTGGCTTGTTTTCCATGGCTTCAGAGACCAGGACTGGGAGCAATGGTTTCAAACTACAGGAAAAGAGATTCCCTTGAAACATTAGGAAGAACTTCCTGATGGCTAGATTTGTTCAGCAGTGGAATATGTGGCCATGGAGGGTGGCAGAGTCTCCTTTTTTGGAGGTTTTTATGCAGAGGCTGGAGGGCCATCAGTTGGGAGCACTGTGATGGGGGCTCCTGCATTGCAGGGGGTTGGACTGGATGAGTGACCCTTGAACTCACTTCCAACTCTATGATTCTATGATTCTGATACTTTTAATGAGCTCTGCTGCCCAGGACTGATGGAAGATGTAGTTCAAGAAAAACTGGAGAAGTGCATGTTCTCCACCCTCTTATTATGTGGCTTTGTTTCTGCAACTCAGTCTTGAACATTCAAAGGATGGGCACGAAACAAGCAATTTTTTGTTTTCATTTTCGTTTTTTCATTTTGTTACGCAATGAAAACGAAAACAAAAATTTTTCAAAACAAAACGGAAACAGAAACGAAAAATTTTGCTGTGTTTTTTGTTTTCGTTGCAGCAAATACATTGAACTGAAAAGAATGCTAACGAAACAGCAATTTTTCGTTTTCGTTTTCATTTTTCGGGTCGTTATGTACGAAAACAAAAACGAAAAATTTGTGGAAAAACCCGACGAAAACGAAAATGAAAACGAACTGAAACGGACCCCCTAACGACCAAACGACAAATGAAACACCATTTTTTTGAGTCGTGCCCATCTCTAATCAAAGGTTAAATTGAGGCTTTGAGTGGCTGTAATTTGAGCAGAGCAATTTAAAGATAGTGTGAGCATTCTGAAAAGAATCCTAATTTGACAAAGAATGTCAACTTATTTATCCTTAACATTAACCATTCAAGACAGGCATGGATCATCACACAGATTAGATTTGCACTGGCATGCTCCCAGTAATTCCAGTCTGTCACTTTAATATTAATAAGATTTTCTAACTGGCTGAAGGTCTTCAGAGGAGAACATTATTTCATTATAATTAAGAGGTCAAGGATTATAGTAGGTATAATTACTAAACAAACATTAGACAAAGCACATTTTTCTGGAGTCTTTCCAAGGTTAGCTTTGTGTAACTATCCGCTCAAATATGTCAACCTTCTCAGTTTTAATGCTATAAAGCTCTTTAAACAATTTGCATGCCTTTGTATCAGCACGAACATTCATGGCATATTTTAGGAAACAAGGGGCAGAGAAATCTAATTCTACAGTGCTGGCATTCATCCAGATGGCCTCCACCGACTCATCCTACCCAAGGGTGAGTCCAAGAAAACCATGGGCAGCCCTGTAGATCAACGTCAATTCTAGCACTTTTCAACTGCTTCAGAAACAGGTTTAATGCTAACAAGCCATGATTGTCATTTCAAGATGAAGCATCCCCCAAACATTTTGCGATACAACTTGACAACATGGAAAAATATACTCTAGCTAGGTAGAACTTAACCCCACTTGTTGGAGCTATGTTTGGAGGGGGGAATCAAGCCGTGGGGGAGGTGTGACACAGGGTCTTCTGGACCATTTTTCCTTTTCTTTCCTCTGCCCCTTCCCCCTAAATTTGGCACTGCATTCCCACTTGGTTTGGCAATGTCATTGGCTAGAATATATGAAAAGTGAATTTGAGAGGCAGATGTTGTGGATAGATCTGTCATAGGATGCAGCTGGGGAGCTGTCTTTATTTTCCCCATTGGATTTTGCCCCTGCTTTTGAAAGTGTGCTAACACAATTGTAAACTCAACAAGCCTGATGGTAGAATCTTCTCCATGCTATTCCACCCAAAGCTATTCACATTTCTCATATGTAGGATCAAACATATTGCTTAAAGATTTTTCTCACTTGCTTTTCCTTGATGGAGTACCTTATGAAAACAGGAAAAATATTAAACGTGTGCATTATGTTCCATCAAGTCTCTTCCTGAGGGCAATCTTGCTGTTAATGGGTGGATGAGATCCTGTTGCACAGTGACACAAACAGCATAAAGTTCAAAAGCAGATAGATGTATGGTATGTTAAGAAAGCACCACAGTCACTGTATTTTCCATGCTGAGTCACTCAACTTAGCATGGAACAGATAATGATATGGTTTGAATCCTGTTTGCAACAGGACTTCAGCTAGTGTGTTCCAAAAGATAATTAGAAGCCCTACTTAGGTCTTGTAGATGAAGGGCTATGGCTTTCTTCTTTTATCCACTGCATTTTAGGCCTTCCTCTCTGCATACTCTTTTCAACTTTCCTTAAAATTTGTGTCCCCCCCCCCCCAGTCATAGTCAAATCAAACTATAATAGTATAATAATAATTGTGTGTTATCAAGTCAGTTCTGACATGGTGACCCTTTTCAGTGTTTCCGAGGTAGAAAATACTCAGAAATGATTTAATTTATCATTTCTCTCTTCTACGAGCATCCTGGGACCATGCAGCTTGTCCATGGCTATGCTCTCCACGTGGGGAACTAAACTGTCAACCTCTAACTCCACAAAGCCAGGTACGACTTAGCTTTCCAGCCAGCTAATAATAAATGCAGTATAGCAAACATTCATTGTACAGCATTAATTGCAGAGGTTGGTTATATTTATTTATTCAAAGTATTGTTACCCCACCTTTCTCCTTCAAAAAGGTGGGAGGGAGTTCCAAAGTCTGGGAGCACCAACAGGCCTTCTCCTGTGTCCCCATCAGGTGTACCTGTGGAGGTGGCAAGACCAAGAGATAAGGCATCTGTGGATGATCTTAGCACCTGAGCCAGCTCACAGTGGAAGAGACAGTCTATGAGATGTAGGGCTTTATAATGAAAATAAAGAACAGACTGGATGTTAGGAGTATGGTGAACATTAAGGCTTAGAGATGATTAGAGCTCCAAAAAGTTACTTTTTGGATCATAACTTTCAGGCCATCCTGAATTTTCACAATGGTCTGGGAGATTCTGAGATCTGAAGTCTGAAGGTTTAACTTTTCCAAGCGCAGGACATGGGAATTGGGTAGGTTAGACTAAATGTGTCTATTTAAAAATGTACAATATCTAATTATAACTTGATTACATACAATTATCCAGGATTTTTCCAGGATTTTCTAGGTATAGTGCACTCAGATATGGTGCCCTAGGACTGTGCTGCTCAGCCAAGTCTCTTCTCGTGTGAGGTAAAGTGGTGGATCAAATTCCTGATCAATGGTTTAGCAACCAGAAACTTACTGAACTATCAAATCCACTGAAAGGGTGATAAAGAAGCAATGCCTCAGGAGGACAGAATTCTTCTTCTTCTTCTTCTTCTTCTTCTTCTTCTTCTTCTCCTCCTCCTCCTCCTCCTCCTCCTCCTCCTCCTCCTTTTTCTTCATCCACCACCACCACCACCACCACCACCACCACTACTACTACTACTACTACTACTACTACATAGCAAGATATATTCCAGATATTTTTAAGTAAACTAAAAGGCATCAATTTGTGCATTACCTCTTCTTTCTTTCTTTTTCTTTCTTTCTTTCTTTCTTTCTTTCTTTCTTTCTTTCTTTCTTT
>JAHTLZ010003518.1:8435153-8466318 GCA_023846285.1 Phrynocephalus versicolor | reverse complement strand
AAAGAAAGAAAGAAAGAAAGAAAGAAAGAAAGAAAGAAAGAAAGAAAACCCTGTTTTTCAGAACTAGAAGCAAACTTCAAAACAAATCTAGTTTCATTTTTTGGAGGTCTGTGGAACCTGGATGATCATGATGGGGGGTGGCCTGGAATGGTTCTTGGAGTCAATCCAGTTGGCTTCCCAAGGGCAGAAGTAAATTCCATTTTATGATTGTAGTTATAATGTCATTTTAGAGATCTATGAAGAATAAGCTTAATAACCTGTTTATTACAGGTTTATTTTATTATAACCTGTTTATTAGACTGTTTATTTCTTTATTGGAACTGACCATCTTTGGAATATATCTGGAAAGTAGAAGTGACTGTAAAGCTAAGAGGAGAAATGGAAGTCCAGTGCTTCACAGCCCAAGTACAGAGGACCACTGAAGGGGGAGAGGAGGAAAAAACAAACGTTCATTTACAGTCTGCTGGTGCCAGAACTCAACGTTTTGTTGCTTTCTGAACAGGAAGGGCTAAGGAGGACGCTGCCCTGTCTCAGGAGTCCCTGAGTTTAGTGGCAATCCTCACGGCAGCGTCCTTGTTGAAAGGCTAATAACTTATTTTCGCTTCTCATTTGTTGTTAGGGCTCGATCCTCCTGCCTGTGTTTATTTCTTATTTTTCCATGGCGCTTGTCATGATGAAGCCCTTCGTTTCAAAATTTACCACTGCACGGCTGCCCTGAAGTTCATCTGGTTTTACCTGTTCATGTTGTACTTGTTGTACACTTGCCACCAGGCTTGTGAAAGGGGCTCTCGACTGCTTCTACCGGCCAGACGCACTCCAGTTTACGCGAAGGACTGAGAGTACACCAAGATCTCTCGAGTTTATTCCCCACCCACCCCCACCCCTTTACACACACGCAATTCTCCTTGAGCAGCCTGTCCTCGCCGACAACCTTTCATCTCCGATTAGGGTTCCGCGCTCGACCCAGCTTTTGCAGCGGGCGCGCACCCACCTCGGGCCGCCCCCTTCCGCGCGCCAAGGGGCCAGGGCTGGAGCGCCAAGCGACGCCCCATTTGGAGAAAGCGCGCGCCCGCGCGCTCTCCAGCCCAGCCGGGCGCGCGGACGCGCCCTCGCGCGCTCGTACCCGCTTTGCCGAGAGCGGCGCCCCGGCGCCAGAGAGCGCGAGCCCAGCGAGGGCCGTCTAGGAAGTCACCTGGCTTCCCATGGAGGCTCCTCCCTTCTCTCGGCAGGAGCCCAAGGGAGAGGCAAGCGGCAGAGTCGCTGGCTGGGACGCGCGGGGGTGCCCGGCGGAGGCAGCGCGCGCCAGCTGGCTCACCCTGGGCAGGCACGCGCGTCTCTCTCTCCCCCCCCATACACACACGCACACATACACACTGCCGCCGCTTCCCTGCCACTGGGCGCAAAACGCGGGCGAAGGAGAGAGGCATGAATCCATTAAGGAACTCCGCGCGCGCGGGAGTTCCAGCGGGGACCAGGCTGGCTGGCGTTGCCTCGCCACCCGCCTCTCTCTTCGACTCCTTTTTCCGCCCGGCGCGGGTCACTGGGACTGATGAATGAATCATGAGGGGCTGCTGTTAATGCATTTATCTGGGGCAGACGGCAGCGCAGCCTGACGCTCGCCCTATTAGAGCGCTGGTGAGGACGAAGCCGCCCGGGTCTCTCCCCACCCCCCCCCTCGTCTCTTTGCAGACGCGCCCGGCACCTGCAAGGCGCCCCCGCCGCCTCTGGGCTGCCAGCCGGGCAACGAGCGCCGTCCTGGAGCTGGAGAACCGTCGGCTACCCATGTCTCTCCCCCGAGAAGGTAATAAGAAAGAGGGGTTGGTTATCCGAGGGTTGGGGGGGGCGCCTGTGAAATGTAACGAAACCGCGTAACGAAAACATGTAACGGACGCTACACTTCGGAAAGGCAGAAGCGGGCGTGTTGAAGGGAAGCGGCGAAGCTGGGGGGTGACATGGGACGGGGAGGAGGCGTGCACTCGGGATGGGGTGGTGTCAGAGCCGGCTTGGTCCTCGGAAAGGTTGCCTTGCCTTGAGTCGTGCCAGGGAGGCAAGCATCAGTCCACGTGTCAAGCGGATCGTGCGCGCTTCTGTGTGAATGCGCTGCCCCTTTTAAAAATAATACCTCGGCGGAGCCTGGCGATAGTTCAACGCTGCCCTCTCGCCTGCTAAAACGGTAACGCATATACCGAGCCTCGACTTCTCTTTCTTGGCTGATGCTGTAAGTACGTAAGAACATCGGGACGGAGGCGCATTGATGTTTCTCTCCTGAAAAGCTCGCCCAAACTTGCGGTAGTGGTGGTGGGGAGGGAGACGAGATTGAAACATTAATCAAAAACTCGAAGGTTGACTTTTTTTTACTCTTCCTTGCTCAAGAGGAATGACGCTGATTCGTTTACGTAATGGAGAGGTTAGGAAGTTCCAGGGTTTGTTTTGTTTGTTTGTTTGTTTGTTTGTTGTTTTTAAGGACCCATTCTCCCAGTTGCACCTTCTTGGTGAGTTTTTCCTCTGAGTCAAGGAAATGCATTTTATATTTATTTTTGATTGATGGCTTTGGCTTGCTTTTGCCTGGCTGTCTCCACTATAGCACATTTTAAAAACACTCCCATTTAAATTTCCCACTTGGAAAAAGCTGATGCCACTTAAAGCAGATGCCAATAACAGGATGCCTAATTTGGGGGGGGGGTACCCAGAGAGGTATAGTGGAACAAGTGGCAGACTAGGATTTAGGAGACCTGTGTTGCAATCCCTACCAGCCATGGGAACTCATAGAGGGGGCAGAATTGGTTAAACCACTCCTTAAGTATCTCAGTTACCTTTACAGCTCTATTATAGTCACTATTCTAACTTGACAGCACATAACACACCATTCTGTATGCACTAAGCTACAGTCATGTACTGTATTGCAAGCCTGGGCTCAGATGATTCTCTTATCCAGAGATAGATAATTCATTTTAGTTGCTTAATTTATAACATTTATAAGTCATTTCCCCCAGGGTTCAAGCCTACATGGTTGCTCTATGTACTGATTTGGAAACTTAGCTCTTTTCTCACAGATTTGTAGAGGTGGGTAACTGTTTAATAGCGTTATACAGGAAAAGGCACTCTGCATGTTCTCAGAAGCTAGTCACTTCCCCATTCCAGGGGCAAATACTAAAAATAGATTCTCCTGTTGAGCTCTTGATACGTTTAAACCCTGATTTACATAATTAGTGTTTAATTGGTACTTTAAAAATAGTGGTCTTTTCCTACTCCTAAAACATAGAATGATTGTCCTTGATTGAAGAGTGGAATGTCAGTTGTGTGTATAAAATGTATTCAAGGACATTCAAACTGGTACATGTAGTGATTTAGTGGCTGATAACTTGTAGGTGCTGCTGGAACCACTCACTTATGAAGCTGCTGTATATCTGTACAGTTTGAAGTCATAGTTAAATTCATCTTGCTTTATTTTAATAGGTCTTTTTATTATGCAGAATGGGTTTGTGGTCAAGTGAAAATGAATCAGTACTGTATGGGTAGGTAGGTAGGTAGGTAGGTAGGTATTGGGAAGAGGGGCTTAATGGACTTCAGTGAAGCTCAAGCTGTATTTTTAAAACAGTGACGTATTTCACTGAATGCCTGAAGAAAAGGGGGCAGAAGACAGGTGGGAGGGAACCCAGGGATAGATTTCTAGTTGCTTTGCTAGTGATAGCTCAGCAAGGGTTTATAAATCCCAATAGTTTAACGAAAACAACCAAACATTCCAGTCCTTTGAGATGGGGGGTGGGGAGACAGGAGTGGATTCTCACATGAAAGAATTCTGAGTTTTAGAGCTGACCACAGATTGACAAGTTAACAATATTGTTACTTAATTTTACCCACCCGAGGTGTCATTTTTTAATGAAGTAGATTCCTCTCAATGTAATGGCCACCCATAATCAAAGATCCTTAAACCATTTTGATCCGAACTAATGGTATCAGAGCAGCCTGAATTAAGCCGTGTTAATTCAAGCTGTTTGTGCAGCTTGCAGTAACCAGTATTTATGTGGAAGGTGGGTGAAAGAGACAGCAAGTTCTCCCTTTGTGTCAGAAAATCAGTTTTATCCAAGAACATAACGTGACAGCTGGTCCCTCGGAGTGACAAAAGAACCCATCCTGTCACATTAAAAAAAGAAAACCTTCTTTAACATGATCCATCTGATGTGTCACTTTCAGTTGTGGCCCTTTCTGATTCTTGAAAGTGAACTAGAAAAGATTAATGAAAGTATTTGGTGTGACAGGCTGTGTGCCATCTATCCTAATTTCAGGAGGCCACTACTAGATTGAGAGAAAAGTCCTAACTGTACCTTCTTGGAAATAAATGTCTTGGACTTTGTGGACTGTATCTCGTAGTAGCTGCTGATCATGTCACACAGTGACCTATATCATACAATCATAATTATACCTATATTATGCCTTGTGGGTGATCTGGAATCCCCTCACAAAGTTTTGCTTCATTTGCAGAGACCATGTATGAGCAATATTTTATGCCTAGGAAAATGTAGACCTTTGTTTCACTTGCATATTCTCTGTGACATCTGTGGATGATGTTTTAAGCTGCAATAGTGCTGGAAGCACACCTGTGCCCTACCTGCCCTTTCCCATTTTAGTACTGTGTTGTGAACTCTTGATTTGGATACCTTTAAAGGGAATCACAGGAGCTATGAGCTTGTACATTGCTTTAGTTGAGTGTTCATCCACTTCTAACTTTAAAAGGATTTAGGAACACCTAGGTTCCCACCTGACCACCCTGTTGTTTATTTTATTGTTCTTGGCTTGAGCTATTACAATTAATGTCTGTTTTCAGCTACCATTAAAGTACTGTTTGTCATTTGACTGCAGCTCCCTCCTTTTTTTTTTTTTTTGGTACAGAAAGAAAGTGTCACTCTTCCAACTCCCCATAGGGGAAATGTGATATTGTTTGGCTGGTGATGGATTGGGTTTCATACTGATTGGGCCATACCATTATCCCCAGAGCCTATATATAGATTGCTTTATAATAACTCAGTCTAATAAGCAAATGCATTGTTGCCTCTGTGATTCCTGTTTTTGAACAAAGGTTTCAGATTGCCTTGAGCAAGCAGGGTTTCTTAGTCCTTTTTTTGTCTTTCTGTGCTGTTCTGATACATTTTTTTTAAAAAAAACCCTCACATGAAATGATATGAATAAATACAAATGTAAACATTTGTTCTAGTACGGTAGCACACATAGTAACAACAGTAGGTGACCAATTTTATATCAATGACAGTGAGCTTTGGTCTAGTGCACAAAACTACATTTAACAGTATTGTGGAAGTGATATTATTACATATTAGTCATGATGGCCATGCTGTCCTGTAATTCAGTGCTTTTGGGATTTTTCTTTCAAAAACAGGGAAGGAAGTTGTGAAGGGTGTTCCAGGGAGCGTGGATGGATGTTGTGGTTTATACAGTATGTTAGTGCCTTCATCTCATCAATGTTAAGATTTATTGGACAATGGCTTATATGATTTGGGTTTTGTTGCCACTAATAATGAGTCAACAGCCCTACTGAACAAAATATTTAATGTTCTTTAAATACTGTGCTGCTTACATAGTGCCCTATATTGCCCTTGAAGTACTCTCTGGTAGAGATGGGCATGACACGAGCAATTTTTCGTTTTCGTTTTCATTTTTTGTTTCGTTACGTAACGAAACGAAAAATGAAGTTTGACTCCAAAATGAAACAAAATGACCCGAAACATGAAAAAATTTGTCGACCGCTTCGTTTTCGTTACGGCAGATACATTGAATTGTGCTAAATGGTAACGAAACAGCAATTTTTCATTTTCATTTTCGTTTTTTCGTTTCATTACGTAACGAAACAAAAACAATTTTTTTTGCAAAAAACCTCACGAAAACGAAAACAAACCTAAATGGACCCCTAAATGACCAAACGACAAACGAAACACCATTTTTTTGAGTCATGCCCATCTCTACTCTCTGGATAGTGTACAAGTTACTTATGCAGGTTACATATTGCCACCCCAGTGAGCTGGATCCTCATTTTTACCAACCTTGGAAGGATGGGAGACTGAGTGAACCTTGAGCCAGTTACCTGGGACTGAATCCCAAGTCATGAGCAAAGTTTGAGTGCAGTCCAGCAGCTTAATCGCCGCTCTGCGAGACATGCATTCGACAATGGCTTAGATCAGGCTTGCCCAAAGTCCGGCCTGGGGGCCAAATCCGGCCCGCCAGGCCATTCTGAGTGGCCCGCGGCTGGCTGGCCCACCCCTCCCTCCCCCTCCTTCGCCCCATGTTTTTTTAAAAGAAAGTTGGTGGGGCTTGCAGTGGGGTGGCAGGGTTGGGGAGCAACCGGCCCCTGACACATTCTCAGCCACCAAATCTGGCCCTCCTTACAAAAAGTTTGGGCACCCCTGGCTTAGATGATTTGACAGATATTCAAGGGGTTATTATTATTTGTCCCCACACCCTCACTCCCACATCTTTGGTATGTCATGAATAGGTTAGGATAAAAAAAAACCAGTGATCTCCACTCTCTCTTCCCCTAATGACTGTGGCATGGCTGGCCATTAGCCTTTTCCCATTTATGATTATTTTGAAAGTGCCTGGAACATACTGGAAAGAGTCCAGAGTTTATGTTTACACTTGCTTGAGTGATTTCCCCCCTTCTTATTAAGAAAATACTTTATCTTAAAACAGTTCTTCCCCCTTTTCCTGATCATCCTGCCCCAAGCATATGGAATAATATGGTCAGTTGTTTCATCTTTGTTTCCAATGTTTTTATGCTTGAGAATGGATCAAGTAATTAATTACTCTCTTTTAAATAAACATATTTTGACATAGTTTAGGAACTTTGGAGATTTTGACCTTCTGAGAAACTTAAAGTTTGTTGCAACAGTACATATGAAGAAGTAGTGAACTTCTAGTGCAGGGGGAATTATGTCTGTCTTTCCATTCTTACGGCTATTTGTCCTTCTGAATTTTCATACCAGAAATGATTTCTCCCCCTGCATGGTTTCCTTTCTTTCTTCTCCATGCTAATAAGAGGTAACGGGACAGAGAATAGTCTTCTACGCATTCATTTTTATCTTCTTGTTCAAATCTGTATGAATGCTATTCTGTATGATGCCATGCCCAATATTTAATGACGTGAGTCAAAAACAGTCCCATCTGGTTTTTCAACTGTTGCAACAGACTGAAATCTTTGTCTCTATACATTGTAGAAGTATAGTGTTACATGTTCCCCGATGACACATGCTTTAAAAGGAGCTGAGCAAGACAAAATAGATGGCAACATTGCTCAAAAAACTGTCAATGGCACAGTTCGCTTTGTGATTACCGATACATATTGGTGATGATGTGAGTGTGCTCTCCCTAGTTTCTTGTTGAGTCGAATATTATTCACTGTTGCTTGACATCACAAATAGTACAGTGGTATGTTTAGAGATTAATATGTCAGAGAGATGTTTCTCAGAGGTCAGATGCATCTGTATGTCTTTTAAGAATTGTGTGCACAGAACTTTACTAGATAGCATCATCTGTCTTCAAACAGCAGTTCTGACAGGCCAGACTTGCATAGCTGAGCTATTTAGTCTTTACATTGAAACAGTCATTTCAATTCATAACGCAAAAACAAAAGTGTCCAGTTTAGCAAAGATAACTTATAAAATATGTTTAGTCTGTAAATGGGTTAATGATACAGAATGATACAGCAGTAAGTTTGCACATGGTTTTTGGAGAAAAGGGATTAAAATGTGCTGTGTAAGTACACCAACACACACAGTCTATCGCAGTGATGGTGAACCTTTTAGAGACCGAGTGCCCAAACTGCGATTCAAAACCCACTATTTTTTTTTTGCAAAGTGCCAGTGCAGCAATTTAACCTGAATACAGGTGGCTGTGAAGGGGCAATATCAGGTGCCCACAGAAAGGGCTCCGAGTGCCACCTTTGGCACCCTTGCCATAGGTTCACCAACACTGGTCTATAGAGAAGGAAGCAGTGAAGGTTGAAAATTTATTTTCATGTAGAGTATTTAATTGGACATTTTCTACCATAACTGATTGCCTTTAGCCAAATGCATCTCCCCATTTCTGACTGTAGGGTATGGCGTCATGACAAAGACAGGCACACCCTGATCATTATATTAGTCTTTTGGAAAGTAATGCACAGCATGGCGATTAAAGGATTTTAAAGTGTCAATATTATTTTAGACGTTTTCCTTCCAGCTTGAAAATGTCAAGTGCCTTATGAATGTGGGATTGGGTTGGGCTTCCGTCTTCTGCACGGTAACCTTTTCCTGCCTTTGACTTGCTTGTGTTGGCACAACCTTTGTGCCCTTGCTTGTACTTGTTTGGCAGTGATCGTTGTATTATTCCATTTTTAAGCTGAAATTCCTTCAATAAATTGTGCTATTAGAATTATTTATGTAACATGTGTTAATATCCTCACATTTTCTAAAATTGCTGAACTCATTGTAGATCTTTGGTTTTATTTTACTTGTGCTGAAAATTTGCAACCTTGGATAGACAAACACCCAAAGCAAAGCAGGTAACTTGACATGATATATGTTGCCCAAGAGTGGGCAGAAAGTAGATTTTCCAAAACTGTATTTTAGGCCTAGTTATTCTTTAGCCAATTCAGCATCCAAAATCAGATTTGCTTGTTTTGTACTCTAACCTATGAGCTTTTGTTTTTTTTTTAAATTAGTCTTACTGATGCTTAGTATACTACCTTTGAGGAACTTATATTTTCAAGGTGGCGCCTGCCATTTCTCATTAAATAGAAGAAAAAGCTCTGATTTGCATCCTATTATAAATTAATTTAACACAATTCATAGAAAGGAAATTTCCCATTAATTCAAATTCAACCATCTGTTGCCTTTCTCAGCCATCCTCCACTGCCAAAATAAAAAAATAAACAAAAATTAAAAAATCAAATAAGTAAAGCAAAGCAAAGTGTTCTGCTTATATACCACCCCATACCACTTTAAGTAGTCTCTGGGTGGTATACAATTTAATTACAGTGTGCAGGCTACACATTGCCCCCCCCCCCAGCAAGCTGGGTACTCATTCAAGTAGAGGAAGCATTCTACCCAATAATTGGATAAGTGTCTGTGAAATAATGGAATCAATCCTAAACTAGACAGGGATAAGCAGAAGGAGCTCTCCAAAGTGGGGAAATGGGCTGAGAAATGGCAAATGCGTTTCAATGTAGGAAAAAGTTAAGCAATGCATATTGGGGCAAAAAAAATATCAAAACTTTTATCTATCAACTCATGGGTTCTGAGCTATCCATGACGGATCAGGAAAGAGATCTTGGTGTGTTGGTAGACAGCTCCATGAAGGTGTCTACCTAGTGTGTGGCAGTGGTGAAGAAGGCCAATTCCATGCTATGGATTATCAAAAAGGAGATTGAAAATAAAACAGCCAGCATTATAATGCCATTGTACAAAATGATAGTAAGGCTACACCTGGAGTATTGTGTACAATTCTGGTCACTGCATCTCAAAAAAGACATAGTGGAACTGGAAAAGGTGCAGAAGAGAGCGACTAAAATGATTCCTGGGCTGGGGAACCTCCCTTATGAGGAAAGGCTAAAACATTTGGGACTTTTTAGTCTGGAAAAAAGGCGCCTGAGGGGGGATATGATTGAGACGTACAAATTAATGCAGGGCATGAATAAAGTAGATAGAGGGACATTTTTCTCCCTCTCACAAAGTACCAGAACTAGGGGACATACACTCAAATTGAGGGCTGGAAGATTGAGAACAGACAAAAGAAAATATTTTTTTACCCAGCGTGTTGTTAGTCTGTGGAACTCCCTGCCAGAAGATGTGGTGATGGCACCTGGCTTAATACCGGGGTGCTTCAAGGACCAGATGCAGTGGAATGGTATCAAGAGACAGATGTCTAGTCTCGTGCACTCCCAGACACATCTGCTGGGGCCACCATGAGATACAGGAAGCTGGACTAGATGGACTAGCATAGCTCTTCTTATGTTCGTATGCTCTTATGACTTCAGTGTTTAATCACATGACCTAACTTAAGAAAACCTTCCTGCCCTTCCCAAGATTATGATCTCCTTCAGTTTGATAGATGATAGTAATGAAAGAGTTTTAGAAATCAGGCAGTTCTGGGAATAGTAATTTTTGTTCCAAGAGAAACCAAGAATAATAAGAAATAGAAAATTGTCATTATAGTAGAATGATACCCCTTCGAGTGATCTTTGTACTTTTTGCTATGCTTTCATTCTTGAAGAAACTATCAACTTTCAATTCCTGGGCAAGAACTGCCTATTAATATCTTTCAGCCACTGCTCAGTAGAGCATAGTAGATAAATTACTGGATCCAGGAGGTGAAGATTTAAATCCCCATTCAACTGGCTTTCCTTGAGCCTGGTTTTCCCCCTCCCCCTTCCACGCCCTTATAATGGAGTGATTTAGATAACATTGGTGGGGCAGGAAATCCCATATATATACATACAGTCTGTGAAGGAGGTAAATATTGTATTTATTTATTTTACAGTATTTTAACCCTACCTTTCTCCTTGCAAAAGGACCCAAGGTGGCTTACAGTAAGGAGAGACAATAAATAGTCCATTACGATTAAGACATATCCAGTTTGAGAAACAGGGAATTGAGGGGGTCTCTTATAGCATTAGAAGGCCACATTAAAACTAACAATTGATTACATAGTGTCAATGCAATCACACAAGGAGAGATATAAACACAAAGTTATAGGTGGTTATAATCACAAAGTCTGTGTAGCCATGTATGGTAGATTCATATAAAGACACAGGAGGTAGTCCATCACTCAGGAAAAGTTTGCCTGAAGAGAAAGGTCTTTGCCTGTTTCTGGTAGGACAGTAGAGATGGGGCAGTCCTGGCCTCCAGTGGGAGGAAGTTCCAGAGTCTGGGCGCAGCAGCCAAGAAGGCCCTTTCATGTGTTCCCACAAGACGTACCTGTGAGGGGGGCAGGATGGAGAGAAAGGCCTCTCCTGATGATCTTAGAACCCAAGCTGGTTCATACTGTGAGATTCAATCTTTGAGGTAGCTAGGACCCAGGACATACAGTGATTTGTAGGTCCAGGTCAGCACTTTAAATTGAGCTGTGCCCAGACTCTGGAACTCCCTCCCACTAGACACCAGGACTGCTCCATCTCTGCTATCTTTCCAGAAACAGGCAAATACCTTTCTCTTCAGGCAAGCTTTCCTTGATTGATGGACTACTTATTATGTGTCTTTTATATGAATCTATATTATCACATAGACTGTGTGTTTATAACCACATATAACCTTGTGTGATTGTATTGACACTATGTTTTCAATGTTAGTTTCCATCACTCATAACTTTTATGTGGAATTTTACTCTCTTTTTAACTGCTCATGTTCTCTTGTAGCTTTAATGTAATGATGTCTTTTAATGCTTTAAGATGTCCCCAATTCCCTGTTCTCAATACTTGAACATGTCTTAATTGTACTTAATTGTATATTATCCCTCATTAAAAGAATTAATGAGGCCCTCATTATGGTAAGCTGCCTTGGACCCTTTTCCAAGGAGAAAGGTGGGGTAAAAATATTCTAGAATAAATAAATAAATAAATAAAGTCAAAATAGCAGCTCCCTTAAAATCCGGAGGTGACGAGAGGTATAGTTGAGTGTCATCAGCCTACTGGTGGCACTTAACCCTAAGACTCCTGATAATCTCTCCCAGTGGTTTCATATAGATGTTAAATAACATAGGAGACAGAACAGAAGATGACAGTGTAATGCAAAATTAGAAGCTTTACAGTTAAAAAAGAGAATTTAAGCCTATATGTCAATTTCCCAAACTTACACTGTATGGTATTTCATACACTGGACTATTACAACCAGTGCATCCATGCACCCATGTCACTTTTTTGTTTTTTGCTAATATCATGTGAAACATACCTTTCTCACTGAATTGGGTGTCTGAACTATAGAATCCCCCCCCTTTACCTTTGTAGATTTCTTTGGATGACACCCCCCACCTCCCATCCCGCTGCCTTCTATCTTCAGTGGAGGACATTCTGTGTGTAACTTATTAAACCCTGTGATTTGTTTGGTCCTTGATCCACTCTTCAGTCTAGTTAAATTGTTTTGTAGTTCCATTATTCTTGTCTTATGGTTTTATTATTGACACTTTGATCTTTGAGTATTAATTTGGGATTCAGAAGACAGGATTAATTCATGAGCAAGAATAAGAAGAACTAAAAATAAGAGGAAAACATGGTCTCTTCCAGCTTTGCAGTTCTAAAGATGATGATGATGATGATGACGACGATGACGACGACTGCCCATTGCATGAACAGAAAGCACCTCTGGTTATTTAAAATAGACTCAGCTAATTCTTGTTCATTCTTCAGTATCCTGGAGAAACTTTTCCTGGCTTCAGAAAAGCTTCTCCGTCTAGTGTCTGACCCTCTGAGACCAGTTTGGAGGGGGAACTAAAGGAACTAAAGATGGAGAGGGCGGCCAGCAAACCCAGATAAACAAATGCAGTATGCCTCCAGTTGTACAACAAAGTATTCAGATCCAGACTAATCGTCCTACTCTTAATCAATGCACAAATAAGCAGTTGTTTAAGAGACAGTGCTGGAAAGAGGCAGAGATTAGTTATCCATAGTGCTGTAGAATTTTCTCTTATGCCAGTTTTTAAATAATAGTGTAGGATGTGATTAGTAACAATTGCAGCACACATGTATGTAAATAATTAACTATATACAAAGTAAGCCATTTCCCTTCCATGGAACCTTTTTGTTAGTTACGGTAGGTTTCCAGAGCTCACAGCAGTAGTTAACTGATCTCCCTCTACTGTTGTTGTTACATACTAATGTAACTGCAGGTACTTACAGCCTTGCCTTTGAAGAGTGATGCTGAACTTTACTACTTTGATAGACTTTTGCAGGCAGCAGGTGAAACAGAATAGTCACAGATGGTTCTCATTCTGAAGTTTCTAGGGGAAAAAGCCTTTCTTCTACACAACTAGGAGAGCTGCACTGTAATTTGTTTTCACAGATTAATTTTACTGCTCTAACGTAGATTGTATATTCTGTGAAAACAAGTGAATTAGACATTATAGATACTAGCCTATGATTACTGACTGACAGCAGAAACACTCCATACTGTAAGACAGCTTCTAGCATTCCTGATCACCTGCATTCTGTTTGGGAATGAGCGGGATTGTAGGCTGTCATTCTAGAGAGCAGGGTACTAGACAGAAGACTGTTGCTACTATCGGTTTAGGGCTGTTGCCCAAGTCCAACAGTTAGTAGTTTAGAATAATACTGTGTGTACATCATGTAGTTTTTACTAGATATGACCAGAATGATTTCACTGCATTGATTTAACACTTGATTAAAAAGTTGCTGTGGGGTATTAGGGTCTTGATTAATTATTTTAACAAATTACTTTCTTTGATTAATTGATCACAGTCAAAACTGCTATGAAACACAGCACAGGAAAGTTAAGATACAGCAATAAGATCTAGGCAGATAAAACATGTCAATACAATAAAACTAGAGTTATATTAGTTGGGTAAAATGTCTTAAGAGATAACATTTAAGCTTGTGTCTTTATTGCTTCCCCCAAAAAGTAACTACAGTGATACCTTGTATAAAGGAATTAATTCATTCCAAATAAAATTATGTTAAGCAAATTTTCCTTTATACATATTTCCCATAGGAATGCATTGACAATTGAGTAATCCCATTTTATGCTGTACAGATTTGCCCCATAGGCAGTTCTGTTAAGCAAATTTCCCCTATCTCTGGAATATTTTATGTTGTACAAATTTGAAGTCATACAAACTGTTTGTTATACAAGGGTCCACTGTACAATTTGCTTGGTGGACTCATTTATGTGATAAGTAAGGGAAGTAAGTATGTTCTATATATGAAACCCACTCCTATACTGTTGCGTTTTTTTGTAACCTTGGTGCCAGTTGAGCAGAAAACAAAGCAAAAGAGAGAGAGAGAGAGAGAGAGAGAGAGAGAGAGAGAGACTTGAATTATTTTTCATTCTTTGTGCTCCTAGGCCTGTCTTTCTGAAATTTGTCAGATTTCTTGTTCAGAAAATGTATTTTTATACCACTCTCACAAAAAATTAGGTTGGAGGGAAAGGTTGAAGATGATTTTGCATCTATAGAAGGTGGAGATCCATTCTCTACATATATCACAGTGTTTACTTTTCTGAAATGCTATAAGATTCGCAGGGTCGTTTATGTCGTATCTCATTTTTAAAACATTCTTTAAAGTTCCCTGCGCCTGTCCTTTTGAAACTTTGCAGGTTTATCTCCTTATAAAGGCCAACCACTTTTATTGATGTCATTCATAATTTTGGAGTGAGCCACCACCAATATGTCGATTGCACACCGTCCTGTTGCTCCTTGCCACTAGGTACCAAGGGAGCATTCAGAGCATATTGATAATGAGTGAGGAAAAACAAGCTGAAAATAGATCCTGGCAAGACAAAAGTGCTCCCCGGTCAATAGAAAATTAGGCTTGGGAACTGGGATTCAATCTGTTGTGCTCATCCAGACAGGCCAAACTCACAGTCTGGGAGTACACCTTGATTCAGTGCTGTCCTTGTTATTTCCAGGAAGCAGCAGTGATGAAAGGTACTTTGGCACAACCCTTCAGCAAGCTAACTGCAACCTTTCCTGAGATGACCTCTCTTCATGCATGTAACGGTATTGCATGGTAATGCAATCATATGCTCACTACTAACATACTTGCACTGGTTATCAGGTGTTTGTTTGCCCAACCCACATCTGGATACTTATTTTTCCCCTTCAGTGCCCCAGATGTTTTGGTGCCTGGCTATCAAAGGGACAACATGTCTTGCCATGAACCTGTCTTAAGATCTTCAGGAGTTCCTAAGTTCTTAAAATCCTCATGAGAAGCACCCTTGCAATTACTAATTTAAAACTGATTTTGTTTAAATCACTGTGATGATTTTAACTGTTTGTAGATTTCTGATTTTTAAATTTGATTTTAGTTTTTTTATGGTTGAATCTTTCTTCCTGTTGTGTTTAATTGTGCATTAAAATTGTAAAATTCTCCTAACCGGTGACAAGGTGGGGGGTAAGAATGTAATAAATCATCATCATATTACAGTAATCATAATGTAGCGAGGAAGCAAGTTAATTTTTTTGTTTATTTCTGCCTATAATTAACAAGCTGTACAAAGATTTGGATTTCTGAACTGAGATTTTTTTTTTGTTCCATGATATATAGGGGTGATTTCCTAGGTTTTTAAATTGAGGTCTAAACTGAATTTTGTGATTAGGTTACTTATAATCCATAAATGTTTGGCTATATCAGATAGAAATATGTAAAGTGGGAAAATCTGCTTGTTGGAAATAATAATTAGGATTTCAAGCAGAGGACAACAATTTCTTGAGGACATTTTAAAAGTAATTGACAAACACAAGAGCACATGCATATGAATTGGAAGGAGAATGTGACAAAGATACTAAAAATTCACAGTTTCAGGTGCCCAAAGAAGAATACAGGGAAATAATTTAATGCAGTTTTGCCACATGATCCAGTTGAAGGAAACCAACTGGTATCACATTATGGGGAGTAAACCAAAGTGAATTTTTTAGCAAATCTTCCTTTTCTTAATCTAATGGTTGTTTGCCATTCTTAGCTGTTTATTGCTATATATTTTCTCAAGCTATGATGTTTGAAACATGTTCATTTGGGCATAAATTCCAGTAAGATAGAAGGGAATTATCTTCAAATACTATAATTTATTATTGCCTCTCTTTGTTTAATTCCCTTTGTTGGTGCAGTCCTTCCATTTACTTTGCTTCCTTATCTGGTGCAAATTGCTTCTGCTGTTTTTCTTCATTCAGTTCTAAAATATGTTTTCAAAATTTTACTCTGTAATTTTCCTTCCCCAACACACCTGTTTCCCTTAATTGAACTGTAATTAAATTGACATAACAAGGGGTGGAAAAATCTTCCCGACTTACTGCATTTCTTGTAACCCCACCAGCTTTCTCATTCCATCTCAATTTTTTTACCATGTGTTGCAGACATCATTCTGTTTTGCAGTGTGCACTTTTTCACAAAGAATGCATCTTTTTTTTATTTATGTGCCCATGGTTTTGCATGCAGTTTTTTTCCAAAATGCATCACATTCTTCAGTAAAGAATGGCTTTCTTTGTTCTGGTGTGTTTAGATCTCCCAAGCAAAACAGATATTTCTGTGGAGAAAGTTGAACCTGATCAATTTTTCTGAGCCTAAAAAGCATGTTTATGCTGAAGAAAAGTCAGACTTGGAACCTGTTGTCTAGCAAGACTACTTGAACAGTTAAACTGCCAGCCTAAAATTACTAACAGTGTCATTCCTTCAGTTGTTTTGGTTAAAGGGATTTTCTAATTGATAATTTCAGCAGGATTAAACTGTTGATAAATGTATAGTGTGCATACTGTGCATGCATGCATAGAAGTAAAGAGTCCCATTTTAAAATCTTAAGCAGAGAAAAGAAGGAAACAATATTTCTGTATTCTTTGCATTGTTCAGCTAGTTGTCAGGAAGCACTGGAGGCCTGTGGGGAATTTTGAAAAATCAGTCCAAACTGTATTCTCGAAGGCTTTCATGGCCGGTATGTGATAGTTGTTGTGAGTTTTTTGGGCTGTTTGGCCGTGTTCTTGAAGTTTTTCTTCCTGATGTTTCACCAAACTCTGTGGCTGGCATCTTCAGAGGGCAAGGAGGTCAGGAGACTAGGAGTTCTCTCTGTGCTATGGGGTATAGAGTGAGTGAGACTATGTGGTTTCAAAGTTGTGGGAAAGAGGAGACTTGTCCTATGCAGGAGAATAGGTGTTAAGAAGAAAGAACAAATTCTAAAAATCAAAAAAGCCTGGCTTCCAGTACTGAAAACTACAGCTGTAAAAGACCAATGATTCCCACCCAGCCACAAGCACCAGTGATAAGTTCACACAATAGAACAGCTAACAACACCTATCAACTTAAGAGAAGGATTGCTGCCACTCCTGATTGCAGTGAAATTTCTTAGTCCCTCCATCACAATACAATGACAAACACCTATTCTCCTGCATAGGACAAGTCTCCTCTTTCCCACAACTTTAAAACCACACAGTCTCACTCACTCTGTACCCCATAGCACAGAGAGAAGTCCCAGTTCCCTGAGCATCTTGCCCTCTGAAGATGCTGGCCACAGAGTCTGGCAAAACATCAGGAAGAAAAACTTCCAGAACACGGCCAAACAGCCCAAAAAACTCACAACACCTATCAGTTCAAACTCTTACTTGCACAGTCATCAACTCCACACACTCCATAATCCATTCTCCTACACATAAGCACACACTAACTCAGATCACACACTAACTCACCCATCACACATCCCCTGTTTTTGCCTTTCCCCCAGTTATTGCCAAGTTCTAAGATGCCTCTTTAACTCCCTGTTCTTAATTTGAATATTCTGAAATGTTTTGGGCTGTATACTGTCCCTCATTATTGTAAGCCACCTTGGGTCTTTTTCCAAGGAGAAAGGTGGGGTAAAAATATTCAAAATAAATACGTAAAATTGCTTTTCAATCCTCCATGCCCACCCACCTCTGCTGCCTTTCTCACATCCTACCTATGAGGTAGTGGATCTGTTTTTCCTTCTCTTGATAGACACTGGGCTTTGTGGCATACTGCAAAGGGAGATGCAGTCTCTGGTCACTCCTTGTTTCCATTACTCAGGATTGCCTCTGGGACAACATGAGAGGTATTTCTTTGGAAATAGAGATGACGGGTAGGTGGAAGAGGGCATTCCCCTTTATAACATGTGAAATGACTACATATATTCATTTTTATTTGTACTGTATCTTTTCTTAATAAACATATAGGGGATCCAACTAAAGTGTCCAGGACTGCGACGTTTAAGATAGCAAGCTTGGGGGAATGGGCCGCAAAATGGCAAATGCGATTTAATGTAGCCAAATGTAAAGTAATGAATATTGGGGCAAAAACTCAAAACTTTATCTTCCAACTCATGGGCTCTGAGTTATCCGTGACGGATCAGGAAAGAGATCTTGGTGTGTTGGTGGACAGCTCCATGAAGGTGTCTACCCAATGTATGGCAGCGGTGAAGAAGGCCAATTCCATGCTAGGGATGATCAAAAAGGGGATTGAAAATAAAACAGCCAACATTATAATGCCATTATACAAAACAATAGTAAGGCCCCACCTGGAGTATTGTGTACAATTCTGGTCACCGCATCTCAAGAAAGACATAGTAGAACTGAAAAAGGTGCAGAAGAGAGCGACTAAAATGATTGCTGGGCTGGGGCACCTCCCTTATGAGGAAAGGCTAAAACATTTGGGCCTCTTTAGTCTGGAAAAAAGACCCCCGAGGGGCGATATGATTGAGACGTACAAAATAATGAAGGGCATGAGTAAAGTGGATAGAGGGAAGCTCTTCTCCCTCTCCCAAAATACCAGAACTAGGGGACATCCACTCAAATTGAGGGCTGGGAGAGTAAGAACAGACAAAAGAAAATATTTTTTCACCCAGCGCGTTGTAAGTCTATGGAACTCCCTGCCACAGGATGTGGTGATGGCATCTGGCCTGGATGCCTTCAAAAGGGGATTGGACAGATTCCTAGAGGAAAAGTCCATCACAGGTTACAAACCATGATGGAGATGTGGAGTCTCCAGGCTTTAAACCGGGTTACTTCAAGGGCCAGATGCAGGGGAGTGGTATCAGGAGACAGATATCTAGTCTCATGCACTCCCAAACGCACCTGGTGGGGCCGCTGTGAGATACAGGAAGCTGGACTAGATGGGCCTTGGCCTGATCCAGCATGGCTCTTCTTATGTTCTTATGTTCTAACAGACAAAAGAAAATATTTTTTCACTCAGCGTGTTGTTAGTCTATGGAACTCCCTGCCACAGGATGTGGTGATGGCATCTGGCCTGGATGCCTTCAAAAGGGGATTGGACAGATTCCTGGAGGAAAAATCCATCACAGGTTACAAACCATGATGGAGATGTGTAATCTCCAGTCTTAAAACCGGGGTACTTCAAGGGCCAGATACCGGGGAGTGATATCACGAAACAGATATCTAGTCTCGTGCACTCCCAGACGCATCTGGTGGGGCCACTGTGAGATACAGGAAGCTGGACTAGATGGGCCGTTGGCCTGATCCAGCATGGTTCTTCTTATGTTCTTATGTTCTTATAAGTTTAAGATCAAGCAAGCTACAGTCTAGTTTCTTATAAATGGATAGAAGATGTCTAGATACAGATGTCATCTAGTCTTCCATAACTGTGGAAATCGACAGATGGTTGATAATGTTTCTTCTTCTTCAATGGGGCCATTAATTCTTCATTATATACCTTGTATAAAGTGAGACACCCCTACTGGTCCAAGAGTTATTGAGGATTCATTTCTCTACATCTGTGAAATCTCCCCATGAATGAGAGCAGGCTCTGGATTTTTCACATCAAGATCATTTTGTTTAAATGTCTGGAAACCAGGGCTTAGATTGTCCTTTGGGGAGAACAAAGACCATTGCTATGTTTGTTCTTTACAGCAGACAAATCTCTTTGGAACGTTGAAGCATTCAGAATTTTGGAGAAACGACTGTAAGGTTGTCAGCAGTGGCAATCAAGTCTGAACGGAAACATCCCTACTAGTATAGAACAAAGCAACTGCCAGCCTTTGATCTCTATTTTGCCACACTAGAGAAGTATATCTTCCTCAAACCATATGAAAGCATTCTTGACAATGCTGCATTTGATAAAAGTAAATGCTATTGTTTATTAAGCAGAAGTCTATGCGTGTGCATAAAAGATGTGGTTGTACATGATTGCAAGAGCTCTTTTGTGCCTTTGACTGAGGTCAACAATTTAAGGCTGCCCTACCTGGCCAAGCCAAGGACCACAGTTTGCCACCTCTCTACTCCACATGGACCTTTCTTGAGAGAGGATCTTAGGGGAGACCATATTGACAGCACCACTTCTTGAATCAGCTTTGGAAAGTCAATGCCCAATGTTCCCACTGTCTGATATTTTTCAACAGAAGAGAAGGAGGAACCCAAGGAAAATATGTACCGTTAAGTGCCATGGACTAAGCCCAGTTCTGGCCATATATTTAACAGCTCTCTCTTGTGTAATTGTACGTATCTTTTCCAATTGCATGCAAGAAGTCATCCGATACCTCCTTTTATGATCAAGGATTTCCCAAATCTTTGCTCAGTCAGGTCTTTTCTTCCTTCTGTGTTTCTGAGTAAAAACGGTTTTAGAGGACATAAGAGGATTCCCCAGTGTACCTCCTGTGAGTAAGTAGAGCCAGCCTTTGTGGTCCTGAGCAAGCTGCAGTGTCCCACAGTGCCCCCAGAAGAAGGGAATGAAAAGCTACATCTGTGTCTTCCTTAGCCTAGAAAACTTGGGGAAGTGTTTCTATTGATGGCACACAATTATTATTTATTAAGGAGAAGAGGATGGATATGGCCCTCCAAAGTCCAGATGGATGCTTCCATTTATTTCTAGACCTCCAGAATTTGGTGCTGTCCCCCACTTTATCTTGCTTCAGATTATAAGCTCATCTGTATGCCATGGGGAGGGCATTGGGTATCTCTTCCACTGCATCATCATCATGAGCAAACTAGAAATTTGGCTCTAAGGACCAGTTCATTGTGCAGTGGGAAGATCTCCAAGGTACATGAGTATCCTTTTGGTGGTGCCACATCCAATAAGAATCAATTTATTCTGGGAATCTAATATAGCCATTTGCTATATTCATGTCTGTTTAGCACTTAGGTAGTAGAGATGAGTTAACAATATGTCATTGGTACTGAAAGGAAATTTCAAAGCTTTATACTCTTGCTGTGAGGAGAGCAGGAAGAAAAATAGTTAGAATTGCTTCTTTTAAAAGAGTCCTCTGCATTCTGAATCTTTTCGAGAAAAACCATCCATTCTAAACCTCACCCAAATACCAGTAAACTCCAGCTTTGATGACTGTGTATTTAGAAAATGACATTGCACCTTTCTTGCACTTGCATAGCAAAGTGTTGAGAGAAATGTCCTTCAGCCCTGTAGAGAATTGTTCGACTTTGCTCCTGTAATAAAGTACAGTCGTCTCCTGCCATTTTGCGTTTCATATACTGTGGTCCTGGTATATTGTGGGACCGCAGCATATGAAACACTGGGCTCCTGTGGCAAGCTGTATGGGCTCGTTTGAGGCCTCCTGCACTTACCTCAGGCCAGGCACTGCCACAAGCGGGCCTCCAACGGGTTTCCCGGGCCTGTTGAAGGACCCAGAAGTAGTTTCCGGCGAACCAGAAATGACTTCTGCATCACTGGAAACCACTTCTGGGGCCTCCAACAGGCCCAGGAAGCCCATTGGAGGCCCATTTGGGGCAGCACCTGATAAGTGTAGGAGGTTCCAGATAGCCCCCCCCATCCCGACCCAACCCAGTATCCGCATATTGCAGATTTTCCAATATTGTGGGTCGGGTCGGATCCCTAACTCCTGCAATAGGTGGGCGATTACTGTAACTTCATATAATCTCCATTTTGAGACCACCCAAAAGGCTCTGTGAAGAGAGCTGGGTGAAGAGGAGGCAGTGGTTTGTGGGTTCCTTCGTAGACCCAGTTTACTCTCCAGCCATGCTTCTTTTTGGGATGCCCAGAGCGGCATGGCTGGAGAGTAAATGAGGGCTACAAATGAGCCCACAACCCGCTGCTTCCCCTTCGCCCGGCTCATTGCACAGAGCACAGTGGTGTGCCCTGAGTGGAGGGGGAAGTGCCGTGGCTGTGAGGGGGTTATGTTGGGTGCCCACAGAAAGGGCTCTGTTAGCCACCTTTGGTACTTGTGCCATAAGTTCACCAATTCTCTCCTATATGCATTTTTGGACTGTAACTCTCAGGATTCATCCAGAACAGCCACTGCCAAGCTGCTTCCTCTCTTTGATGCTCCCTCTTCTTCCTAAATCTTTCTTGCTGTTTCCCCTCCCTGTTACCCTTTTGGGCAAGTCCCTCTGCTCTATGTCACAGAATTGGAGTTGTGACATACACTATTTCCAGGGGTAGGCTGGTCCAAGGGAGAGGAACTGAATGGAACGTATGGCTGAGAGCCCAAGACCAGATCCCCTATAACACCCTGGGAATGATAGTACTGTGCCTTGCATTTCTACGCTATGTGCATTACTGCTGTTATTGGTCAGGTACTGCTACTTAGCATTAAAAGAATCGCCTCCACAAAGGACTGGGTAAAAAGCAAAGTGTTCTCCTATACTGCTTAAAGCACTCTCTGGCTGGTTTACAATTAAATAATGCAGGCTACAGATTGCCCCCACCCAACGAGCTTGGTACTCATTTTACTGACCTTGGAAGGATAGAAGGCAAGTCAACCATAAGCCAGCTATCTGTGATTGAACCTCAGGTTGTGAGCACCATTATAGCTGCAGTGCAGCCGCTTAACCACTGCACCATGAGGCTCTGTGATGGTTCTGCAAAAGATATTTGCTGTATCTTTATTTTGTTCAGAATTTGTTACCACTCACAGTTTGCTTCACTGCTGTTCTCTATTACTACCTCCTCATGTGCTTTTGTTGGGTTTTTCTCCTGTAGTGACTGTATCTTGGTTTCAGTCCCAGGCACTTTTTGGGCACTGTTGACTCAAATGAAATTGTACTTCTATGTTTCATGATCTCTGAAAGTCTTTTGGGCATGTTTCTTGTTTGTTTGTTTCTTTTTTACTGCCCCCCCCCCGAGTTCTGGCTATTGTAATGCACTTTTCCTCTTAACCTTTCCGTATTCCTAGTTTGCCTGCCTTCTTATGATCTGTAGGATGACCTCGTGCATTGATTCTTTTTATGTCCTGACATGATATCTGTTGATTGCTCTAACTCACTGCTGTGCCTTGAAGAAATAATCTCTTGCCAACATATCTGACCTAGCTAAGAGATGATGTTTTTGATTCAAACTGACACAGAACTTTTAGACTGAAGGAATTTTAGGTTTTGCCATCTAGATGGAGGAATGGGAGGTGTTGGAGTTTAACTTTTAAATGCAGGCATCTAGGTTAATGTGCAAAGTGTAGAAACCAAGAGAGACTTTTTAAAAAGCTCATATATCAAAACTAGAAAGGAAGCTGAGCAGCTGAGAATGATCGATATATTCTTGAACATAGAGGGGAAGATACCACTGAAGTTGCACAGGGAGGGTATTTGTCTCTTTTATGGTTTTAGGCTTATGGTATCGAAAAGAAGATATCTACATTTCACAACTTATGGCAAATTAGAAAGCACAGCACAGTCACTTTATGCATTAAAGTAGTTAGGTCTCAGCTAATATCTGTCAGAGGTAATTTCATATATAATGAATGACACGTTGGGCAAAGATTTAAAATGAAGTATTTCAAAGTTTTAGAAGAAAACCCAAGAGAAATGTGAAGAGTTTGATGGAGTGCATCAAGAATGTGTATGTTCCAGTTACTCTATCTAGCTTCATGGCAATGAGGGTAGAAAGGCAACCCAGGAAGTTACAATTCACTGAAGAGCTAGAGTGCTGCTGCAAAGGACTGGATCAAGAGATATTTGAATGAGTTGGCATTGCTACAGTTGTAATGTGCATGGTGTATGATGTGCTTTCCATTTACAGCTAATTTCGCTAAGTTCAGCAAAGGAATGATTTATCCCAGGAAGATAAGGCTGTCAGTGGCTCCTATTTGTAATGACTTCGCTCTATCTACAGAATCAGGGCAAACACTGAAATTTTTGATTTCTTAGGCAGCAGCCTGAGAAATCCATGGGGAGTGGAGGAAATATGGGGCTGACAGCTCAGTGGTTTAGGTTTCTGACTGTTCAGAGTTCAATTCCCCACTGTGCCTCCTGGGAGTAGAGTCATCCTTGGGCAAGATGCGTAGTTCCAGGATGCCTCTAGACAATAAACCATGTTTGAGTATTCTTTCGCTGGGAAAGGAATGGCAAACCACTTCTGAGCATTGAAAACTCTGAAAGGGTCAACTGATTGGATGGAACATGATTATTATTAGTAGTAGTAGAGAAAGTAACTTTTCCCAGACCTAGATCAAAAGCAGCATTTCCTGGATGCTTGATGCTAGGAAATGGTTGAGAAAGAGAGAGAGGCATGTTGACCTGCTGTGCTGTAGGTAACTTTGCTAAGTCCATTCCCTGTGATTTCAGGGCCAAAGCCTGAGACCAGGTGTGAGTTTCTTGTGATATTACTGGGAGGCTCTGATGATGTCAGAGGAACAAAGCAGGCAGGGGTGGGGAGGATATTTTTTTTTCATGCTTTACATTGCTGTTGCCAATAGTGCTTGTTCAACAGGAAGGCATATGCCTTACTCCACACCCTGCCTTGTTCCAAATGACAGGATGGGTCCACTGTCAGCACAACAAAAAGGTAGAAGTGTGAGAAAGGTACTTGGGAAAGAGACAAAAAATGGGCCATTGTCTTCTTTGGAGCTTTTCCAAATGGCCCATCATACAATTCGAAGGAATTTACCTACAAAGCCCATGTTTCAATAGCATTTTCCAGTCTGATCTTAGCAGGGTATAGTAAAACGGTGCCATTGTTTTAAGAATGAATTGCCTAAATACAGTGGACCCTCGTATAACAAATGCTTTGTATAACAAAATCTGCACAACATAAAAAATTCCAGAGATAGGGGAAATTTGCTTAACATAATCATCTATGGGGTGAATCCGTACAACATAAAAATATTCGCAATTAGGGATTGTTTTCAATGCATTCCTAGGGGAACTTTGTATAAAGGAAAATTTGTTTAACATAATTTCATTTCGAATGAATTAATTCCTTTATACGAGGTACCACTGTACTACTTTCCTAGAAATATTTGATACTTTGAAAATTATTTGCCATTCTCATTTATTAAGCTAATGTACCATGGTAGTAAATTTTTCATTCTAGCAAAGACTTAGCTTCTAGGCTGTTGGGTTTCCCAAAGTCTATACTTAACGGTGGCTTACATGGTTCTAACTTTTTTCTTTCAATGGGTACCTGATATTGTTATCGCAGGGATGCTATTTAACCTTTTGGTGTATGGATTTGATTCTGACCAAAGTTTGACAGCTGTTTGGTTCATATATTTTTATAGTTCTTATATTCTGCTGATATACACTAGCACTTATCTATCTCCATTTATTAAACCACAGCACAGGGAGAGCTTGTTTAAGCATTGTACACACAAGTTGGCATACACTGATGCAGTGCACCAAATTAAATGAAAATCTATGAACTGAAAATTGTGCGAATCAGCACATAATCCATTCTAAAATCAATGCTAACATTTTTCTGTTTAAACAGGAAAGGAGGTGGAATGTAACTTATTTAATGCAAGGGGGAATAAATGTGATATCTGGCCTTGACTTAATGCATCAAATTACTGTGATTCAATATTTATAATGAAAGTACCATTGTGTCCTAAATATATATAGGTTGCACAAAATGCAACCTCATTTGTAATTTCATAGAGATTGATAGCCGAAGGTGCTTCATTAAAACATTCCAATTTATTCAGAAGTTGAGTCATGGCAACTTGACTTATTTTGTAGTGAAATTGAAAAGTTTTCCTACTCATCCAGGTAGCTTCTTCATTTTGTTGTAACTTTCAACAGACTGTCAGCTCGAGTGAGAATGAACTTGGGGTAAAATCAAACGACCTCAGAGTTAGAGATGGGCATGAATCAGAAAAAATATGTCATTCATTTTTATTTGTGATTTGCTGAGGTTGACAAATAACAAACAACAAACAACAAATTATGATTTTTCATGACAGATTGATTCATTGATCTGTTTTGCCATTAAATCCTTGAAAATGCCCCCACAAGCAACTTGAAATACCAAGATTTCAGAGAAGCTTAATTCCACCTTCTTCTACAAGCCCTGCAAATTTGGTGAAGATTGGGTTCCAGATGCCTGAGTTATGCACTCCAAAAGAAGTGCTCCCAAGACACCCAGAGATAACAATATTGCAGAGAAGCTTCTGCCTGCCCTCCTCTACTACCTGTCAAAGTTTGATGAACATTGGATTTTACATATCTAAGTTATCCACCCACAAAATGTCCCCCCACAAGAATGTGCCAGTTAGCAACTGGCTTCCCAATCCCAATCTTCACCAAGCATGGAAAAGTACAGAGAAGAGTCAGAGGAAAATTCTCTGCAATTTTGGTGTCTCTAGGTATTTTAGGGACAATGAATAGACAAATCAAAAACCAGTAACATGTATTGATCTTATTCTTGATTTGATTTGAATATGAATTGACAAATGTGTGGGTTTTGATCAGTTTTGCAAATTGTTTTTTAATATCTCTAACTAGAACCTGATTCCACAAAGATCCATGTATGACCAATCAGAATTGCAAATGAAGTTTGTGCTTACCTTCTGGTGACCAGTAAAGATGGGCATGAAATGTAAAAAGAACATTTCGTATTTTGTTTTTTTGTTACTAACAAATTTTAAAGTAGTTTTGTAATGAAAAAAACTGAAATGAAACAAAATGCTATACTCCTCTGAGTTTGAGAGGCACCAAACTCACTTAGGAGCTCCCTTGATCTCTTCCCTATAAGCCCCCCAAATTTGAAGAGATTGGGGGGTCAGGCTGCTGAGTTATTAAACTCTAAAGAGGGCGGCACTAGGAAAATATTGCCCCCCCGCAGGCGAGAGGTTAGCGCCGCTGCTTAGGTTCCAAATCCAAAATCAGTTCAATTTTTTTTCCTAGGGGCACCCCCTTTGGAGCTTAATAACTCAGCTCCCTGATCCAAACCTTTCCAAATTTCAGAGACTTAACTAGAATCACTTGAGGAAGCTAACCCTGTGGTTTTGGTGCCTGTACATAATGTACTCAAAAATATGGATCACAGCCATACTTTGGCATGAAAATGGCAGGGGTAGCTTCTTCAAGTGATTCTAGGTAAGTGTCCAAAATTTTGAGAGGTTTGGGGGTCAGGGAGCTGAGTTATTAAGCTACAAAGGGGGGAAAAGTTCTAATTGATTTTGGATTCGGAAGCTAAGCCACAGAGCTAATCACTTGAACACCAGGGAAGGGGGGTACTGCAGTTTCCAAATTCATTTACAATTTTTTTTCCTGTGGGCACTCCCTTTGGAGCTTATTAACTCATCTCCCTGACCCCCCCCCCAAACTTTCCAAATTTGAGGCACTTACAGGGAAGAGCTTGAGCTCCCTTGTCATTTATTCCTCTAGGACACATTGTTTCGTTCTAGAGTAGGAAATGGAGTTTCGTTATGAAACGAAATGAAACATGTCTTACTGTTTTGTTATGTAACAAAGTAATTCATTACTTAACAAAATGACAAAACAGCATTTTGCTTTTCCTTTCGTGTCCATCTTGAGTGACCAGACATAAAACAATGCAAGCTAATTTTCAAGATTCAGGCTAATATAATTAAACATCTTTTAGCATTTTGGTTCTAATGCTACGGTAGGTATCTTTATCATTTGATTTGACCCTGAGTGCTATGCCAGGAAGAACCCCCTTGTACTGCCACTTTTCAAGATTAGCATCATCTGTCTTAACTGTCCAACTACTTTTCCAAACCTACTGGACTTGAACATTTGAGATTAAGCAGATATTACTAAAATGATGTAGCTCTCAAGAGGAATTGTTCCCATAAAAAGCTGTCATGATCAGTGAAGCGGGTTCTCATAATAATATATATCCTTCTTACATAAGCACTGAGAACATAAAGGCAGTCTTTCTTCAGGAAACATTTTCCTTTGAAAGTGAGGGCAGAAATGAGCCACAGCACTCTTATAACATTCTGTACGAGCTAAAGAGTGGAAAGCACTGGCAACCACAAGCAGAGATAATGTATAATTGTGACAGTTCCAGAAATTAAGCTCTAATCATGCAAGACATTTTCCCAGGTATTTTGTATATAATCCACTATTTTCTGCTAGGCCTGCTCTTTTCAATTTGTATGAAAAACTCTGTCTTTTCCATGTGCCTGCCAAGCCCAGATAGACAGGTTTAAGGGCTTGCTTAAGTTTTATCAGACTTTAAAAACATCATTTTTAAGACTGTGATTCACTGGGGAATGCCATTGTAACCTGTTTAAAGTTATGCCTGCCTAACAAAGAAACTATTCACCTGTGTGCTGCTGTTTCCAGAAACTGGAAAGGTGGCATGAAAAGAAGACCACGCAGGCAAGGAAGGAAGGAAGGAAGGAAGGAAGGATTTTGAATTCATTACAGATGATAATTCCTGTTAGTATTTAGTTGTCAGAAGACTTTTCTGCTCATTTGTTAAGAACTGCTGGCATTTTTATGTAGAAGAATTTGGTGCTTTCCTAGGAATAAAACAAGTTGGAAGAAGAAAAACACTAGAAATCTACTTCTATATAAGATAATGGTTGATCATGCATTAGCATTAGAATTGTTTGGGTGTAGAGGGGGAAAGGAGAAATGAGAATAAAATTGAGGAACAACAAGATATCTGTCAAAGCTCACTTTGAAGTGATTTGATCTGCCCACACACACACATATACATGTACAGCACGCAGAATGAAACTGACAAGGATCATAGCACCCTTCAAGCTTTAAGAAAAATAACTTGTATACCACCTACGTTACAGATCTAAAATGCTTCTGATTCTTATTTTTACCTAAGTCTTGCTTTTATCTGTCTTCAGCAGTATTAGGTTAGCTGGTAAATAAATAGATGACATATATTTAATGAGAACATAATGTTTGTCTATTATTGTAATCAAACCCAATTAGAAATGTACTAGTTTTTATTATAGTAGAAATTCAGACAGAGAGAAAGTCAAATGGAAGGAACCAAGGAGTCCATAATGCATACTGGCTCGTCTGTTCTGTTGCCACCAGGGCTGTGGAGTCGGAGTCGGAGTCGGAGTCGAGGAGTCGGAGTCGGAGGAAATTTTGGGTACATGGAGTCGGAGTCGGCAAACAATGCACCGACTCTGACTCCGACTCCTACTAAATTTAGATTGGAATTTTTTAAAAAAGCAAGTTTAAATGTCCCAGTTCACAAAAAGTTATAATTAATGACTTCTCTACTGTAAGAATAAAGACCAATGCATGCAGTGCCTCATGTAACTGCAAAACGAACATGTTAAGTGACCGGAAAGAAGCATGCTTTTCATGTGCTTCACTATATGGCACGCAATGCACAATTAGGAGCGGCAATACTTATACTTTCCATAGTGTCGTGTTCTGCTGCTATGCAGCACCCATGGGTAACCTAGCCTCTCACTGATTAGGGATTAAGTAAATATGTTTTTTGCAGGACTAGAGACACTTGTATAAGTGAGGGGAATGCAGGGCCAATAGTTCAAGACTGAAGAGGAGTCGGAGTTGGAGTCGGAGTCAGAGTCGGAAGTACAAAAAAACTTAGGAGTCGGAGTCGGAACATTTATCTACCGACTCCACAGCCCTGGTTGCCACACAAATCAGTGAAATTCTTTTAGAACGAAGAAATAAGCTGAGTGCCTCAACTGAGTTTTATAATCTGTGTCAAAGAATCTCTGTATCACTTTTCTTCTAAACTGATATGTTATCTCTTTTATTAACAACCACCCACCACCAACAAGCATTGTTTTGCAAAAGGTGTGATCTCACACTGAATACCATAGATGTGTTTAGGTTACTTATAGAATTTTGCCTTTTCTCATTATCTGCAATAGGGCAATATGGTTTCACTGCTATCCATGAGATTTCTTACATTCATGGGCAAGAATGATTTTTGCACAAACTGAGTAACTTACAAAATTTGCACGAAACAGTGCAACAGCCGCTGCCTTTCCTCTTCTTGCTTTCTCCATGCATGGACTCTACTTATCAAAGGGAGAAGACATTGATTTAGTACGGCAAGCTGCTGAGATACAGTGGAACCTTGACTTACATGCTGCTTGACTTGTGGCATATTTGACTTGCAGCAAGAAGGGGCCAGTTTGACTTGCATCGCGGGCTCCGACTTACAGCTCGGAGCCTGGGCACAAGGCACCGGAATCAGGCGGCAGCCACGACCCAGCATCGCGGTTGCCGCCTCCAAACTGCTCCTGTCTTTTTCCTCTCCTCTGGCAGTGGTGGCTTCGGCGAGGCCAGTTCTGAGCACCTGGAGCTGGTCCTTGGCCTCGCTGAAGCCGCCGCTGCCTCCGGTGGAGGAGAAGGGCTGGGAGCTTGGGGCTGGCCTCGCTGGTTAGACAGTTGGCTCAGTCTTGTAAAAAATCTGGCTTCAGAAGTCTGGTCCACAATGGAAGCATTTTAGTTGGGGAGCTGTACAGTTATGGGACTCTAATGGTAAGCATAGGGTTGTTCAGAACTTGGAACGTCAGGTTAAAAATAAGTAAAACTTAAAAGATAGACATTGTTGCTATGAACATTAAAAAGTAGAGGCGTATAACTTGTGGACTATAATTCCACTGCCTCCTCCTCTCTTTGAAGAGACATTTCATTTACATCCCCGGAAGGAATCTCCTATCCCGGTCAAATTTGTGTTAAATTGCTGTTTTCGGGGGTCTTTTTCACCGTCTGGAATGGATTAATCCACTTTCCCATTACTTTCTATGGGAAAAGTTGGTTTGACTTAAGGCATCTTTGACTTATGTCTAGACCTCCGGAACGGATTAACGATGTAAGTCAAGGTTCCACTGTACTCTGAGGAAGTAGCAGGAATCTTAAAAGAAAAAAATGTTGGAGATGAAGAAGCAGGCCTTGTGTAGTCCTTATTGAAAAGTGCTGTTGTGACGAGACAGCCTAAACTGATAAGAACAAGGAATTTTGTGAGTATTTGTGCTGCAAGAGTCAGAACACAAGAATATGCAACAGAAGGTCTAGAGGCAGAAATGATAATTGAAAACCAGCCAGCATTTAAGGATGAGGAAAGGAAAAGGGGGATTTGGATTGGTAAGTGTGGCCATCGCTGTATCAAATTGTGACACTGGCAAAGCACCAAGTTTTTTTTAATAGTGTTTGATTTGTCCTGAGTCAGTTTGGGTGTGTTTGTAACCTTATTTTCAGAGATAGCTCTGCAGACCTTGATTTTATCTTATAGATGCCCCAGATTGGTGGCTGGGGATCCTGATACAAGCACTACCCTGGCTTCTTACAATAACAATTGTGGAATTAGCCCTTGATGATGATGATGATGATAATA
>JAHTLZ010003518.1:8385610-8435143 GCA_023846285.1 Phrynocephalus versicolor | reverse complement strand
TATTATTATTATTATTATTATTATTATTATTATTATTATTATGGTCATTGACTAACAAGGCAAAAAATGCATAAAACACCATAGCATAGATGTAACAATTGTTAAGCCTCTACCTGTGCACCTTGTCTATGAATCTTGTCTATAACTGCTGTAGAATTAACCCTTGCTACTGTTTTAGGTAGACTGATGAAGTCTGAACAGTTTTCTTCAATATTTACAGTGAAAGTGCCCTTTCTATAAATCAAACACAACCATATAAAAATTACTAGTGCCATTTGCTGTTCATAAATCCAGATAATTGGTGTTTTCCCCCAAACAGTAGAATCCTGTACTTTAAGAAATAAGGAACACTTGAAGGCATCCACATAACACACCTTGAAGTTCATTATCAAGATTTGTAATGTTGGTTCCTCTACATATAAGAAGCACTTATTTATATGTCCGAACAATGTCATATACTTTGGATGAAATGTCTGTTAGATACTGCTGCATGTATAGCATGTTGGGAGCTCAAGGATTGTACAGTATAAGACGATTGTTTCAGTAGCTGTTTCTGGAACGCAGAACACCTGGGTAATGGCTGCTATCTCTGGACTTGCTGATGAAAAGTGCTAGTGTGTCTTTTTCAGAATATAAAATGTATGAGTGCTACTACGAACAGCAGGGACACAGTGTATTCCCTCCACAGTAGACTCCCTCTGCAGCATTACGGGGGCAGGTCTGAGATTGGAGCAGTTCTACTTTAATGGCAAGAATGCAGCCAGAACAGCTACACAGTAAGGAGGAGCATCATTATTTTGTTCTTAAGAATATTTTGGCTGCGCACACAGCACTGAATAGGAAAGAGTTGCCTAGGAAACACTTCTGCTACTCTGGGGAATGCTGGTAGGGCCTGTCTGAAGATCTGCCTTTCTAATGAAGATCTACTAGCTGTAGATTGTTTTTTATGGGATGAGGATAGGACTTAGGCTTAGCAAAGTTACTATTTGTGCATGGAAGCTCCCACCCATGAGATTCTGAAAGCTCTTATTTCACACATGGCATCCAAATATGGTTTTTCTAAACAGTGGCCAGAAACACCATTCTATGTTGTATCAGAAATTATTCTCCAGGTTGGCCTATGAGAACAAGTGAGTTAGAAAAAAATATCAAGAATTCTTGAGAAGCAATGTGTGCATCTTAACATTTCTGCTGCTGATTGGTGTTTAAAATATGTTGTGCTGGTCAACTATTTGTGCTGGTCCTGATGATGAGAATATGGTGATTTTGTTAATATTTCTAACAAAAGAACATAAGAACAGCCTTGCTGGAACAGGCCAAAGACCATCCAGTCCAGCATTCTGTCTCACACAGTGGCTCACCATTTGCTTCAGGGTATTCCTAAGCATGTGTCTTCACCTTCTTAAGATTCCCTGCAAATGGTATTGAGAGATACCCTGCCTATCTCTCCAACCCGGAGGTTCTCCTTAGGCATCCATAATGATAGCCATTGATGCCCTTGTTCTCCATGAACTTGTCCAATCCTTTCTTAAAGCTGTTAGGGTTGACAGCTGTCACCACTTCTTCTGGCAGGAAGTTCCACAGACCAGTGATCCTCTGGGTGAAAAAGTACTTTCTCTTGTATCTTTTTTAAAAGGAATTGCTTGTTGTCAGTTGGTGCAAAATGACAATCATTCATTTAAATCATTGTTGCTGTTTGTTTGTTTGTTTGTTTGTTATAATTCTATCCCACCCACCTACACATACGACTACTCTGGGCGGCTTCCATCAATAAAATGCACAACAATACAATACATAATATAAAATAAAATAAATATGTACATCATCATGAAATCAAAATGAAATTAAACCAAATTAATAGTTAAAAACATAATAAAATGTAATCATGGATCAAAAATTATATTGGGCAACATTAGACCATTATACTCGAATATAAGTCTAGTATTTCAGCCCTAATTTTGGGCTGGAAAAAGGGGCCCTCGGCTTATATTCGGGTCAATACTTTTAGCCACTGAGGCAAGTCATCTGTGGCTAAAAGTCATTTTAAACATTGCATGCTTCTTCTCATGACCCCCCTCTGTATCACAGGGGAGCAGCACACGATGTTTAAAATGACTATTAGCCACTGACCCAAGCACTTGCATCAGTGGCTAAAAGTCATTTTAAATATTACACACCACTCCCCCAGCTCACCAAGGAGGAGCTGCCAGGCCCTGCTTCATTTCCCACCCTAGACTTATACGCAAGTCAATAAGTTTCCCCAGTTTGGGGGGGTGGTTAAATTAGGGGCCTCGACTTATACTCGGGTATATATGGTAATTATTACAATGAAAAATAAAGATAAAAATAAAATAGGGGTAAGAATAAGAATAGCTGGCTAGTTAGTTTAGGCTTGACCGCTGTATTAAGTTGGCACTGGCTCAGGAAAAGCCTGTCTATAGAGCCAGATTTTAAGTGATCTTTTAAAGGAGTCTAGGGAAGAGGCTAAGTGAATCTCAGATGGAAGTGAATTCCAAATTTATGAGGAATACAGGGCTGCTGGAAGAGGTGACCAATTTTGAAGTTCTCTGTTAACAGCAAACCAACAGAACTGAAGAGCAAGCATTAAAAATACATCCAAGGATGATGGATTATACAGGATTTTTATTGCTTCGTGAATAGTCTTGGATAGAGACTCAGGGATCACTCAGATCAGATTGGAGTGCATGCAATATCAAGAGAACTGTGCTCAAATTCCCTCTCAGTCATGGAAACTTATTGCAGGAACGGGGTAAGTGACTCCTTAAACATCTCACATACCTTGAAAATCTTTTTATGGTTGCATCATGCATCAGGAGCACTTGGACAGCACGCAGCACGTAACATGTAAGCACCACTGAGTCACAGTAGTGCAGGCTTTTGACATTTCTAGGGTTCAAAACAATATTGGCTCAAATCAATAAAATTATTGGTGGCATCTCAACTTGGTTAAAATCTGCCATATTAATAAAAATCCAGCCTCTTCATGTTGGAGAAGCCATGCAAGACAAACTACACTTACAGATTTCTGGCCTCAAGTTAACACTCTTTTAGGTGTCATCATGAACCAATCAATTGAACTCTGTGGAGTATTATTATCATTATTCATAGTGACTAATGAGAAGTTTCAATATAAAGGCCTTGTAGCACCATTAATATGTGCTACCAGACTAAAAATGTAAAATAAAATAAAAAGTAGGGGTAGGGAGGGGCGTAGGCAGCAAACTTCACCATAAATGTGTGGCTTAGTACAGTAAGGGATGTTGTGTTAATGGGGGGACTAAATCATAGAATCAGTTTGCTAAAAGGAATTGGAAAATCAAATAACTTCATGGAGATGTATTGATTTATTGCTTACTCATGCAGTAGTAGCCAGCCCACCCTGCAAATGCAACTAACGTTTAATGAGATTTATTACAAAAATAAATTTGCTTCATTACTGAATTATTGAAATGATTTCTGTGTATAGAAAGTCAAACAAAACTTCTTATAAATGTATTGATCTAATAAGTGCTATCAGTTTTGTACTCCCCATCATTTACTCAACTGCATATCCCTCATCTGAGTGTTACCTGATAAGGTTAAGTTCCTTTTTTTATTAAAAATGTAAAAAATACTTCTGTGTATCTTTAAATGCCTCTTATCCCTCCCATTCTTTAAATAAATAAATAAATAAATAAATAAATAAATAAATAAATAAATAAATAAAACTACTGTATATTCCTTGGGTTGTGCTTGTTCTGGAAGAACATCATTTTCCTCCTCCATCACTTGTAGCAGTCTTAAGCATGGCATGATTCTAAGCCGTTTTACATGAGAATTCAGTCCCATTTGAGCCATCTTGACTGCAACATAACCAAATGCACCCTAATGGGTGGATGACAATCCTTTTTCTCATCCAAAATCCAGCTCATTAGGGTGCAGTTTGCCTTGCTTTCAATGCACACATTGGGCATCTTTGTGTTGCTCTCAAGCCGTAAAGGACACACTTCGGCTTTGAATCAGCTCACCCAAATGGGAAAGCAGCAAACATATTTGCAAGCAAGAATTGAAGCAGCATAATGGATGTGGGTTGGACAACAGACTGTTGGTGGCTACACTAGGTAACATCTGTTTAGAAATAAACTTGCAAGTTTGTGCTGTATGCCATTTTTTAAAATGGCAAAAACAAAATGGGCTAACCGTGTTTTAATAGTATTATTTTCTTCTAGTATGCTTTGCACCTTTTTGGTTCATGCTTAGAAATATTGAACAGGATGAGTTGGGAATGTCTTATGGATGGTTTTGTAATATAGGAAGAGCTTTGCATTCTTTCCTTGCACAAAGATTTAGCTTTGAAGTTTTCAACTGAGATGACAAATACTAAATTGGATTAGAATTGGGGTGTCCTTTTTATATACTTACAGTGAATTATACTAGATTTATCTCACATTTTAACAGCTCTAAGTGGTTAACACTTTAAAATGTACTTCTGTCTGGCTACAGCTATTATAGCGTAAGCTTCTTAATAGTATGTTATTTCATCTGTTCACCGTTGGTGTAAGCTTCTACTTCACTGCAAGTTAGGCAGAATTCTCTCATGAAATGCCTTCTCTACTTTTTTACCTCTCCACACAGCTTGGATACATCACTCCGTTCAGTAGTTTATGGTGCTGACCTAATGGTGATGGCAAATGTGACTTTTTACCTCTGACTCCTTTTAATATCTGTTCAGTTCTTTTTGGTGAAATCCAATGTTAATCTTACCTAGGGCTTTTAGCTTGTTAGCGCTCCTGATGTCAATAGATTTAATCTAGGTAGGACTAACATGGATTTAGCAAATTTTCTGCCTGTCTTCTGCTGTGAGATTTTGTTTCAGCAAGCCTCTCTTTTTGAACAGTATGCACTCCCACTTTCACTCTTTGTTTTAAAAGTTCCTCTTTAATTGTCACCTTTTCAGCAGAGCTGTTGTTTGTTGTCCTTGATTCTGCCCAAACGCTACTGATTTTGCAATCTGGTCCTCCCCTGTTCCTTTTTCCAATCTCTTGTGAATTATTGTGCAGACATACACTGGACCCTTGTATAACAGTTTGTATAACATAAAATCTGTACAACATAAAAATTCCGGATATAGGGGAAATTTGCTTAACATAATCGCTTATGGGGTGAATCCATACAACATAAAATGGGATTGCTCCGTTTTCAATGCATTCCTATGGGAAATTTGTATAAAGGGAAATTTGTTTAACATAATTTCATTTGGAACAAATTAATTCCTTTATACAAGGTACCACTGTATGTTGTAATTACCACAGAGGATGACTGTGTTGTTCCTTCATATACAGTGGCTGATAAATTTATGTCAGGCAGCAGGACTATTTTTTTGATCCTTTCATGAGCAAAGGAAAGTTCTCCAGAGGTAGGTGGATAGACAGATAAATCTTTATTGTCATTGTCCTCTGCAAAACAACGAGATTGGAAGAATCTATATCAGCGAGAATCTACGTCAACTAGAATCTACCTCACTGAACAGATGCCCCTTCCCAAACATGAATTAAAAGTTCGTATACAGGCCAGCTACCAAGTAAGAGTATACAGGTATTGTTAGTTTCTGAATATTATTTTATGCTGTCGGCTCGTGGAGTGAAAAATGAAATTGGGGGTTCATCCCAACATTGCATCCCCTTGCTATAATCACATTAGCTGTGGCTTTTGTTCACTTTATAAAGTACAAAAGATACACTCTGGGCAAGCAATGCAATGGCAGGACTTTGTGATGAGAACATGTCTGCTGGCAAGGATTCATTCCAAAACAGAGGATTTTGAAAGCAGATTGTGGGTCTCTGCTTTCAGGAAAATGTGCCTGCAGCACTGTTCTAGGGACAGTGGGCATGTCATCAGAGAGGCCAAGAAAAAAATCCCTTTCAGAGAAGGAGCATCTAATCCTTGATTAGTTGGCTACCAGGGCTGCAGACAGTTAATCTGCTGCCACCATAAAGAATTATGTCAGCTTTGACCTTTCATTTTCCTTTAGGGTACCTAGAACCATGAAATTTGACATGTGACAGAGAGTTACCTCCTTGGCCCAAGCAGTAATAGCAGTCACAGTTTCATTTCGTGAGAAGGGCATTTTGTTAAAGAATTAAGTTTCTGAATAAGATTGTGCAGCACCCTTTCTGGAAATGTTTCAGTTGCAACTTCTTTGTTCATAATATCTTTGGTTTGGTTTGTTGGGCAACAGTGTGTGCATGCACAATCAGTGCTCAGGAAGAATTATCATATGGTTGTCGTGGTAGGAGTAAACAGTTGACAGAGGTAGACGCAATCCAAGGTCTTTTCCAGCCCTGTTGTTCTAAGATTACTATTGTTCTTGTTGACCGTGCACATATACACACACACTGACAATGAGTATCTACTCAACAATTCACTGTATTGCTGAGCCAATTATCTTTATAGGACTACAGAGGAAATTTTGCCCTTAGTAATCCTTGTTAAAGTATTTTGAGAGATTATAGCTGTATAAATTGTCATGTCCCCAAGCTATGGAATGCCCTCCCAAGTGAGATCCGCCTGGCACCAACATTGATGACATTTCGGCGCCAGGTAAAAACCTTCCTGTTCCACAAGTTTTTTAATTGATACAATATAGACTGTGGGTCCTCTGGTGGCAATTTTAGTGTAATGATTTTAGTGTAAGGTTTTTATTATTGTTTTAATTATTTATTGATATTTGATGTTTTAACTGTTTTAATTCTTTGATTGTAAACCGCCCAGAAACCTTTGGGTAGTGGGCGGCATATAAGTTGTAAAAATAAATAAATAAATGAATAAATGTCTTGCCAGTATAAAGTGTTTGGTACACTAGTGTGTTTCAACTGCCCTTATGAATGCCAAGTGATCTGCGTCTGAAATCAAATTCAAACAGCTACACAGTTCTACTTTGCTTTGTTCTTCTTTGAAAGTAAGACATAACCTCAAATTGTGCTTTCTTTTATTATTACTTATTATAGCTTGACACATATGAAGAAGACAAGTGATCCGCATTTCCTTGTGGCTCGATTACACATGTTACAACTGCTGATTAGTAAAGCAGTAGTAAATTTGAAGGGCACTGCTATAATTGTCTGCATCTTACTCTGCATATGTGGCACCATGTTAGAATCAATTGAAGTGTGGGTTGGTATAAGAGGAGAGGTAGGCTTGCCTTCACCCATCATTAAAAAGAATCAGTATCTTCAGGTCACTGCTACGGAGATTGAATCTTTCTGAAACAATAATCACAGAAGGAAAAGAACTAGTCAGAATTGATTTATCTCTGGTACTAGCTGGCAGAATGCATATCCTTCAGAAGGATTCCAGTGAGCTGTTGACAGCATTAAAGATCCTCCATCCCCCCCTCTCTAAGAACAGCTATTTGTGGATGAATGAGAATTAAGTGCAGGATTAAAGTCTTGCAAGATGCTGTGAAGGATTTTAGGATGCACAAGTGGCTGCAGAAGGGAGAGTGGGTCAATGATTGTAAAGGAAATAGTAAGGTCCAATGGAGATGCCTTCTAGCCAAAGGGTTGCAAAAAGTGCACAAAAATTAACTCTGCCCCTTGCCATAACAGGGCATTATCCTGTGGCACCATACCCAAAGCATCGGGTGCAACCTACAATCATGTAAGTAAGTAACCTCATGGATAAGCCTACATAGCAAACAGAAAATAGAAGTAACTATGTAGCTCTCCTCACATCCTGTATGTCATGTATGCTTCATAACTGAGTCAGGTTAAATTTCATCTTCACCACTCTTTTGCGTATCCAAAATCATGTTTCGTGTACTAGATAATGAAAACTCATATGTACTGTCATATCTTAGGATGGTTGTCAGAAGCATCACCATTTTTCTTTTGATAATTCATTTTGAAAAGTGAATGCATAGCTTTCGTAGTCTGCAAGAAAACTGGAAAAATGTGTTAGGTTTGTGCCCTAAGCAGTGGCACTTTTAGATGAATCACAAATGCAAAATCAACAATAAAGTTGAATATTAAAAATTTATAATAATTTGATCTACTGACATGCATATCCATAGAGAGATGCACTTGTGATAAAGATTAGCCAGATAATAGATTTTTGGAGAGGGTATATGTAGTTTGTATGACTCCTGTTGCTCTTAAAATGTCTAGCTTTCCTCTTCTTTGATGCACATCTGAGTCTCTGGGGCTTATTAGCTATTTGTATTAATTTTGGCCAACTGCTAGTTGCTTCTATTATAGTGACACCTGCTTGCCCTCCGATGGCTACTTTTCTTTCCTTATTTTCTCTGCCATTCTTTGTTGTCTTTTCTATCACCCTCTCTGCTTGTCAAGTCCTTAACGCCACACCTTCTTTTTTGGAAGTCTCCCAGTCTTCCACAAACCTAGCTCTTGTGACCATCACTTCTTTCTAAATTCTGTCATTTCCATTTCTCTTTGAAATACCTGAAACTCCTTATTTCTCTTTGACTGCTTCCCTACCTTCTTAGGCATTTCATTGTTCCTTTCCAATGAAGCTACTGCTCCGCTTTTGAATCTCTCAAAGGAAGATGGAAAGCCTTTGTTTTTTCATATGTTTTGGAGTACAACTCCCACACTTCCTTACCATTGGCCATGCTGAATGGTGACTTTTGCAGTGTTAGGACAAAGTACTTTCCTACTCCCCAGGCTTAAGAGAAGTCTTGTTTTCTTCCTGAGAAAGAATTGTTTTGTCTCTGCTCAGCTCTCTCTCTCTCTGATCTTTCGCCTTTTACTCAATACAACATACACTCTGCCTTTCCTACTCTCTGGCTCTTGCACTAAAGAACCTACCATATCCATACTACATATAAGAGTAATGATATCGGCACCTTCAGGAATTTCTCCAAGGTGGGACATAAGGTGGGACATTTGTGAAGGGATGGAGTTCTGACTCCAGAAGATGAGTCTTTTTGCTGGACTGGTGATGATACAAAGCTGTCATATGAAACCAGTCTGCCAGAACCTGGACTAGGGCAGCATGATATAAAGACAAAACAAGACACAGAAGTATACACAGAGCTATAGCATCTGGTCCCAGCCACAGAATACAAAGCAAATCACAAAATGCTATGTGGATTATGCATGCTTGTAGAACAGCTCTGTCTTGCTAAAAACTGTAATATGTTTTGTTTAAAAAAATACAATGAGCATTTTTTATGCTTGCCATTCTAAGGCAGACTAGAAAGGGATCTCCATTTTACACATGCTTAATTTGTGTTACCTGTATGCAGACTAGACTGGTTTGGCTCAGATGAAGTCCAAAGATAATGAATAAATGATGGACAGCAGCAGATCAGTCAAAAAATAAAAGTGTGCTCAAAAGCCACAAGTTATAGATCAGTTTGATGTGTATTATGACTTGGTCGATCTGTCCAAAACGTTCATTTCATTACTGAAACCTTTACCATAGACTTCACATAGTAATCCCCCCCACACTCCCACAGGAATAGAAGCATTTGGGTGCAGTATTCCTAGAACAATAATGCTGGCAAAACAGATGTAGACTACAAATAATTTGTATATTAAGGTAACTATGAGCAAGAGCCATAGAGACTAGAGAATACTATCTAATTTAATGCCATCCTTAATGTGGTCTGGTATCTGCAGTTATTAGAATAGCTGATCTGCAACCCCCCTCCCTCAAATGTTTATAAGAATTTTTAAAAAATTGTCTTCTTGGGATCCACCTAGCTTGTAATATAAAACATGCAATATAATACTGACTGGATGCAATTATGCAAACTAAAGAAAATTGAGGTGTATTTCCATGCTCCCTGCGAAGGATATTAATCAGCCTGGTCTTTTCACTAGGCTATTGTTTCCCAGCCTTCAGTAACCCAGTGTTCATGGACTGTAGTTTCCAGAAGCCTTCACTGTCAGCTGTGTTGGTGGTTTTTCAGGGGCTTGCAGTCCAGGGACACTGGGGCTATCCTTGCTTGGGAGCAGAGCTAGGCAGAAACCTCCGTTTGAAGGTTTGTGCCTGTTTATATACACAATACCGCAGGTGCCACACATTCTTTTCCACTGCCTCCCTGGTCTGTGACCCACTCGCCAACTGGAGCGCACTCCTCTTTTCCTCCTCTTCAGCTGTCCAACCATTCTGAAGAGCATGGCTTTGTCTGCCTCCCCTCCTTGTTTGAGGGGTCCAACCAAGAAGGTGATGCAGGGAAGCCTGTGCTCCTGCTAGGGACTGGACAAACAGCCAAAGAGGAAGAAGAGAAGAGGCGCTTTCTCCAGCTGGTGGGTAAGAGATCCAGCTGGGGAGGTGGGGGAATGCATAAATTAGGAGGAGCATTATGGAAGGCTATTTTGTACACCAGTGTACCAGAGAGCAAGTTGTGGGAGGCAGTGGCTGGTTTTGTTTTGTTTTTAGTTCTTGTGACCTCTCTCTCACTTTCAGAAGTGAGAGAAATGGCAACAGCATTTGGGGGGGAGGGTTGCTACACATTTATACAGCACTAAACCTAAGAGTAACTGCCCACAGCAGCGACATGGTGGTTGACTGCTTCATGTGTCAGAACTACTTGGGTCAACCCTGGTTAGAAAAATTAAGAATCTGCCATAGCAGAGAAAAAGTTGAAGCCAAAATTAATCTTCTTTAACACTTTTTAAACTTTGTGATTCCGTACGGTAGACAGTTGGTTTTTAGTTAAGATCTATAAATAGGACATGTTTACTTCTGTCTCTTAATGTGAAATCTGTCTGCTACAGAGGTATAGGATAAAATAAAGCATGGAAAAGATGAAAATACAGATGTGGAACATTTTACTGCCACTGGTTCGAGAACTAAGATTGGGAAACAGATTGAGAAGAGAGGCTGAAATAGAAGTATAGGGAGTAGAATGTGCTGCGTATCAGACTTGCTCTTTTGTATCCCAACCACAGTCATAAGGTGCAAGATTCTGTAGAAGCAAATAGCAGAACTTTGTACGCTTACAAAATGATGTGGCCAATGTATTAATATTGCAATAAAACCTGTAGTTGTGCCATACCTTGAAGCCAAAAGATATGCAATTTTAATTTAATATTTTTATTGGGTTTTAATATCCATGCAATTATATGAATAATGCAGAAAAGTGTTTAAATGCAGTCAGAGCAGCCTATGAAGGTTTTACATTTTCGTTTGACTTTGATCTCTGAAGGAAACTAATAGTAACAATTGTTTTTGAAACACCTTGCTTTAAAAAAGAAAAGTAAAAGGAAAGCGAGCATCAAAGACCACAACATAATGTTTGTTCATATAACAGCATAAAAAGATTGCTAGACTTATTGCATTTCCCCACAAAAAAGTAGGTCAATATCTAATGGATGTTAAAATGCATCCATTGGATCTGGAGACTCCACTGAGGTGCTTATAGCAGACACTTTACTTGGTACCAGCCAGGCTCCCTCTCTTTGTTGTGTGCTTTATGTTTCTTTTTAACTCTTATCTTTAATTTAAAAGATACTGAAAAACCGGCATGCTACTGAGCAAAACGGTTCCTTTCAATCTTTATTTCAAAGAATTGGACTTGGAGACATTTTCAAAATATCATATAGAACCCAAATATAGTATTTAAAATAATAATTAGAAGTGAAGGAGGCTAGTAGAGAATGTCTCAAACTCTAGATCAGGCATGTCCAAACTTCAGCCCTCCAGATGTTGTGGGCCACAACTCCCAGAATTCCAAGACTGTATTTCCAATGGCAAAGGACTGTGGGAGTTGTGGTCCACAACATCTGGAGGGCCGAAGTTTGGACATGCCTGCTCTAAATGGAGGCATGTAACTTCTGTTGGCTATCTGGTTAGTGAGATGTGTATTTTGGCTGTGCTGTTGTATGTATTACCAGAGAGGGTTTAATGTGAAATAGAACCTTCACCCATACCTTAGTTCCTGCTACCTTATGGGATACAGTGAACCCTTGTATAACAAACGGTTTGTAAAACATAAAATCTGTACAACATAAAAAAATTCTGGAGATAGGGGAGATCTGCTTAACAGAATTGCCTATGGGGTGAATCCGTAATAGTCGCAATTAGGGATTCCTCTGTTTTCAATGCATTCCTATGGGAAATTTGTATAAAGGAAAATTTGCTTAACATAATTTCATTTGGAATGAATTAATCCCTTTATTCAAAGTACCACTGTACTGTATTCTGTTTTGCTTGATAGATGGAAGTATCATGGATAACTGTTTTGCAACCAATACCAAGTGGGGTTCTCAGATGTTTAATACAGTATGTGCTCTTATTCCTTTACATAGGTACAAAATATTGAGCATTGTCATCTAGCTTGAAATTTTTCACCAAAACAAATGCTTGAAAATGAGAAATATTAGACTGGTGCCTTCTAAGATGCAAATAGTAAGAGCTCCGAGATCTATGCAGCTTGAGGATGGTTTTGATATTAAACTGTAGAGGGTTAAATATGCTAAGTACTGCTTTGTAGAAGTAACAAACCCATCTTAAATAATTAGGAACGACCTTTGCACAGATTGCTGGATTCTTGCCAAATCCTGCTTGCGATGATTCTGAAAGCAAAACTCTGAATGCTTCCCTTCCCCCACCTTTTTATTCTTAGGCAGCCCATTGCAGCTGGATTCCTCAATGTGTCAAAGTTTGCCTTGAGGCTCAATAAAAGCCAAAGCACATTCTGTGTATTCCAACCTGACATTTTTCTTGATTGCAAGCTGGAGTTGAGAGCCTAATGCAAAGGCAGGAAGGGGCGGGAAGTGGAATGTTGGTAGATGTGCTACTTTTGAAGGTGACAGTTTGCAAGTGTTTGTGTGTGTGTGTGTGTGTGTGTGTGTGTTTGTTTGTTTGTTTGTGAGGGGACAAAATATGCTCAATAACAGACCCAGTGTCCGAGGTTGTTGAATATCTGTTGAGATTCCTGCCCCTTCAGCATGCTCATTGTGCTCGGTGGAGCTGAGTGTCCCAATTCTTCTCTTCTTGCTGCTCCTTGGCTTGCTTTCTCCAAGCAAACAAGGAACTACAAAAGCCGAGAGAAACTACAAGTTCTGCTCCTTATCTTTTCTTCTGATCAGCAGTAGACACTGGCTCCTTATGGAGGGGCCTGCAAGTGTGACAATCCATTAGTTGGGGCTGTAGAGCACAACTCCATCCAAAGGCCCGGTATTAATCTGAACCTGGGTGGATGGCTGCCCTTGGCCTAATTTTAAAATGGAAAAATACATTGCCAATTGTTTTAAAACACAATAAAATTCTTTTCCTTCTTTTCTGCTACTCTTTTCTCACAGGAGGAGTTATTTGAATTAGAACAGAAATGCTGGCCAAAATCCTGTTATTCAGCATAGTGAATTGCACTAGAGTAAGCATGTTGAAGCAATAGCAATTTAATGGGCAAATTCCTCAGTGACTATTTCCATTTATTCTAATCAGCCTACTCTAACTGCATCTTACTTTTAATCCCTTGATTGTAAGCCGCCCAGAGACCTTTGGGTAGTGGGCGGCATATAAGTTGTAAAAATAAATAAATAAATAAATAAATAAATAAGTCATAAGAACTTAAGAACATAAGAAGAGCCATGCTGGATCAGGCCAAAGGCCCATCTAGTCCAGCTTCCTGTATCTCACAGTGCACAAGACCAGATATCTGTTTTTTTTTTTTTTTTAAATACCACTCCACTGCATCTGGCCCTTGAAGTACCCTGGTTTTAAGCCTGGAGATTACACATCTCCATCATGGTTTGTAATCTGTGATGGACGTTTCCTCCAGGAATCTGTCCAAATCTCTTTTGGACGCATTCAGGCCAGATGCCATCACCACATCCTTTGGCAAGGAGTTCCACAGACTAACAACACGCTGGGTAAAAAAAAATCTTTTGTCTGTTCTCACTTTCGCAGCCCTCAATTACAGTGTATGTCCCCTAGTTTTGGTATTTTGTGAGAGAGAGAAGAGCGTCCTCTATCCCCTTTACTCCTGCACTGCATTATTTTCTATGTCTCAATTATATCCCCCCTCAGGCACCTTTTTCCCAGACTAAAGAGCCCAAAATGCGGTAGCCTTTCCTCATAAGGGAGGTGCCCCAGCCCAATAATCATTTTAGTCACTCTCTTCTGCACCTTTTCCAGTTCCACTATGTCTTTTTTGAGATGTGGTGACCAGAATTGTACACAATACTCCAGGTGCAGCCTTGCTATTGTTTTGTACAATGGCATTATAATGTTGGCTGTTTTATATTCAATACCCTTTTTGATAATCCCTAGCATGGAATTAGCCTTCTTCACCGCTGCCACACACTGAGTAGACACCTTCATTGAGCTATCCACCAGAACACCAAGATCTCTTTCCTGATCGGTCACAGATAGCTCAGATCCCATGTGTGGATAGATAAAGTTTGAATTTTTTTGCCCCAGTATGCATTACTTTACATTTTGCTACATGGAAACACATTTGCCATTTCACAGTTCACACCCCCAGTTTGGAGAGATCCTTCTGTTTTAAACTCTAAATCTTCATAGTTAGAGTTGACTCACAAACCCCACCCACCCACCCATTGATTCAGTGGGCCTACTCTAATGCAATTTACTACACTAGACAACAGGATTTGGGGCACTATGTTGGATTGCTTATACAGTATTATTGCAGCCAGCAGCTAGTTCTTTAGGGGAAGGGGATCTTGGGATGCTTTTGTGAGGAGACATGAAGAAATCATGAATATCCATTCTGAACTGTAATGGGACAGGGACCTTAGCAAATGTCATCCAAATGGAATGACATTTTGCCCAGTTTCTCTGAAAAATTGGCAAGCCTCATTCCTTTGAGAAATCGTTCAGCATAAGAAAATGTTGTGTCATTTGAATAGAAAATGTTGACATGATGGGCATCTGAAAGAGTTTTCACTGTAAAAGAAAATGAATGAGGAATTTTAGAAGTCACAATGAATAAAAGTAAAAGTAACAATGTTTAAAAAGTAACAAAGAATAAAAAGGGAAATAAGTGCAGCTGCCAGAAAACTTTTTAAAAAGCACTGTATGTCTATTCCTGCACTTGGCAGCACTTTATCCTTTCCTTGTTTGCCTTTTCTCACTTCTGAGTCTAACTGAGATAATTCAGCATTGTACATGTTCCCAAAGTTGCTTTAGCAAATGGGCAGTTGAAACGGGTCCATTGGGGACAGAGTCAGATTAATCCTGGGACAAAGGGAGCCTGCAGCCCCTCATACATTATCCAGGGAATGTCTGGCTTTGTCATTCACATCCACATTGCTTCATGACCTTCCCAAGACAGGTAAGTGATGGAGCCTCATCTTGTCATTTGCTCAGGGATTCAGACAAGGTTATCCTTGGTTTTTGTCTGTCTGTCAAGAACACTGTGGCAGGTGGGGCTCTACAGCAGAGAGCTCTTTAGTGGGTTGCTTACGGGTGGCTATGCCTGTAGCCTCTAGCTGGATAGACATGTTGCTGGCAAGAGAGAGGAAAGTCTAAACATGCTCATGGCATTATGAGTACAGAAGGGCAAGCCTGGCTCCAAAGGCATGCACTGATACAGAATTCTATCTATCTATCTATCTATCTATCTATCTATCTATCTATCTATCTATCTATCTATCTATCTATCTATCTATCTATCTATCTATCTATCTATCTATCTATCTATCTATCTATCTATCTATCTATCTATCTATTTTTGTATTTGTTAAGCGCCCAATTTTCCCGAAGGAATTTAGGGCAGTGTAGAACATGTTGCAAAAACAACTTGCTCAAACATACAACACCATACATCACTGAATCAAATACAATAATAAATAATAAATAAATAATGTAACAGTATGAGAAAAAAAAGAATGTAATAAAATAGAAATATGCAAGCTGCATCAGCAGCCAAACTACAGAAACAAACTCTGGCAAGACAAGTCAAGAACCAGCAGACAGATGAACTAAACACAAGCCACTGGAACCCCAAAGACTACCCAAAACATTCCCTAAAGAGCAAGGTCTTCAATGCCCTTGTAAATGCCGGCAGCGAGTCCAACTGCCTGATCTCGGCCGGCAGTTTGTTCCACTGAGTTGGAGCGGCCAATGAGAATGCCTGATTCCGAGTTGAAACCCTTCAGGCCTCTCTAGGTGTGGCCACCTGAAGTGATAGGGAATGTGAAGCTCTGTCTGGACACAGATGCCCTCTGGGAGATCCACTCCGTCAGATAGATAGGTCCCAGGCCATGGAGGGTTTTGTAAACCAAAACCATTACATTAAATAGGAGTTCTAACCTTTCCAACCTGATGCTCACTACTGCCAACCTGTATTTCTGCTATTGGGTCTCCCCTTGTTCCTTGTGTAATTTACAAAGGAAGTGGCAGAGACATGGCAGGCAAGGACAAGGGTCGCTGGGGAAAAAAGGTCCGTGAATCCAGTCTGTTCTTTGGTTCAAAAAAGCCGCCATGGCATACTCCCAGGTTAATGTCTAAATCAGTGGTGGCCAAACTTTGGCCCACCAGATGTTTTGGACCACAACTCTTGCAGTTCTTTGTCATTGGCAATACAGGCTTGGAATTCTGGGAGTTGTGGTCCAAAACATCTGGAGGGCCAAAGTTTGGCCACCACTGGTCTAAATGGTATGCAGCCAGGGTGCACACAGAGCCCTGGGCATCCACATGAATTTCCTTCTGAAGGAACTCTTTTTGGTTGTGTCACTGATAGGCGTTCTGCCATCTTGGAGTATGGTTTCCATATCTCCCCAGGTACAACCAAGCCGGATACAGGATTATAAGAGTTAAAGTCTGAAAATGTAGCCAAGCCCCGTACAACTTGGGCCCAGTCCCTCTGAAGGATCACCTCTCCCCATATGGGCTTTCTCGGCATTTAAGATAATCAAGGAGAACCTTTTTTTGATCCCATTGCCGACGCAGGCATGGCTGATGGGGAGAGGGCCCTTTCTGTGGTAGCTCCTAAACTTTGGAATGCTCTCCCTCAGGAAGTTGGATTAGGCCCCTTCCTTTTATCCTTCCTCCTATAGCTAAAGACCCATCTCTTCAGACAGGCTTTCAATAATCATGTTTGAATCATTGTATCCATTCTTAGACTTTTGCATTTTAATTACTGCATTCAATTGTGTTTAACCATTTAATTGTATTTTAATTAGCATGCAGTTTAATTTTTTTTTAAAAAATCATATTTAACTAATTACATTTTTCATTCTAGTTTTTTAATATTGCCAGCTGCCCTGAATCTTCCTATTGGGAGAAAGGTGGCATAGAAAACAAACAAAAAAATGTGCCTTCCTATGGCACTTCATGAATGACAGTGCCTACGAGGTGACCTGATTGAAGTTTATAAAATCATACAGAGTATGGATAAAGTAAATAAGGAAAAACTGTTTTTACTCAGAGGATCACTGGTCTGTGGAGCTCCCTGCCAGAAGAAGTGGTGACAGCTGTCAGCCTTAACAGCTTTAAGAAAGGATTGAACAAGTTCATGGAGGGCAAGGATATCAATGGCTACCATTATGGATGCCTAAGGACAACCTCTGGCTTGGAGAGATAGGCAGGATATCTTTCAATGCCATTTGCAGGGGATCATAAGCAGGTGAAGACATCTGCTTGGGAAAAACCTGAAGCAAATGGTGAGCCACCGCATGAGACAGAATGCTGAACTGGATGGACTGTGGCCTGTTCCAGCGAGGCTGCTCTTATGTTCTTATGACTGCAGAAGGAGCTGTAGAGTAATCGTTTATTTTCTGGCTGAGTTTGGCAATTACAAATGTATTTCAATTGATGGTAGTAGTTTTGCAGAATTGTATTAGTTGCCTTAGGTTTTCTTCTAGCTCTTTTTTTAAGACAAAAGGTTTGTCTTATTACAATAGCATTATTTCAGAAGTACTGAACCCCATTTGAGAGGCAGAACATGAAAGCCCTGTTGAGATTAGACCCAAGTTCATCTACTACACCCTGTTTTTATCTGTGGCTTCTCAGATGCTTGGGGGAAGATCATGAGTGCTCTTGATGGGAACAGCTCTCTTCTGTTATTTGTCCCAAGTCTTTGTCATTCAGAGAGAAGAGCCTTTGAATAGAGAGAGAGAGAGAGAGCACTTTTTTTTCTTGTAGCTGGTTAATGGCAGATAGCCTGGTCAGTCATTTCTATAAAGGATGCGGCTTCATAAAACCTCAATGTAGATTGTACCTTCTTGTTTTATCTTCTCCTGTGGATAGAGTTTGCCCTTGGCAGTGGCTTGCTAATGTGAATGCACAGTGCAGGACCATTTCTGGTATAGCATAGATGTCCAGATTCTTTCCCCTGAGCACATTTAGTAAAAGCTCTTGAGGATCCCTGGTTGGGACTGAAAAGTAGTACAAGAATGCATTTATTACTAAATAAATAAATAGCTTCAAAAATGTGAAGATTTTGGAATGCCTATTATAGATATGGGAGTGCAAGTGAGTTGTTCTCCATCCTTAAAAAACAAAAAACAAAAAACCGCCTTTCATTTTCATTTTAATGGAATATCACCAAAGTGCTCTTCCAGCTCCAGGCATTTTTTTAACTTAAGAGAGCAGGAGACTGTTGTGGTTATTTTGACAAAGCTGTTGTTACTACTTCATTTTCAGTGTTGTATGAAACAAAACAAAACAAAAAGCTGTTGTTTCCTTGTAACCTCTTCCGAAATATCTAGTGTATCCGGCTTTGAGCTTCATGAACATTGACAAGCAGAATGCTAGCGTATGCCCATTTTCAGGCCAACTTGAAGCACCATTTGCTGGAAAGGTGAAATAACCAATTAAACTCGCAACCCTTTGACTGAGAATAGTTTCTTCGGGTGAAACAATTGTATAGGATAGAATTTTAAATGGGAAAAGGCAGCAGGTTGCTTGGCATAGCTGCTCCCAGCTCTCCCCAGTCCTGGATAGAGTCCAGTTTTGAAGTACAAACATCTTGGGTGCAGCTGAGTTCCTATAACAGCACAGTGTGGTCTTTGTTCTGCTGTGCAAGCTTGTTGGAGCAGTAACCACAAAACATGCACACTTTCCTCACTTGACATGTGCTGCTTTGTGGGCTTATAAAAACTCCCAGACCTGAAGGGACTTAGCATGTAGGAAGAGTGATTCTTGGACAAGACCACAGGAGTGGGCCAGTTACATCACTGGCAGGTTTTGTAAGCTATCATTGAAGTTCCTCAGAAGTAGGAAGACTTCTTCAAAATGTACGTTCCCTCTTCATCTGAAATGCGGGGTGAGAAGAAATTTAAGGCAGGAGGCCTTTTAAGAAATCTGATAACAACTGAAATACAAATTACAAATGCTGGTTTAAAAATGGATGTTGAAAATATGCTTGAAAATAATGATCCCAGACAGCTAGCAGCATGGAAATTAAAATGGAGCTTCATCAAGCTCTCCCCTTAAGGCACCCCTAATTTGGAGAGGTTTGTGGTACAGGGAATGGAGTTTTTGAGCTCCAGAGGGGCTGCGGGGGGGGGGGACTTAATTGAAGGAGTGTGGATTGGCGCACTGAGGGGGAGCTGTCAGTTAACCCTATAAAGTGGTGCCTGACACACTCCCACACTCCTTCCGCTAATCTGCCCCATCTGCTTCAGAGCTTAATAGCTCTGCCCCCAGAAACCCTAATTTTTCCAAATTTCAAGGGACCCCCTAAAATCGCTTGGGGAAGAGAAGCCTGCCATTCACATGCTTGAGAGCAGTAATTTCCCAATGAATATTTTTTTAAAATTAAAAATTAAAAATCTCCACTGTATTTTCCATGCTGCTAGCTGCCTGGGATCACTATTTTCAAGCACATAACATGGCAATTCTAAATGGTTTTTTCCCCAGGGCCACCTACTTTGAAGTTGAATAACTCAGCCCCCTGAACCCCCAAACTCTCCACATTTGGAGGGCTTAAGGGGGAGAGTCCAAGGAAGATTCCCACTGAATTTGGTGCCTCTAAGACCCAGCAGAGCTGTTTTACAGAAAAACAAATAGTTTCATTTTCAATTTAAAAAACCGCTGGTTTGTTTCATTACTAACAAAACACCGCTTCCCCTTTTTGTTTTGTTTTATTTTGTTACATAATGAACCAATGGATCAGCGTTTCATTTTTCATTTGTGCCCATCCCTAGACAGGATCAGTTGATTCATTTTTGCTCTAGTGAAAGTTCAAGCTTGACTTGATTGAGCACCTGCTCTTCTGGTTATCTTCCATATATGTACAGTTCTTAACACCACACTTCAAATGAATTTATTTTTGTCCCAGTCTTCTTCACTGTCTTTCTTTCACATAGTGTGGATGATTATGATTTGGGTTTCTAGTGATAATATTTGCTAAATCTAACCTCTGCCCTTGTCCCTTTTTTAAAAAATTAAAAAAGCCAAGAGACTTATTTTGGAAAAGATGTGTGCATGCAACATTCCTATAGATCTTTTGGTCTGATATAGCTTTTCTTTCTCAACTTTCCTAACCTAAGAAAAGGATTTGGAAATTGGAACATAACTTTCTAGTTTGTATTCTGCAGAGTGGGAATAGCAACTGTAGTTTACCTGAGAGGTTAAAAGGTGTCCCCCCCACCATTGTACAAGTTGTAGCTACTCATACCTTGGATTCACCATTTCAAAGTATTTTGACACATACAGCCACATTCTAGCTCTTCTCCCAGTAACTATAATACAGATCATGTGCTCATCTTCTGGGATCCTTTAGCACTGGGTGATTTTGTGTGAGGGAAATTACTGTTGAAATTTTTTTGTAGTGTATGTTTTGCATAGCCAGAATGTTCAGTTCTTCAAAAAACCCTCCATGTTATGAATGTGATATATTTTGATTGGAAACAATTCAAAAAGCTAGGTACACAATATTATGTCCACGTTGCTAGCAGGAAATGAGGTGCCAAACTTTACATAGCAAAAGGTATCTTGAGTGCTGACCATACCAGTGCAGCAGTCAAGATGGTCTACTACGGGATTCCCTCTTCTTCTCACTAACAGCCTGACAGTTGTTCTGTGTTTGGGTGAGAAGTGGTTAACTGATGAAAAAAGACATCAGCCTCTGGGGTTTTGCCTTGCATTGTGTCACTTTGTGAATAGCAGTGAGCAGAAGAAGGTATCCAGTAAAGTAGACCATCCTGACTGCTGCCATTGGGGTTGTCAACATTCAGCATCCTTTTTCCCGCTGACAACACAGGTGCAGCAATGTTGTGCAGCAATATTGGGCCATTTCCTGGCTTTTTGAATGAGTACAGAAGCACAACATCCCATATCCATAAACTGGAGTTGTTATTTTTTTAAAAAAAACTGATTGTGGAATTAACTCAATTCCAGTGGACCCAGTGTCCCTCTGCCCCATTCCCCATGTGTGCCTCCTTTTTCTTCAGACAGAATGTTAGCAATACTGGTGAGACATGAGGAGCTGCTCTTAACAGCTGCTCCTCCTTTTATACCTCCCCTGCCTTCAACTTGACCAGGACAAGTGAGGAAGAGGGGTAGCAGGAGGAACACAATAGGAACACAGCTGGGAGAAGAGGTCAAAACATGTCATGACCCAAGACTACAATCTGCCTCATTGTGGTACTTTTATCACTGCCTAGGTGTTGCCTTTGGTTAATGCACCTAGCTTGCTATTTCCTCATCAAATGTGGCATGGACTAAGAGAGGAAGAGATGCTGCAGCTTGGCCACCCAACTTGATGAAACCTTTGTCACCAGCTAAGTGAGTTTAGAAACTGGCAACCAAGGAGTATACCTTCTTGGCAGTGATACTCAGGCATAGACATGTCAACCTCAAGGAGAAACCTGAGATTTAGGTTTGGGTAGGACATTGTGGCCCTCAAGGTAATATTGGAGTGCAGCTTCTAGGACACAGTATGGGATATTGTTGTTGTCTTATTTTTTCCTAAGTATATGCAATTTTTATTTTATTATGTACGTCAAACAAGGGTTCTAGATCTTCATGCCTAATGTGGATTAAATGAGAGACAGGTGAATGATGTGAATTTTGTACTGCTTATAGTATAAAAACAATAAATTTTAGTTATACCTTAATTTCTCTACAGAAAATACAGAGCAGACTCCAGTGGGAGTATCTTTTGCTAAGCTTCATTTAAAGACCATTAGCAGAAGTCTTGAATTTACATTAAATAGGAAGGTTGAATATGCAGCTGAAGTTATGGTACACCTTGATGGGTTTATTCCTAGGTAAGTCTAGGCTTACCCAGACAAATGGACCCTAGCAAATACAGTGTCTGAGATTAAATGGAAATGAGTATAGTTTTCCCCCTCTACATCAGTGGTTCCCACTCTTGGCAACTCAGGTGTTCTTGGACAGCTGCTTCCAGAAACGCCAGGCAGCACAACTGACGCTGAAGGCTTCTGGAAATGGGGAACTCAGGAACACTTGGGTTACCCAAGGTTGGGAACCACTGCTCTGCATAATAATCTGAAGGAAAGAGAGGTTCACCCATTCAGATACAAACATTTCAAGGACTGTACAGACAAATAATTTAAATTTCTATATTCCTGACCCTCTGTGTCATACACATCTGCTGTAATTGTTCTTTTAATATATATGGAAATAGGAATAGGATCCACTGTTTTGTTCATTTTTATTCACTTTCTAATGTGGATTTTACAGTGATCAATGGCAATCAATAAATATTTCTTTCATCAAGTGGTGCTGCCCATTAACAAAAACATTTCAGTTGCAAAATACATTTCAGTCCTGACAGTTTCTCTGCATTAATCAAACTGAAATATATTAATCAGCTCACAACATGACATGCTTACAATATTTCATGTTTACCAGCTTCATTATATAAAGAGTTTAACACCAGAATAAAAATATTTCTCATTATTTTATCCATTTTCATTTATTGCAAATATGGAATGCTTTCTCTCTCTTTTTTAAATGTGCAAATTTTCACCCATGGTAGAGAGAGAAAGAGTTGTGTACAGTATAAGAATATTCTCACTTTCCTTATCCAAAATCAAGTGTCATATAACAGCAACATAAGTTTTGTGGAAATTTTTAAATCAAGCATTTTTAAGTTTTCTACAGATATCCTTTCATTCCACATCAGCATAAATGTAATGCAGCACATTTGACTTGCATTTATTAAATCAAACTGAATTTTGCATGCTATATAAATGTCTAGGAAAAAAGGTTCCACTAATATATGCAGTTCATATGACTTTAATGTTCAAACAAACTCAAATATTGAGATGGAATTTTTTTATAATTCTGTTGTGTCAACTTAATACCATATGTTCCCTTACATAATTTAGATTTTTCTAAAGAAAACACTTTAAATAAATGGCATAGCGGCTGAAGCCCTGTTGTGTAACTTATATCTGTGGAAGGATGATAATGTAATGGATAGAGGCTAGAGTTGTATTTATTTATTTGCCTTATTTATTACATTTATTACAGACTGCTTTTCCTTTAAACAAGGTCATTGAATTGTTTTTCAGTTACCTGCATCTGCGAAAGTATGATGTCATCATGGGCAGGGACAATTTTTGTTAATTTAAAACTTCCTTCGTCTATCCCATGGATTTTCCAAATTCTAAATTTCACTGCTTGGACGGTGTGGAAACCACAGGGCAGAATGAAGAGAAGTCCCCCTCCTTTTTTTTTTTTTTTATAATGACTAGGACAAGGGAGTACAGGGAATACTTGCCAGATTCACGGATGACACAAAGTTGGGTGGAATACCTAAAATCCTGGAGGACATAAACAAAATTCAAAATGATCGTGATAGGCTGGAGAAATCGGCCAAAACCAGCACAATGAAATTTGACAAAAACCATGTGGCACTTTAAAGACTAACTTTCATATTTTAATGTAACATTTCATGGACACATCCACTTCTTCAGACATATAACTGCTGATCATCAAGGGGATGGAAACCAAGTCCTATGAGAAAAGACTGAAAGAACTGGGGATGTTTAGCCTAGAGCAGTGGTCACGAGCCTTCAGCACTTCAGATGTTTTGGAACACAACTCCCAGAATTCTGAGCCTAGATTGCCAGTGAGAAAGGACTGTGGGAGTTGTGGTCCAAAACATCTGGTGTGCCAAAGATGTGCCACCACTGGCCTAGAGAAAAGAAGGGGTCATATGGGGTGATATGAGAGCACTTTTCAAACATTTGAAGGGCTGTCATACAGAAGAAGGGCACAATCTATTCTTGATCATCCCAGAGTGGAGGACGCACAACAATGGGCTCAAGTGAAGAAAACCCAGCTTTTGGCTGAAAATCAGGAAAAAACTTTCTAGCTGTTAGAGCAGTACAGCAATGGAACCAGTTGCTTCAAGAGGTGGTGAATGCTCCAGCACTGGAGGTATTCAAGATAAATTTGGACAACCACATGGCAGATATCCTTTGATTTGTATTCCTTTGTGGAGCAGGGGGTTAGACTTGATGCCTTTGTAGGCCCCTTCCAACTTCACTATTATATGGTTCTATGACTCTAAGTCTTTACTTTTTGAAAATCTCTTCTTGCTGGTAGTAGAGATGGGCATGAAACGAATTTTTAGTTTTAATTGGAGGGGCCGGAGATGTCTCCTACCTGGTGCTGGTCTGGAGGTTCTTCGGGAGTGGTGACCAGTTTTTTTAAAAAAAGCCGACAGCCGCACTACAGCTGTAGCACTGCCAAATGGTCGGCAGTAAAAAAAAACCCCATAAAAATGAAATACAATAAATTAAATAAATATAAAATAAAAAAGGAGCGCCGACCAGGCCCCAGGGGTGGCCTGGTCGGCACCCTAAAATAGTAAAATAATAAAAAAAAAAAGAAGTGCCCACCTGGCCCCAGGGGCCACACAGTGGGCACTTCAAAAAATAAAAAAATTTAAAAAAGGAGCACCGACCGGACCCCAGGGGCTGCGCAAGAAAAAGAAAAACAACAACAACAACAAAAAACCCATACAGCCGGCTGTGCTATAGCTGTAGCGCAGCCAGAAACGGAAGTAAAATAAAAATAAAACAAAAATCCAAAAAAAGGGAGTGCTGACCGGGCCCCAGGGGTGGCCTGGTCGGCACCCTGAAATAATAATAATAATAATAATAATAATAATAATAATAATAATAATAAAAGAAGTGCCCACCTGGCCCCTTCTTTTCTTGAAAAGAAAAGAAGCACTGGCCCCAGGCCAGCGCCTCAAAAAGCCCCTGCCACAGGGGCCAGGATCCACCGCCACCACCACCGAGGATCTGCTTCTGCTGCTGCTGCCAGTAAGAACCAAACCCAAACCGGCTTGGGTTCCTACAAACGTTTTAAAAAAAATTCATCCAAACCTGAACCAAACCAAGGGTGGGCCTGAACCAGATGAACCCGAAGCATGGGTTTTCTGGTTCATGCCCACCTCTAGCTCATAGTATTATCTGACAGCAGTTTTTGGCAATTAAAGATCTTTTCTTTCTGTCTCATGTTTCCCATAGCTTCTACACAATGAAAGGGATTACCCAGTAGCTAGAATATCCATGGGACAGAAATAGGAAATATTTAATAACAGATAAATCAGTATCTGACCTTGACATCATTACCCTTCCACAGATGTAAATTAGAGAACAGAATTTCAGCTACTAATTTAAACATACCTGATACGTTGTGTATATAAATATAGTATGTGTTTTCTTAAAATGAATCTTCTTGATAATGTTGATTTCAACTTTGATTTGAGGTTTATGTGGTAATTATACATGAAGTTAGGATACAGTAAGTAGAATTTCAAGCAGTATTAAAAATATTTGAAGAAAACTCATAGCAGAAAGCTTACAGGGGGAAGATGCTATGGCATTCTGCTGATACATAGCAGAAGTAGTGATTAGACACACTTGGGCATTTTGTGTTTCCACTAAATTCAGTGAAGATTAAGATTTTGGGATGGGAAGTGGAGGAAAACCAGATTCTCTCTCTCTCTCTCTCTCTCTCTCTCTCTCTCTCTCTCTCTGTGTGTGTGTGTGTGTGTGTGTCTGTGTGTGTGTGTGTGTGCATGCGTGTGTGTCCCCATCCAACAAACTTAATCTTTATTGAATTTATTTCAGGAATTCACACACTGACATTTAAGCTCATGTAAGCCACCTGTCACCTGTTTAAAAACTTGAGATAATAGGCTGTAGTGGTTGAGTGGGGAGTCTGAGAGCTATGTGCTGAGAATGGAAAGGGGTGTACACTGTGTTTCTGCACATTCTGTCCTGCATTAACATTCATGCTTCATACTACCAACAGGAGGGAGGCTAAAAGACAGTTTTTATTCTGTGAGTTCAAGCAGTAGCATGAATCCTGGCTGAAGTATTCTAGTTCTCTTGTGTTTTGAGTTACTCTAAGGCTGGGATTAATATATTGACTGTCCTAATTTAACTACTCTTTGTGTCATATAGACTGCAGTTTCTTAAATCAAAGGTAGAAACAGAATTAAGGCTTTTTGCTACATTGAACAATAAGACTAACTAATTGGTGGAGAAAATTAAGAGCCAAACTAAACAATCAGCAGATTTATACAGCAGATAGAAGAGACATCAAAAAAGAATATGTCCTGGGAACACTTTGTACCCTAGCATTCCCTCTCCCCCATGAATAAATACAACTTATTTTAAAGTAGTTTTAAAGAAACCACTTAAAAGGAAGTGTTTAGAGATTCATTTATTAATGTGTGCCATTTGATATCCCACTGTGGTGTAAATTTGTTGATTTATGTCCGAGCTAGCGAGTGATTTGGTTTTATTTCATTTATTTTTTGTCAATGTTTATATTTAATATTGTATTACAGTTGTACCTCTTAAAACAAATTAAATTTATTCTATAGGTCAATTTGTTTTAAGAAAAGTTTGCCTTATGAAATGCAGTTTCCCATAGGAATGCATTGAAAATGGATTAATCCATTCCAGATGTTATGGGTTGCTTTGTTTTACAAACATTTTGCCTTATAAAATGTGGTTTCTCATAGGAATGCACTGGGAATGGATTAATCCATTCTGGAGGCTAGAATAAAGACAAAAATAACGAGGTTTTTTGCCCTGGAATGGGGAAAATCCCATAGGGATTTTTTTTTGTCATTTGAAACACAGTGTGGACAAAGTAGATAAGGAAAAACTGTTTTCTGTACCACAGTGATGGCGAACCTTTTAGAGACCAAATGCCCAAACTCCAACAAAAAAAAAAAAACACTTATTTATCGCAAAGTGTCACTGCCAACATGGCAATTTAACCTAGGACTTGAGCCTTTTGGAAGAAGAAGTAGCAGCAGGAGCTGTTGTGCCACTATGGTGGGTGGATTGATCTGTCTGTGGGTGTCTAACGACTCCCCCAGCCTCAGGTGCTGCCACGTGACCAGCTTCAAAGTGGAGAACTGGAAGCATAACCTAAGGGTGATCTAAAAACTAAGGCTTCCTTCCAGTACAATGGGAGCAGTGGAGGTCTGTTATCCATAATACAGTGATAGCTCAGTGGCTTAGGTGCTTGACTGTGGAGCTAAAGTTTGCGAGTTCGATTCCATGCTAGGGCTCCTTGAGATGGGCTGGACTTTTACCTTTCAGTAAGAAGCAGTTTGTATCAATGAAAGCTGTCTAAATGCCATTTAGGAAAAAAAAACTATACATTATCTTCTGTTTTAAAAGAAAAACACAATAATTGAGCTTTCATTGAGAGAGGGAGAGAGGGTGCTGGGGGAAAGCTTCCCCCAGTGGCCACACTGGGATTGGTGGTGGCAGCGCTGAGTCCCACCCCCAGCAGTTTGTCATAGTGCGGCAACCCCTTTTACAGTGGGAAAGAGGAGGGGGGAGGGAGGGAGAAGGAGAGGGAGAGAGAAAAGCAGCAGGCGTCCGAGTGTGTGCGAGGTGGACAGCCAGGCAAACTGTGTTGGGGTGGCAGCGCATGCCCTCAGAAAGGGCTCCGCATGCCACCTCATTATAATAATATGGGAAGCGGATGCACCGCTATCGCTTGCCCGATCAGGACTTGCCCTCCGCTGCTTTCCCCAAACCATCCAAGCACCTAATTTTACCCCCCAAAACTGGGAAACTTATTGACTCCAGTATAAGCCAAGGTTGATTTTTAGAGCCAAAAACAAGGGCTGAAAAACTCGGCTTACAGTGTAGTATACACAATAATTGTTTCTTAATGATACTTTAAAATTGGGTGGGTTGGGGAGAAGCAAAGCTGCTGTGAGGAAAGAATAAGTAGGTTCCTCCACGTGGTTTCCATAAATCACACAACTGCAGTTTCCATGTGTGTATTGTGTGTGTTACGTCATTACAGTCGTGACCGACTCTTCATGACCCCATGGTCCATGGAGTTTTCTTGGCAGGAATACTGGAGTGGTTTGCCAGTTCCTACTCCAGGTGCCTACAGCACCTGGTATTCCCTGGTGGTCTCCCATCCAAGAACTAACCAGGACCGACCCTGCTTAGCTTCCTAAATCAGGCAAGATAGGACGTGCTTAGGGCATCTAGGCAGCTCGCTGACACAGAAAACCAAGTGATGTGCAGGGATGACCACTCAAATAATCATAGGTTAACAACTTGTCCTTTCCCCCCTCCTCAGAGAGCATAAGGAAGCAATTTTCAAGGATCTGTGTTTCAGTACAGCGTAGACATCATTGTCAGTAAGCCCCTTTGAGATGTACTGTGCCAATCTCTGCTCACTGACTGAAGTTCATTGGACTTTCTGGATGAACTTGAGATATCTTTATCCTGTCATTTCTAGAAAAATACCTTCCAAGTGTCCACTTTTGAAAAGCGGTAGTAATAGGTTCAGTGTTAGGCCACATACTACTTTATCAGTAGCAATGGGTTGTGTGTGTGTGTGTTTTGTTTTTGTTTTTGTTTTTGTTTTGCAGTAAAATACTTCCTCCTGAGTCCCATGGTCCCCAACCGCTTCCCATGGTGAAAAGGAATTTATTGGTCCATCAGGGGAACAAGAAATTTTCTTTTATTTAAAAAAAAATGCCACTTATGATTTCATTAGCCTTTCGTGATGTAGTTGCATCAACTGGGTTTTGAATGTGAATGCAGCACCCTATAGTACATTTGAAAGACTGCATCTCTGAAACCATGCACACTTCTATATTATTATGGGTTAGAAAACTCCTTTCAATGAACTAAACTCTCAGACAAACATTCTGATATGTTTCATCCTTGTAAAATAAGCATATTGTGTCTGCATGAATTTTATGATCAACCCGGCCTTGAGAATCTCCAGTGTGTTGTGTTCATTATTTTGTTTATTACAGTAGTGAATACAACACATTGGAGATTCACAAAGTTGGATTAAAGCTAAAATTCATAGATTAAAAAGTAAGACAGTGTAATAAGCAAACAGAAGAACAAGGTGGCCATAGGAGATTTCCTGTCCACACGTGATTAAAACTATGTGAAATACTATGTGTTTTTGGTGGTCTAATTTGCATTTTTCTTTGATCCAATGATGCAAAGGGAAATGGGAATCAGATTGGGGGGGCATATCTGTAGTTTTTCTCTTCTGCTGCTGGGGCTTCTGCAGTTTTTAAAATGGATCCTTTTGCATCTGACTAGGTGTATGAATGCTTGTTTGTTTTACATCTTTATAAGAGAACTTTTTTGGGGAAGATAACAAGATGAGGAAATCAAGAATGGAATTGTTAGGGCAGTTCTTTGTGAATGCACATCCTGCTGGGCTGTAAGTAGAACTGCAAACAAGGAATTTAAAAAATAGTGTCACCTGGATGACAGAGTCTTCACAGACAATTAAAAAGAACTTTCTCCCATCTTCTGGTGTGACTACTTAAATCAAATAGACCCAAAGACCATGGCATGACAGCAAGTGAATATATCTTTTCATTTCCCTCACTGTGTAGCTGCATCCTTGGATTGGATTGGTTAGGGTTTGGTAGGATCTTCAGTACCATGGAGAACTCCTAATGAAAGTTGACAGCTTTACCAATGTTTGGAAGTTGAGTCATGACAACTGGATTTCTTTTCTTGTTACCTCAAAAAGTTTTGCAACTCATCCAAGTAGCTTCTTTAGATAGAGGAAGGTTGGTAGGAGACCACCAATTTATTCTCCATGTAGGGTTTATTTCACAAATCCATCAGGAAGTCCACTACTAACAATTCATCCTTAAAAGGGGGGGGGGGGGTCAGAGGTGGACTTTCAAACACACATGGCCATTGTCCATCTAAAGACCAGAATGAAAAAGACACCAACATGAAGGATACATTGGAGGTCTCAAACTGAATAAGCTACTTGGGTGAGTAGCAAAACATTTTGATCTAACAAGAAAAATCCAGTTGACATTTCAACTTCTAGATAACTTCACCTGGATGACTGAGAATATTCATAGACATTTTACTGATATTCTGAAGCTGATTCTGATGGTTCTTTTAAAAGGCCTATTGAAGTCCTAGACATGCTCCAAAAAGTATATTTTGCTCGACTTCTGACTTTTTTCACAGTATAGCAAACCCTAACTCTAGATGACAAACTTTGCTGTAGATTCAGGGAAATGTGAAACATGTAACATTGTGTGAATGGGATGAATGAATACAAGATCCTCTTGTGTCATGTAACTAGTTTCATAGCTATCTAGATGATGGTCTTTGTCTGGAAAAGATTACAGATATTGTTTATTAGTAGGTATCAGAGATGGAGACTCGAATTGCAGAAATCACTGTCAAGTCAACACAAGTTGCACTGGTGACTCAACTTGGACTCTGCTTGGGGTTGTTTTTTCAGTGACTCAGAATCAACTCATGACTTGAAACCCATCTACCCATCCCTGTTTTTAGGGGGATCTTTTTAATAGGGACTTTTAGTTGGTACAAAAGACATGGGCTTGGGACTCAGACCCAAAGACTTGCCAACATCCCTATTTGGAATATAAGTGCACCCTCCGAAAAGCAAAACATCCTTCAGTAATGTAGATTGAATTACTCAAGTGCTAATAAACAGCTATGTTTTAAAGATTATGTGAAGTAGCCTTAAGGCCAGTTCTGTTTTCTTTGTTTAATTGGTACAAGAAGTTATCAGAAAGTTTTAATTTCGTAATATTTTGCACCTAACCATCACAGAGGCAACCACTGTTCAAGAATTATTTACCAAGCTTAATATTTTGGCTTCTAAAATCTTGAACATAACATTCCACGTGGAAGTCACCAAATAATCATGCAAATGTTGTCATACAAATTTAGGCTAGAAAGGTTGTCTTGGATTACAGCATTGTTTGAACTGCTTCTGCTACTTAGGTTCTAAGAGTTCCCTTGGGAAGATGGGCAGGGTATAAATCTAATAATAAATAAATAAATAAATAAATAAATAAATAAATAAATAAATAAAAAGAACTTTTGATTATCCTCTTAGACCAAACAAAAACCCAACCATGTTCCATTCCAGTAACAGTGTAATGTACTTTGTAAGTGATGCTCTCAACTGTTTTCTTTTAAGTGGGTTCTCTGAGTAAAAATGGAGAGCAAGCATTCACTCAAAGAGTAGAATTTTCTGATTGCGTATGAGATCTTTTTTTCCTGATATGTTTGGGTGGGGGTTTCCCCCCTCCCCTTTTTCACTTGAAAAGTAGTCCTGGGATTTTTATCCTGACTGGCTACTGCAGTTCTTAATTAACAAGTGCATCATAAGAGAATCTGGTTCCCCACCTACTGTGATCAGCAGGTATTGACAAGAAAGCCATGTAAACTCTTCAGATGACTGCTGGTGTGCTTAAACAAGCAGAAAAACATGTTCCCTTCAGCATCTGGGTGGAGGGGTATATTACACTTTGTATGTTAAAATGCATCTTTTTCTGGAGATGCCATTAAGGAGTTTTCAACAGTCTCGTCACTAATGTTCCAGCTGTTTTATAAAAACATCTCATGTTGTCTGTGCTTCAAAGTGGCTAATACTTTTAAAGCAGTAATTTCTAGGAAACTCGTAGATGTATAAAAAATGCAAATTGAAGAACTCAAGAAAGTAAAGTGTTTATGCGGTCTTGCTGTTGTGCTGATTGTTTTTCAGGCATCATGGTTGTACCTTTGAAGCCATCACAACAACAGCAAGGTGCCTTCTTGATTGCCTCTGTTGAATTTTTAATTGGCCTACTAGAATTTTCTCAGAACAGAGAGTGAAAACACTTTTTCCTTAGTTTGGATCGCCCTCTAAAATGTGACCTACATATATAAACATCAAAAATTGGGCAGAATTTGTTGCAGAGTTTGAATTTCTACTAAAACTCTCTTTTGCTATCCTGCAAAGGTACAGAGATTCATAGAGGAGAATAGCTTCAGGTTCTCCGGAGTCCATTCCATTGTCATTTCTTAGCAAGTGAAGTCTCAATAACTCACTCTGACACCTTTGTAGGGGAGAGAACAAAAAGGTTTCTGTCCGATAGTTGTGGGGCTAACCTCAATGCCCAGAAGCAGCAAGACGGTAGCAGAAACAAAAATAGGACAGACTCAGTTGCTGGTTTTCTATTGCAGTCTATTTACAATATTTACAGTTCACTGGTTCCAATACTCTTCAGACTTACATCCAGTAGCATAAGAACTTCAGCTACTCATCATCTTCATCAGAGTTAATACATCAGCTTACAACAAAGGCTCCACATCACTGGCTAAAGTGCCCCAGCACTCTTGTCTCAGAGCATTGCTTGAATAGCAGCACCCTGGGCTAACAGCATCCCCAGCTAGCAGCAAGAACATACTGCCTCATGCACAGTATATATAGACACTCTTTCCAATAACATTTCCATTTTTCATACCGCATGACAAAATGCTTTTTCCTCCCCACATTTCTGATTTTTGCTCTTGCGACCTTGGACACTAAACCTTCCTGTCAAGGCCACCTTCCAAGTTTGCTCCAGTCCTCAGCTGGACTCAATAATCACTTAATTGCAAGTTGAAAAACTCTTTTTTTCCCAGCACATTATAACTAGAATGATCTGACAGTTTCTTTAGTGCACACACACACTAGCAACCAACCAAACAGATCAGCATCAATAAACCACAACAGATAGGCATAGAACACTCAGCAGAGTGGCAGGGTTCCCTCTGATTTTCAAAAGCTTCGATAAATGTTTGGTTAGTGTTGGATAAATAGACAATCAATCATTTGAACCCAGACAAATCCCTCCTATTCATTCAAACCATATATATAGCATGTGAGGATGTAAATAAAGCTCCGACAGAATTTGTGCTTAGTAAAATTATATTTTTATTAGTCTGCACAGAGAAACATTTAATATTTGCATCGTGTTCTATATATTTATACCTAAAGGCCTATTGGAGTGCAGTCTCACTCAATCATAAGGTCTTGCACATTAGGACAATACATGTTAATACCTGCAATATGAAATGTTGAATGTGATGTTCACCTATTACCCCTAAATGCCTCACTTGGCAGAATCTTAGCATATACTCTCAGCCTGAATTTGAATGAACATAACATCCATTGGATGAGAGTTTGCTAGGTATGTTTGTTTGTGAGTTTTAGTATATGTATGCATGTCTTTTAAATACATGTATTGTTCTTGTTCTTATTGTTACTACAGGTTTTATTTCATACAAAAAGAGACATCGCTTTATGGGATGATGCCCTGAGCCCCTTCTGTCACCATACACTAGCTGGAGACATTGTCCAATATTTCAAATGCTCCTAACAACTAATTTATAAATCCAGGTAAGTTTAGCTTTAAATGCATTGTTGTTTTTTGTTGTTTTAATGTGTTTCCGTATTGGTCATAGTTACAACTTTAATATAATACTTGTTTAATTCTTTTTAAATATGCCATACTTAGTGTTTTTAGGTTTTAAAGACTGTTTTAGATTATGTAAGATTCACTGGGTCCTTTGGGTGAGTGTAAAGGTAAAGTGCAAAGATAAGACAAGGTGTGTATCCTGTGAAAGGTCACAAGAAAAGGGTGGGATAGACATATTATAAATAAATAATGAGTCAAATAACTATTTTTCCTGCACTTTTAAAAATAGTTAAAGAAAAAGCATTAAGAAGATAAGTCAAAGTAAATTTGACTTATCTTCTTCAGTGGAGGTTTAGTTGTTGTTCAGTTTGTATTATTATTATTATTATTATTATTATTATTATTATTATTATTATTATTATTATTATTATTATTAATGCTGAAACCATATCTTCATGGTTTATCATTATTTGCAGTAAGATATTTTGAATGTTAAATAGATGTGGAAAGTTTGATTTTCAGATGACAACCCATGTCAGTATTAGTTGTGAGTTTTTCGGGCTCTTTGGCCTTGTTCTGGAAGTTTTTCTTCCTGATGTTTCGCCACAAAAAGCTCTGTCTTAGGTGGTTACTTCATGTCCTACCTCGCTCCGGGATTACGTTTGTACTGTGACAGCGTTGTTTGCGGTCACATGGTTTTGTCTCTGTTCAGTCCCTGTTTCCATTTACTCATGGGCATGATTACTTGTCTTTTGACAACTGTTACTTCACGGTCTTGTTCCGTGACAAATTCAGAATTTGTCTTGCTTTCTTAACCCCCTTTTTAAATATTCTAAATAAAACTTTTTTGATATTTCGATTTACTAGTCTTTCAGGATTTACACATCAGTGCTACAGGATTTTTAGTACTTTCTTTAATAAATATTTGCACTGCATGGTGTTTCCCGTAGGGAAACTAATGTTGAATGCCGCTTCAGCCGCTGACCACTAGGTGGACTCTGGTTGTTGAGTGACAGTCTCGGAGCAGGAACCAGTAAGCTACTGTGACAAGAGAATTCCCCAGCCCAGGGGCAGGTATGGCTTGTCATGTTCTGTTCCAGTTCCGAGGGCATGGTCGAGACAACTTTTTGCTGTCACGCTATGGACACGAAGTAAGTTGTTTTTGTACCAGTCCCAAGTGGAACAGCAAGGAGGGACAAACGAGATGTGAAGTAACCGCCTTGGTCTCCTACAGGGCTGCTCTTTTCTGCTCTGATCCTGAAAGACTCCAAATCATGCTAACTGGAATGTGTGCCCTGGGCAAGGATCAGAAAGGTGTGGGGCAACTCTTAAAGGGTGAAGGATGAATCATGCTAAGTAGAAACGAAGAAGAGGCCTTTTTCCCTGTGCTAAAAAGTGCTGTCAGGTTTCCATCTACCGTAACTATATGCCAGTATGAACACGATCTATGCTGTTGCTGTCCCATAGCAAAACCAACTCACATGGTTGGTTGTGAGCCACTCCTCAACATTTCTGCTGAGGCATGGAAGAAGTCTCTGCCTAATTCAGCAGAACGCATAATAAGACCACCAATGGTCTGCTGTCTGCAGAAGTGTTGCTGATTGTCTGTTTCAGTAACAAGATTCCCAGGTGAGGTCCAACAGCATTTGGGTTTTTTAAATATATCTAGCATTTATGTTCTTTCTGACATTCAGAAAAATAATTTAAATGTCTCTTAAAACAAGCAACAACAACAAAAAACTCAACAAGATTAAAAAAAACACATTTAGTGAAATTTGAGGATAATATCTAGATTGAAGTATGGGAAAAAACATTTAGAAGTCTGATAGAAAAGGATGAAAGCAGCCTCATTTGGGGTTGAGTTCCATATTCATGGTATTTCTTTCCAAAAGGTCCTATACTGTGTATCTACCATTCTAACGTCTCTAGGTCATTGCATTCTATCTTTACTGATCATGACTGCAGAAAAATTAAACTACTAAGGGCTGAATTCTCTTTATTTCAGGAATAGTTGCACAAGCTGTTATGCTTTCTGAAACCTCCCACAAAGGAATGTTCAGTTTCCCCTTGCAAATGTGGAAACCCCATAGCTTTAAATAGGATCATTGGTTGTGTAGAGTGTTCCTCCCACAGCATCTTAGAGTCAGAAATTTCTAACAGGGTTATGACCTAATCAATGAATCTATTAAAACCGAAGGTATATCTCATTCAGAGTTTTCAGAAAACTCTGTTGTGATTCCCCAAAGCAAGTTAAACCAAAAGAGATGCTGTAGTAAAAGTCAAAAGCAGTCTCACTACTGTAGCAGTGAGATCAAAACACTGTACAACATATGAGCAAAGGGACAGGAAATATTAGTTGAATAATCCCTGCAGTGTTCCATATTGACACAATTACATGTTCATATATTCTGAAACTCATTCTGATCTGTCAAGCCCAGTCATAACTACTAAATATATAGCTTTACTAATCGTTGAATTAAGTACAAAACATTTTGGAGCCTCCTGAGTTCAACATTTTGTTCCCTGATGTGGATTCTAGATCGTAATATATAATGCCTTGCAACTATTCTAAATGATACCTGCTTGGCCTTTTGACAAAGAGAAAGGATAAGGCACCAGTTGATGGGGGTTTTTTTTAGCAGCAGTTGTTTTGTTTTGTTTTGCCAAGAAGGGGCTATTTAAGCAAATATGTACAAATTAAATTTTATACTGAACCAAAATATCAGTGTTATTGGCAGCCACATTTATCCAGTCTGTGCTGTTTCCGCTAACTGTCATAGGAAAAAAAACAACCCCACAATATGTGCTCTCCAAAGAACCAATTCTGTTTATGTCACTGGCTGTTCCATCGGTGATCTAATGTCACTGTAAAGTATGTCAGTACTGTGGGTTGTTTTTAAACTACATACCATCATATATACCAGTGATGGCGAACCTAAGGCATGGGTGCCAAAGGTGGCACTTGGAGCCCTTTTTGTGGGCACCCGACATCGCCCCTTCACAGCCACCTGTATTCAGGTTAAATTGCTGTATTGGCACTTTGCAAAAAAAAAAAAAAATAGTGGGTTTTGAATTGCAGTTTGGGCATTTGGTCTCTAAAAGGTTCGCCATCACTGATCTATACCAAGAAAGAATCCAGCCATGAATTCTCCAGGTGTGTTCCTACCAATGACCATGAGAAATGTAGATCTTGATCTCTTAAGCAAAAGATCCTTCTAATTATCTTGTCACTGTGAGAGTGTGTGCGTGTGCATCCATGTATGTGTACACACATGAAACAGAGAGAGAGAATATAAAAAAAGTAAAGGTGTTCAAAAGATTAGCAGATCATGCATACAGTATATTCTAATAAAAATATTAGTAAAGATGGACTGCTCTTAAAGGGCTGACTTGAGTAGGTACAGTTGACTGGAAAGAGGAAGTTTTATTAAGGGAATTTTAGATGATGTACAGTATATTGTGTGTGAAATAGTAAAATAGCACAACCATGTAGCTAGTAATGCTTATTGTGTGATTCTAATAACTGAAGTGTTAAGTGGCTTATTTGGGGCTACCAAAACAGACACAAAATGTCTTACACTGAGGGAAATGGACATTCACTTTTTTAAAAATATCCACTTGGTTTGTGTCCTTTGTACAGCTTAACGTTGTGAAAAATAGCCCTTAGGCTGTATAACACAGAGGCCAGTTATGAAGAGGAAAACCAGCGTATGTACACAGCAAGAACAGTCTTTGTAGTTCACACTGAAATCTTATTTATAGTCAAAGCAAGACATTAATTTTAAAAAATGGCTTGCCTTGCCTTTTTTCCTTGCTGCTTGATCTGTGCTACTGAATAGAACAAAGAAAGTTCAGAAGGGGCAAATAAATCCATGTATGCATATAAATAGCTCCCTTTATAAGCACACTTTGTAAGGTAGCTTGCTCACTTTATGATATGGTTCATAAAATAATTTATTCATTCCTTGGCCCATAAATGTTGGTTCAACATGCCTGTAGTCTACTCCTAACTAATATTCAAGGAAATGCAATTAATTATTCAATACGTTGTATATGACTGTTTGCTGCCTACACAGTCAGATGGAGATTTTTTCTGAAACCCATACATAGCAATATAGTGCTCAACTATAATTGGAATAATTATTCTTATGAAAGTCCTATAATTATGGTTACTGATGCAGTCTTATTATGAAGTCATCTTAATAGAAACACAAGACAAAGTTGCCTTTAATACTGTGGGTGTTATAAAAATAATTCTCTTGAAATTTCAGTTGTCTTTCTTTGCAAAGCCTAATACATAGGCTGTTGTGGAATGGTTGCCCAAAGTTCATAGAGAATGTCCAGTTTGCTCAGTTTTACTCAGCTTAGACTTGGGCACCAAAATGCGCTTTTTGCTGTGATAAAAGCCGCCTCTAAAAATCGTGTCCTAATGGAGAGGAGCGCCTTTTCTTTCAAAAACCCTCCAACACGCCCCCTGGAGTACGTCTTCCTGGAACCACCACTAGGGGGTTCTACTTTTTTGCTACACTTAGCAGCCGACTTTTTAAACAACTCTTACACAGTGGGGACTGGAAGAGCTGCTTCTAGTTAATTTGCTCCCAGGTTATTTTTTAAAAAAAATAAATTTAAAAACCTTAATATTTTGGTACACCATGCATCAGTAAAATCGTGCGAAGCGCAGGAGTGCCGAGTGGAATGCAGGAATCAATTAGCTGTGATACAAAAGCAGGGAATTGGTATCCGGACAGGCGAGCGGCAATTGGGGCTGCTATCGAGAACGATGCGGGTGGGCTGTTAATCACCGCCCATGCTCCTTCACCATCACTCAAGCAAGTGAGAAGCCCTTTGTTTGTGTTTGTGTATGTGCAGGAGGGAGGGAGGGAGGGAGGGAGGGAGGGAGGGAGGGATGGGACACCCTTGCAAGCCACCCGCTGCGCACACTGCACACCCAGGAACCGGTTTGTTTGTTCCCTCCCCCCCCCCCGGGCCGACTTTGGATTTTGAAGTAAAAAAGCCAGTTTTTTTTTTTTTTTATAAATGGCTGACAAACTCAGAAATCGTAGTTAACAAAATCATGTAAAAAAAAGCAGCTTCCGCCCATGGGGACAGAATGACACACAGCAAAGCAGACATGGACGTGACGACAATGGAGCACATTTTGAACCACATGATCACAGCAGGAGAAAAGCAGCTCTTCCAGGACATGTGATAGCACCTTTAGACTCACTGGGCCAAATAGAATTACTTCCTGGCTCCTTTTCTTCACCCTTATTGTCAAAATAACAAAAGAGCACATCTTCCCCGGCCATCACTACTGGAACATTAGGAAGATCATCTTTACTTCACCAGTGCCACAGATTAGTGCCGTCTCAGAAGCAGTTTGACTATACAGGGTAGCGAAAAAATGAATAGTTGGAAGATACTGGCAGACAATGAGGTCAATATGGCACAAGCCTTAGCTAAATGGATAAAGTTATGCCAGATAGTTAACTGTCAATGAGTTAATCTAATCTCAAGCTAGTATACTTAACAATAAAGTCCCCCAAACCAAATCTGTGTTTTTCTAGAGATACAGAAAATCAAATCAAATACACAGCTGGCAACAGGGGAGATGTCACAGCACAGGAATGTCTTGGAAACATATTGAGATAAATATTAAAGTATACAGTAGGACCCCAGTATCCGCTGGGGATTGGTTCCAGGCCTTCCCTTGGATTGAAAAAAAACATGAATAAGAGAGAATGCCCCCAAAACCCCAAACTGCTGTTTGTGACAGTAGCTTGTTTTACAGCTGCTGTTTTATGACAGTAGCTTGCTTTACAGCTGCTGTCTGTAACAGTAGCTTGCATTAGGGCAGCTGAATTATTTATTTATTTATTTCCTCTGCCAACCATGGATAACTGAATCAGTGGTTAATGAATCAGTGGATACAGGGTCCTACTGTACTAGGAAAGACTTTTGGAATGAATTGCATGAATTTTCATTTGTTGGCAATTCTGGCTATGTAAGAAGTAATCAAGGGTAGTGGAAGGAGGAAACATAGACTCTTATTTATGTACTGTACTTATTTATTAAAATATTTTACCTGCCTTTTCTCCTTAAAAGGACCTATAGCAGCTTACATCATTAATATTAAAGCTAAAAGCAGAGAGCATACAAATACTAACAAGAATAAAAAAAACATACAAAAACATATGCAACAAACATCAAAATATATTCAAAGCAGTAAGATAGAACAGTCCATTAAAATGCCATGTGGGCAGCCAGTCACTTAAGAAAAGCTTACTTGAGGATAAAGGTCTTCACCTGCTTATGGGGAGCCAGCAAAGATAGGTTCTGCCTAACCTTCTTAGTTCCAAAGTCCAAAAATCCAAAGAGGACACTCTCCGATGTCACCACAAAAGTGTGCCCACCAAAATCAAGACATATTCATGATCCACAAAACACAAAGTGGGTGATCAGAAATATGATATAGGTAGATTTAGAATGTAGCCAACACTCCCAGATGTCTGTGAAGATTCTCAGTCATCCAGGTGAGTTTATCTGGAAGTTGAGTCCAATGAAGCTGTTTGGATGAACAGTGAAACGTTTCTCTCAAAAAAGAACTCCAGTAGCCATGACTCAACTTCCAGAGGAACACTCCCAGAGTTTCTCATCCTTGGTGTAAAAGGGTCTCTCAATACCTGAAGACATCTTATTGAAAGAACAGGCAACTGGGAAATTTTTCACTTTTACAAGAGAATGAAAACACCAGTAGGATGGTTTTTTTTTTCAAAATTGTTCTACTTGCTGAAGTAGATGGCCACCTCTTTGAAAACTGCTGCATGTGGAGGAGGAGGAGCTCTTTTTGATGGGGGAAGAGCTCTATGTGAGCCTGGAATCCCACATCAAACCAACCCCCCCCCCCCCGGGGCCCTGGGGGGGCCCCCTTTTCGGGCTTTTGGCCCTTTACATATCTCTGTGTGTGTGTGTGTGTGTGTGTGTGTGTGTGTGTGTGTGTGTGTGTGTGTGTGTGTGTGTGTGTGTGTGTGTGTGTGTGTGTGTGTTGTGTCATTACAGTTATGACCAAGCCTTCATGACCCCACGTCCATGGAGTTTTCTTGGCAGGAATACTGGAGTGGTTTTGCCAGTTCCTACTCCAGGAGCCTACAGCACCTGGTACTTCCTGGTGGTCTCCCATCCAAATACTAACCAAGTCTGATCCTGCTTAGCTTCCAAAATAAGACATGTACTTAGGGCATCTGTGGTACATTTAACGTGAGAAGGAGTGGCGGGTAGGACTAGAACATGCTTCCAGCATGTATTATTGACTCTAAATTCAATATCTGAACTAATGATAATGCAATTTTATAAGGAAAAGATGAAAGGGGAAAAATCTACCCTTGTGTATTTCTGGGAAGTTTTTTTTTTCCTCCTGAAAAGCAGTAATCATTAACTAGCTGAATTCTTGGATTCTGTTTCTTTCTTAGTGAGCTTTAAAGAGAAATATGTATTTCCTATTTGTATAACTTGTAATTCAGTTTCAGATCTTGGAGTTATTGTCCTCTGCAGATATATTATCAAGGTGTGAAGACTGTATATTTTACAAACAACAGATCTGAAAGAGAAAGTTTTGATCATAAAATTCAATGCATCGTTTGAAGTGAATAATTATACAGTTGGCAAGAGAGCACACTATGTATATTGCAGTTTTTACCTGTCATGGGAAATCGGGGCACAGAGTAAGAATAAAAACTGTAAAAGTGAAAGATAGCTGATTGCATGAGCGATGATCTCTAAGCCTGTATTTTTTTACAAATTAGTTTTTACATTAGTATGTTTGATGTTTAATGATTGTAACCTTAGCCTTTTGGTCCAAAAAGGATATGAACACCATATGGAACTTTGTAGTATTTGAAACTATATCTTGCTGACTGCTAAGCCTTTAATCCTCACATTTTTAAATCCAAGAAAAGAGGCACACAAAAAAGCAATTTTAGCTCAGAAAGGAATGTTCAAAGAAGATTTGGAAGAAATAGTAAGGTAAATAAATCAAGAATAAATCAATTTAGAAGGTGTAGGATTAAAAGGAGCAACAGTATGATTTTGTAAGAAAAGTGGAAAAATATGTTACCATCTTGAAAGAGGACAAACACATTTGATGGACGCTGTTAGCTTCCTACGTCACAACATTGACGCGTACCGATGACAAGTTTACTTAACAGGGTTTACTAAACTGCAAAGACTAGGATGCATTGATTGGTAATTGACTAAGCGGTATAGATGTTCCTGCAGGTCTGGACAGGTCCATAGACTCAGTCTGTACTCTCCATTCATGATGGGGAGAAAGGAGAGTGCAGAAGCAGAATTTTCTTAGCAAAGGAAATTATGTCATTACGTGGGATTACAATGGGATTAGGCAAGGCCAGAGATAAAATATTTTGAGGTCTTCAGCAGCAGCTAGATCCGATCAACAATTGTTTCCGTTATCATCTTCATTGTGGCTCACCACACCAAGAGGCTGCATTGGTGGGAACATAAGACAGACTAGGAGAATGGGCTAAGCCTTTTTTACTAGCAACCCCTCAGTGGTGGAACACACTGCCAAGAAAGTCGGGCTGGCTCCATCCATTGTGAGCTTCCCATAAGCAAGCAAAACTGCACTATTCCTAAAGGCCTTGAGTCTTAAATAATGACTTTCAAATAGGCTTTTAGAGAAAATCTTAAATGTACTTTTAAAAATGTGTAGAAACATTTTATAATAATGATTCAATCTATTTCCAGAAATGTTAATCTCTTCCTTGAGCCAATAACCAAATACATCTGTCTCTGCACAATTAGTAATCCACACTTTAGTCTATATATCCACCTTCCACCATGCAATTTTGGAAAGAAGCTAATATCAATAGATATGTATGTAAAATGCCAGCTAACATTGAAGCACAGCCATAAGCACATAGGTGGTTACCAACTACTCATGGGTACCTCCAGGTATATACCATGTGACAATAAAATTGTGTCTTTGTGCAGAAAATTGTCAGTGTGATTGATGATGCAGCAGCTCTTGTGGTTTGGTTACTTTTTTTATAAAGGGATGAGTAAAGTAGTACAACTCCCACATTTTTGCTTATTCTGTATTTTCTATGTTCAGGTGTGTGCGTGTGAGAAGGGCATACCTCAAAATTTTGCTTAGAGTAGCTGGTCCTGATATTTTTTTTCCTATTCTTTCAAAAATGTGTCTTTCTGATCCGAGCCTGTCAGCATTAACTTCTGTCTTGCCTTATCTTTCCTGAAATGCAGTAGTCAATTTGTATTACTGACATCTGTGACATTGCTTTTGTCTGACCTGGCTTCTTCTCATCCACCCACTTGTCACTTTTCTAGCTTAAAGTTTCTAGTTTTAAAGTCTCACCAATTTATTACTTTTTTTCTTTAGTGAAAACCCTGAGTGCATGTTTATTAGTAGAAACCATATCTCTCTTGGTGTGTTACTTAAATAAAGGAAAGTGTCATGCTAAGCGCAATTTGATTTCCAGCATGCTGACCAGAAGGATGAAGTATGAGGTATTTTATAGTTTAAAAACAAACAAAACTGGATATTGCCACTTTAGCTAATAAATTTACTTAAAATAATTAATTTCAAAACCTGAAGTACTCTTTTTCTTCTCTGTGTTGCAAAAGTCACCTCAAGCGTCAACGTAAGTCCTTTTTTAACATGTATTCCATAAATGTGTATTTCAAGTATCTGTGAAACATGTGCAGCTCTCCTGGAATGGCAGGATATGTTACTGTATTATTGGAAAATCTTGCAATGGTATGTAACAAATGTATGTTAGTTTAAAATTTATGATTTATGATATGTTTATGATTTAGGCCATAAAACCAAAATAAGTACATTTTGGCTATCTGGAACAACTTTATTAGCATTGGGAATTAAACACTTAAATGACTGCTGCAAACAGAAGGACAGATAACGTCCACTGAACTAAAAGAACACAACATTTGTTGCCTCTCTCAGGCTAGATCCCCATACTGGATACTGAATTCTAGGGATGCATGGTGACAATTATCACTAGCAGTGGTAGGAGACCTTTTCTTTCACGGGGTTTATTTTCTCTTTGAAATCAAATGAGAGGAAAATGGACAAGAAACGAACAGAAAGCAGTGGCCAAAAGAAGGGCTGTGACAGAGTGCATGTTTTGCATGCAAATATCTGAGATTTGGCCAATGGCATCTGGCTGAAACCACGGAGAGCTGCTGTCAGTACAGTGTAGCTGAAAACTGCCAGTCCATGAGCCCGAAAGGCCCTCATGGAGTCCAGTGTGGCCCACCACGACTGCTTGGCTCCGCACCTTCCTTGGCCTGTCATGCCTCCTGGCTGTCTCTCCCTCATAGCTTTCAGAAGCTCCCCCACCTTGAAGTACCCATTTCAAAAGCTTCCTCTGCACTTTTCACAAGAGAAAGGCTGGTGGATGAGATGGGGAAGACCTGTTCTGTTGAAAAGCCCCCTGCGCACTGGTTCCCTTGATCAGCTCCCCAGACTCTTCCTCTGTGTACTTGCTTCCCAAAATGGCCTGGAAAGAAGGGGCAAAGTTTGGTGCGGGTTTTTTTTTAAAAAAGAACCTATTGTGAAACAGATCAAAGAGCCCCAATTGAGAGATAAAGATGAAGGGAAAATATTGGCAGAAAGAGTGGAGTGAGACAGAAAATGTAAAGGGTGTGAAGAAGAAAATAAAGAGGAAAAATGTTTCTCTTTAGAAAAAGATAATCTTATGTACATGGGTGCAAATAGGTGACCAGTGGTAACTCCTCCTCTCTACAACTAACCGGTGGTTCCTGGTATGGCAGTCCAAGCGAATGCAGCCAGTAATGGAAAGAGGAGTCTCCCCCTCTAGTGTAAACTTCACTGAACAAGATAGATTAATGATATGGCTAAATGCAACATAGATTTCTCTGTTTCTCTACATGGAAAAGTTCCCCTATTTGCCCATTACTTTGAGAAGGAAGTATGAGGTTGGGAACAAGGACAGGGACCAAACTAAAAACAAAATATTGTTTCGTTAGATAACGAAACAAAAGGAAACGGGAAAGCAGTGGGGTTTTTTGTTTAAAACAAACCAATTTGTTTCATTTTACATGAAATGAATCCGTTCATTACTGTTCCATTTCATATGATTTAAAAAAAATTCTAATGAAATGAAACAAATCATGGGGAAATGAAATGAAATGAAACATAATTTTTCCATTTTGTGCCCATCCCTAGTTGGACTCTAGGTTTTGCTGAGGTTAGGAACTGGCAAGCCACTCCAGTATTCCTGCCAAGAAAACTCCATGGACATGGGGTCACGAAGAGTCGGTCACGACTGTAACAACGTAACACACACATCTACAAGTACCACAATAACCAAGGAAGTTATGGAGGCAGGGGTAGTGGTAGAAGAAATATATATTTATATAGTTGAATATTTAGCACAGTTAAAAGATATCCAAGCTTAATTATTCTTAAAGTATGGTCACAGAAATAACTAGGACTTAATTCTGTTGATTTCATTGCTCTGTTCTAATTACCATTTAGACGGGCTCCATCCCAGCAAGAACTCAATATGCAAAGTCACAAATTCCTTGAAAGAAGGGCAGTTGCTTTCAAAAGGTGTAACATGTGTTCTGGATCAAATGTATATTTTGCTTTTAAAATTCCAGATTTCTCAAGACAGGTCTGCCTTAATACTAAATTACTCCAAGACAACATTAACTCAAAAAGGAAGCTTTGGGACAAATATGTTCAGGGAACTCAAACATTTAAATACAACTACCATCGTAGCACTTCTGTATTTGTAGTAGAAAGAAGCACTAATCGATCTCCTTAACTGAAATGTCACACTGAAGAATTCCTAGGCAATCAAGCAGAAATATCCTATTTCTCATGACATATTCCCTTACTCTGTAGGAGGAGGCATGGCAAACGTATAGCTTTCCTTTTTCTTGAATGTCAGTGAGAGACAAAGACAAAGGCTTTGCAACTCTCTTAAAGTACCTCAGTGCCAGCATATTGTGGCCATGATGAATGAGATAATGTTTCTAAGACACCCCCTCTTTTGTATCCTGAAAGTCCCTAAGCACAGGTGCCAAATGTAATTCCGAATCAGCTGGGTGAAAGGAGCCTGGTCTGCTGGGTGAGTCACTGTAGGTAAAACAGTAACTCAACACGATGGCAGCCAGTCTAGGGAACAAGTTAAAGCAGGCTCCATGCGGGGTTTTTTTTTGTTCCTATGTATTGGCTTTAACAGTGGGAGAGTGGGAGTTAGTGGAGGAGGAGGCAGCAATGTGTCGATCCTTCAGCTGTTTATTGTCCCAAAATAGGCAGAAATAACTTCCTGGTAAGCAAGGACTTGCTGGAACTGTGGGTGGTTGTTAACAGGTACCGACGGATCTCCTGCAGCTAACAAGGACTATCTCTAAGCTATGAAGTTTTGCAAGTTTTGATTCCCTTGGGTTGTTTGTTCTGCACCTTAACATGGTAGCAAACTAGTAGGATAGGTTTCTTTATCGTTGCAATCCAGGCTGGAAGGGACCCCAGGTATGATGCCTCCCCAACAGATTTGTTATCAACCTCCAGTCAAGGATATTAAATTGGACCATAATAAATACTCGGAGTACCATATTTTGTTGTTACATCATTAACATTTTATTATGCAGAGTTCCCTATGTAATTCCCTTCAGTGGTAGAATATAAGTCTTCCACACAAATGTCCCCAGTTCAGTTGTTGGTTTTGCCACTAAAGACTCCTACTATGAAACCCAAGATTACTCTGCGTTTGTGTCCAGAGTGCTGTGCAGCTTAGTTTAATTTAGAATAAAGCCACTTGCTAGGTTCTCAATTGCAAAAGCGTTAATGCTGCCTGGCCAACTCACAATTTCTCTCTGATTTTTTTTCCACCTAAGTGTTAATATGTATCAGTGTCAGCAGAATTATTTGCCATTATCTAAAAGTTTCTCAAACTCTAATTATATGGCACCCCATGGAGTTCCTACAGCTGGAGGTCTTTCTTGTCACTGTATAACCTTAGTTTCTGGGTGTTTTAAACTTTTGGTAGATTAATTCAAATTGAACTGAAATTCAGCATATAAAGCAGTTTGACTGGCAAATGTGAAATGAGTGAAAGCCCTTTCAAGTAATGCATATGGTTTTATACTTACATTTAAGTTCTCAGTTGCAGTCTAACATTTTATCACCCAAATAAATACTGTCTCATTCTTTTCCATATTTTTATAAGAAGTTTTTGCATAAGTGAACACTTAGGGACAAGTGTTCTTATAAGAACATAAGAAGAGCCATGATGGATCAGGCCAAAGGCCCATCTAGTCCAGCTTCCTGTATCTCACAGTAGCCCCACCAGATGTGTTTGGGAGCGCACGAGACTAGATATCTGTCTCCTGATACCACTCCCCTGCATCTGGCCCTTGAAGTACCCTGGTTTTAAGCCTGGAGATGCCACATCTCTATCATGGTTTGTAGCCTGTGATGAACTTTTCCTCCAGGAATCTGTCCAATCCCCTTTTGAAGGCATCCAGGGCAGATGCCATCACCACAATGGGCAAAATGTTGTTGCATAACCTTTGCACCTGATATGATTTGAATGGGTGCCAAAAGCATTTAATTTTAAATGTGATTACATGCAGGAAAAAAACTGCATTTGAATCATGTTTAACATTTTGAAATCAATATTTTTAAAAGGTGACTACACAATTTGAATGAAAGCAGATTTTTTTTTCCCTTTGAGAAGCCGTTTTTTTTTGGGGGGGGGTGGAAAGTAAGGAAATTTACTGAGTTTCAGACATCTGGGTTATACACTCACAAAGTGGGTCTCCCAGAAACATGCCATTGCACAATTGGCTTAGGGAAACCCAATCTTCACCAGACTTGGAGGTATTGTAGAGGAGATTCAAGGTAAGCTTCCATGTCATTTTGGTGTCATGAGGTGCCCTCTGGGGCCATTTTATAGCATGATAAAAATAGCTAAAAATCTATTGGGGGTTGTTGATTCATACAAATATGACTTGATGAATTAGCCTTTTTGGAACAAATTTTGCAGTTCATTTTTAAATGTATGCCTATCTCTACTTCCTATCACCCTTTTAGATTCCAGGGCTCCCTTGGGCTCCATTTTGTCTTGAGAAGGCCTTTGAAAGCCTCAAGACTGCAAGGGGGGATCCTTTAAAGGTTTTTAGAATGTCATTGCTACATCAGCAGTGGCAGTCCTGATCCCAGCAGTCGTGATCCAGGGATGATTTTTTTGAGTTTTAAAGGCTCCCCTGCATCTCAAGGCTTCTGAAGACTTCCCTAGTGTAACAGGAAGTGTAAGGGCTTAGGACTGCTGGAGAGTTCATTGGCTTAGGTCTCTGTCTGTGGAGCCAAGGTTAGAAGTTCAATCCCTCACTGTGCCTCCTTGAGAGGGGCTAGAGCCAATGATCCATAGGGTTACTTCTATCTCTGCAGTTCAGAGTTCAAAGGAGGATTGGAAACAAGGATGATGGGAAGGAGGGAACAAGAAGCTTTAAGTTAGTATAAATTAAATATCTTCAGCACCCAATTTGAGTGGTGCTAGACACAAAGTTATGGGACAGGATTTTACCTGTCATGTCTTAAAGTAGATTTAAACTGCCTTCTAGTTTAACAGTCATAAAAATTAGAACATGGCCTTGTTATAAATGTTTCAGACCTAGTCTTACAGTAGCCATACCATGTGGCAAAATGGGTATATGACCTCATGCAGCCTCACACAAAATACTTGGATTGTTATCCTAAGATTTAAGACTATTTAGTTAGAAATAGAAAAAAGTTCAAATTGTCAGCATCTCAAGGCCAAGCAAAAACAAGGGAACTGAAATATGTAGCTGAGTGCAAGTGCCAGAATTTCTCTAGACTCATATCTACTGGCTTGAGAGTTCAATATTATTCCAGCTTTGGGTGTGATTGCTATCTTTCAAGAAAGAAACAGGTGGGTTGAAATTACTGGTAAAATGCTCTGTGTATTGAGTGTAGATGATGTCATCAATCTTAACTGGAAAAAGGCAAAAGAGTACTGCTGGAAGGCTATTTTGTGGTGAATGTGACTTGTATGCAAAGCAGTGGAAGTCACAGGCCTCCTGAAATTGCCAATGGAAGCCTTTAGAACTGCTGGGCAGCCCAGTAATTTAGGCATCTGCTGTGGAGCCAGAAGTTATGAGTTCGGTTCCCCAGTATGCCTTGTTGAAATAAGCTGGACCCAATGATCCATGTGTCTCTTCCAGCTGTGCAGGTCAAAAACTATTTTTATATTCTGCAGTGATTTTGCTGCTGATTGTGTCATCGACATTGTGCACAGAGAGCTACGCAGCAAGATTCCAGCCAATGTGTTTTTTTTTAAACTATAGTACTGTTAAAGATGTGTTAATAACTGCTTTACCAGTGTGAAGCTTCTTTATTTTCAGTACATTGGAATTTTATGGTGTTTAATCAGATTTTTTTGTTTGGCATGGAATTTAAGATTAGTGATGCATTTTAGGATAGGTGAGTTGAAGCAACTCCAACCCAAACTCCTAAGTATTAAAAATTAGACCAGCAGCTTTACTCTTAGAAGTAAACTGTGTGGTGGGGGAGAGTAAACCAGCATTTAATCCACTGAAAATGGGCAACTTGTTCTTCTTGGTATGTTGTTAATTTGTCCCTCCTGTGTTCAACTCACTCACCTTTTGCTAAAGGAAATAACTGTTCTGTTGTGCTGGAGGGAAAACCTCTTTCCTTTCGCCTTTTTTGTTGTGATGGAGAGCAAACTATGAGGGCTCCTCCTTGGTGATTTGCAGCACACTTGCACATACAGTTTACAGAGGCCTAGCCAGGATTTGGAGTGCCTGGGGACAAAGTTCATGTTTGCGCCCTCCCTACCCCCCCC
>JAHTLZ010003518.1:8351547-8369703 GCA_023846285.1 Phrynocephalus versicolor | reverse complement strand
TGTGTGTGTGTGTGTGTGTGTGTGTGTGTGTGTGTGTGTGTGTGTGTTTAAAAAACAAAAATAAAATATTTCAAGGCTACTAGAGAGAAAGATCACAGGGCTGGATGTTCCTACTGTCCATAATATTATACCCAACATAGTACATCATCAGAATACCACCCACAGTCATGCCTTTCATCTTGTAGGAAATGAAACAATTGATCACCCAGGGAAAACTCAGTTCAAATCATTTTGGTTTGGGGGGAAAAAGAAGTCGTCCTCAGCAGTAGGGGAAAAAAACCTCTGTGTAGGAAGCAAAAAGAATCAGTTGGATTCAAATTGGACTTCATGCCATATGATCAGTAAAACAACGTGAATTCATCTGTTTTACACCTGCAGCAAACCACACCGTATTTGACCATGTAGTCATAAGAAGCAAGCAAGAACGTTTTATCTGTCCATTTCAGAGATAGAACAATTACTTTTTTGGAGTAAAAGCTCCAAAGTTTTCCAAGTCAGTTCTTGAATCCCATGAGGACGGGCAATCTGAGGGAGAAATGTCTTAAGAAGCCCCATCTGTTATATTCATGCAGATACTGTGCTTGACGACATCTGAGTAGAAGTGTTTGTTTCATTCCTGCAGCTCAGAATGACAATTATCAAGATTTTCCCTTTCAGGGTGATACTACCAGTGTTTGTGCCTAGTTTTCACATTTTAAGCTTCTTTCCCCAAAATTCCAGAAGTACGGTTTTGTTACGGGGGTTTTGGCACCAAAACACACACACACCCAAATATATATTCCCTTTAAAGCATGAATTCTTTGAAAGAACAACATTTTAATTGGAAACAGACTTCTTTTGTGTATAAAAGCTTTTGGGTGGTTCATGCCACTGATAATGAAACATATGCTGGCCTTTTTCGGCCTGGTACAGGAACATAAATCTCTGAGAGACTGGTGGTTTTCAGTGAGGTGTCCAAATGTGCAGGCAACCTTTGAGGAATGAGGTTCTGTCTGCATAATGAGGACGGAGTATTCAGAATGCTGTGAGTGCACTTAAGGGGGTGGGGGGGAGAGGTCCCCTCAGGTACACCTGATGACAGTTTTAAAAAGCTATGTACTTGCAGGTCAACATTTTGTATTAACAGTCATTTGATGATGAGTCAACATTTTAGGTTACCATTTGTGATGGTGTTAAGTAAATAATAAATGAAAATGCTTCTGAAATTCATGTTAGAACCTGTGGAGTGGAAGTAAAATATTCTTTATTGCAGTGCAAATACTTGCTAGGAATATGAATGATTTTGTTCCCTCGGATATTGAAAGGGAATTGTTTCCCCATGTGTAATGATTTGTTTTCCCATTGTCTTAATTAGAACATTGTAAATCAATCTGAGATCAAATCTTGTTTACATTTAAAATCAATGGCTGAACACACAGTATTCAGTGGCATTTCCATCTTCCTTTGGAAATTTGTCATTCAAACTACACACACACACAGCAGTTATTTCCATTTCAAAGCCGTGGCTTGAGTTCTTGCATATTTATACAATTTTTCAAGCTGTAGAAGGAAAAGATGGGCTGCTTGACAGGCTGGCATTATCTGTAGGCTATTGTTCATGCCGTTGAAACCAAGTTAGCTTTTACCTATTTCTATTTTATCATTTGCTTCACACCTTCAGCAGGGCTACACTATCCACCTGACCTACTGAAATTGAAAATGTAACCTTCCTAAAATAACAGATGAGGGATTCTTTGTGTTGACATTTTGTGTGGGTCTTATTCTCTGCGCCTGTGACCTACCGCATGGAGAAACTTCTAAAAATTACCAACTTGCAATACTAAAGACAGTTATACCCTTCTGAGGGGGTCTAGATTCCCTGAACTACACCTGCAGTGTTAACTCTAATGATCATAGAGGTTGAAAATAATAAGAGAAATGAAGAATAGAACAGAGCTAACTCTCCTCAAGAGTGTTTTCCCTCTTCGAGAATGTTTCAGGGTGCTCATAACTTTGTTCTTGCATTGAAAGAAATAAAAAAGGCCTATCATATACACACAGAGAGAACCATGGATGGAGAAAATTTCCTCTGAAATTCCAAAATGGTAGATAATGAAAAACTGGAGAAGAGTTTAAGTGTACAAAACCATAAAACCCAAGCAAATATGTTTACAATCTTCTGTTTAGTTTGTTTTGAGGGGAACGAATAGATCTGTGAAAGGGCACAGATGCTTGAAATCAAACTGGATGATAAACTGTATAATTACTGTAATTGCAAACTCTGAGTGGGATCCAAAGAAAAGCACAACTAGAATTTTCTCCCCCAACACAGATCAGAGCATGATCAGCTGTGCCTTCTGTTCATGCCACCCAGCCAGTGCATTTCAAAACTAAGGGGATTGTCAGAACCAAGTTGTGATATGGTGTAGAGGTTCTCTGTTGGAAAGAGTTTAAAATCCCACTGGTATGCCTGATCTCTTTGAAATGCATGAAGAATCTCTTGGGAAAATGTATATATAATGTGAAAATTCTCCCCACATCTGTTTTTGCAAAATTTAAGCAATTTGGCTCACTTGAATGGAAAGAAAAACAATTCCCCAGTGGCCCAAATTGTAATGGTAGTCCTAGGAAAAAAGATCCTGTTGGCCTGGAAAGATGACGTGTTGCAAGATGCTTCCTGATTGGAGCTTCGCCCTGCGTGACCCAAAGGAAGATATGTCACTGGTTGATTTTGTTCGGAGGCTGTGTCCCAGTTCCAAATGGAAGATGTGCTGTTGTGTTTCGTTTCAGAACCGGACCTCTTCCGAAATGAAATGCCTATCTCTAATGGCTATTTTAAAAATCTAAAAACTATCTAAGAATAACAGTAACAGTAACAATAAATAACTATATGGGTTCAAATTCCCCCTTGGCCATGGTTACTCACTGAGGAATGGGGTTGTAGTGGTAGTTCTGATAAAACCAGTCCTTAAATATCACACATACCTTGAAAACTATTAGTTCTGCTATCAGTTAGAAGTGAATAGATGGTGTGCAGTACTATGTAATTAGATGTCTAAACATCTCAATCCTCATGTTGCAGGAGCCCTTGAGCCTCTAGGACAGTGGTGGTGAAGCTTTGGCACTCCAGATGTTTTAGACCACAACTCCCACAATCCTTTGTCATTGCCAATCTAAGCTCAAAATTCTGGGAGTTGTGGTCCAAAACATCTGAGTATCAATGGTTTGCCACCAGTGCTCTAGGGGCTCTAATGCCCATCCTTCTTCATTACCAGTGTGGATGGCAGTGGGACCTACCATTATGGATCAACTTGTGCATTTTCCACTACTGTGAAGTAGTTTTCCATTCCCTGGAGATTAGTGTATGCTTGAATATGGTTTTTTGTACTTTGAAGAACCTGGAAAGGAATGACAGTACACCAGGAAAAGTGTCAAGTTTTGTAGACTCTTGGAAGTTTTGGAAATAAGACCATCCTCATCTTGTTACCATAGCTAAGCCACTGCAGAATCTTAGCCCTGAGATTTTTGGAGGCTGTAAAGCACGATAGCTTATCTTTCAATGGAAAAATGTTTAAAGTGGCGTTGTCTTCTGCTTTTCTGCCAGTACACTAGTTGCACTGTACATTGCCCTCTGGTGTTATCTTGTCTTCAGATATAAAATTCAGAGAACATATCTGTCTAGCTCCTGGGACGGTAACCTTTGATTCTCCAGATGTTTAGACTACAACTGCCATAGTCCCTTATAATTAGTAACATAGCCTTGGAATTCTGGGAGTTATAGTCAAAAACATCTGGAGGGACAAAGGTTACCCTCCCCTGGTCTAGCTAAACATACTTGCTTGCTTGTTTCAGTGTTGGTTGTTGGATGTTTTAATATTTGACCCTTAGACATGGACATTATCTATTTTTGAAGTGTTTTAGATTTGTTGTATATTGTTTTGTATTTACATCTCATGTAAACAAATTGGAGATCTCAGACTATCTATCAAGCAATGTACAAATTATATGAATAAAGTAACATTCAGGAAAATGTTTGGGGGTTGGAAATGGAAGGTGGCTAAAAATGTTCAAAAATAAGAGAATTAAGAGGCAAGTAATCAGCCACAATGTTATGGATGTTTTTAATACCAGTACCTGTGTTTACATGTGTGGTTGGAAGCAGAAGTTTTGGATAAAAGCAAATATTTGGAAATCAAGTGTTGTACTAGTGTGACTTCATCATGCACAGAGTTTATAAAAAAAAGGATTTCAATATACTGTAAGTAGCTATACAAGCCAGTTGCTGTTCTAAATGTTGGAATAGCTTCACCTTGACATGTTTAGAATATGTGATATGACAGTTTAAAATTTATTGTGTCTGGTATTTTGTGATAATGGGCGTGGTGGCTCAGTGGACCAAGGCACCAAAACTGTAGACTGCAAAGTCGGCAGCTTGGCGGTTCGAATCCTGGGTGCCACGCAGCGGAGCGAGCTCCCGCTGATAACCCCAGCTCCTGCCAACCTAGCAGTTCGAAAGCATGTAAATGCAAGTAGATAAATAGGTACCGCCGTAAAAAGCGGGAAGGTAAAACAGTGTTTCCTTGCAGCCATGCCGGCCACATGGCCATGGACTTGTACAACACTGGCGGACACGACTAGCCCCTAGAGTCAGACACGACTCGCATGCATATGCGGGGGGAACCTTTACCTTTTTTATTTTGTTATACTTCTTGTGTGGGGAGGGAGATGTCTATGTGTGTGCAAGTTTGCACTAGGATAGGCTGTACTATTTGGACCAGTTTATTCTCACTTGCCTCCAAAACCCAACAGTGAACATATAACATAATTAATACTCTGTTTGGTGTTTTTTTTTACTACTTCTCTGTTTCATTGTTTGTAAAGATAGCAGACTCCATGTGCAATAGTTAAGCTGTTGTTTATATGCAATAGGATCTTAACTACTGGCTTACCTCTCCTCCGCTTCAATTTACAGATGTTTGGAACATCCGATACTGCTGTGGCCCCGCTTCCATCATCTGCCTTGCCTAGAGGGAACAAGCTCAACTTTTTGTCACCCGAGCACAACTGTGTTTTGCACTGATTGTCCCTTCATCTCCACATGGCCTTTCTACTGGTGTCAGCATACCTTTTGCTGGCTCGTGCCCATGGTGCTCCGGTTGAGAATGGGGCTCTCATGGAGACACTGAAATCCCAAGTTGTGTTGTTCGGCAATAAAAGTGAGCACTATTCAGCACAAGTGAGACCACCTGGAACCAGCAGGCGGATACCTCAGACAATCATCATTGGAGTTCGTAAAGGAGGGACCAGGGCTTTACTGGAAATGTTGGATGTTCACCCAAATATTGTGGTGGCTGCCACAGAAGTTCACTATTTTGACTGGGATGAGAATTACATGAAAGGAATAGACTGGTACAGGAGCCTGATGCCATTTTCATATGAAAATCAAATAACTATTGAGAAAACACCAGGCTATTTTACTTCACCACAGGCTCCCGAAAGGATTCATGATATGAATAGCTCTATTAAACTGCTGCTTATTCTAAGAGACCCCACAGAGAGAGTTATCTCTGATTATACCCAAGTCTATTACAATAGACTGGAAAGCCACAAGCCTGTTCAGCTCTTTGAAGACATTGTTATTAAAAATGGAGCCCTTAATACCAAATACAAGGCTATCCAGAGAAGTCTGTATGACATCCATATGGAGAGGTGGCTTAAACATTTCCACTTGGATCAGATTCACATAGTTGATGGAAACACTTTGATCAAGGACCCTCTTCCTGAATTGCAAAAAGTGGAAAGATTTCTGAACCTGCCTTCCAGAATCATGTCTTCAAATTTTTATTTCAACCAGACCAAGGGGTTCTATTGCATTAGGAGTGATGGAAGAGAGAGATGTTTACATGAATCAAAAGGGCGCCCGCACCCTGTTGTCAACAGTACTGTTTTAGAGCAACTTTACTCCTACTTCAGAGAGCACAATGCAAAATTTTATAAAATGATTAATCATTCTTTTGATTGGCATTAGTAACTTATGTTTTGAAGGCAAAACTTTTTTTCTTTTGGAAAAAAAATTGCCCTGCAGTAATTTATTTTCAAGTACTTCCTGATAAACTCTGGATTCTATTTGTCTTGATGTGAAGACCAGAGTTTTCTTCCCTGGGGTATAACACTGGGAGTCTATTGTGGTAAATGAAAGGCACTCTTTATTGTACAGCTTAATATTGGCTTGTAACTACTGTAATGAACATGATTGCACCAGTTCAAGGCCACTGACTTCAATGGAGTTATTTCAGAATTACACTTGTATAGCTGAACTGACTCATTTTTCTCTTTTATTCAAATTTACGAACAAATGGAGTTTCACAGGAAAGCATTCTTTAACAATGTTTAAACATATATGTACCTGAAATTGTATTATTCTAGCTTCCAGGTTTTGTTGGCTGCTTTTATTTTTCTATCCAACACCTTGACAGTAGGATTGATTTCCAGACTTTTTCATACAGTCAAATAAGTACAGTATATGTTATATGAAAGGAAGGTTTGGGCTGGCTCCATAGCAGAGTTTTAAATCTTTCTGTGATAGGAAGATTGTATAGTATACCCCACTTAAATGAGGCTTAAGGTCAAGTATAATTTTGAATTGCTAAAATTTTATTCTCTATATAGGGTCACCATATTAAGTAACTCAAATATTGCCCCCTTAGGTACAGAACCACTTAATTTGTTTGAGGAAATGATAAGCTTTCAATATTCCCAATACAAACAAATTAGGACCCTAAAAATAATCTCATTTTATACAATAGGCATCAGGAAATATCATTTTAATCACATTGATTCTGAGTCACATGTTTAAAATTATACCCTTCATCAATACCTAATTATTGGTCTTGTTTGTATTTTGTAAACATTTGTTCTAATAGTTTATATTACTAATTTGGCAAAACATTTATTTGAAAAAACAAAAATTACATGCCTGTTCTCCAATGGGTGCAGTAACTTTTGTAATATCTACTTGCAGAACATAAGATGTACTCAGAGTGCAAAGTAACTTCATGTGATATTGTATACTATACACACAATATTCAAAATATCAAGTATGGGTTTCTGATTTATCTATAAACTATAAATCTACATGGATGCATTAGAATTTGTTTATTTATAATATATATTTACCTACCAATGTATTTGTGTTATCCCTTTCCAAACATTATCTTTTCATAGAGAATTCATAGACAATTATTGATCAGTGTGCTATTAATTTGTTTTCTTTATCTGTACATTTTTTCTAGATGCATTTTTTTTGTAAAAAAATATGAAGTTGAACATTGGCCTTTATGTTTTACAGGATCGAATTCACACTCCTCTTCAGGCTTACAAACCATTTGTGTAATCACTTGCTAGTCTGTCAACAGATTTATTCTCTATTCTTTAAATAGCCTTATATGATGAGCTTAAAATCAAGCTGGAGGTGACCTCAAAGATCATCTAGTCAACTCTGTTGATGTTGATGCAGTAGAAATCCACGACTCCATCATCTCTGATAGGGAACAATCCAGCATCCAATTAGAAATACTCTTAACAAAGGGAAGCCTGTTTCCATCTGAAATGCTTGTCAGATCCACTGTGAAACTGGGATCTGTCCATCTAGTTGGACACCAGAGATATAAACATGAACTCGGTGGTTCGCTCTACACTTTGCCACAAAAATGTATTTCAAGGCAACCATTGTTATTGCCTCTTAATTAACTGCCTAAATATACAGTAGGACCCCCGTATCCCCTGATTCATTATCCACTGATTCAGTTATCCATGGTTGGCAGAGGAAAATAATTAAATAATTCGGCAACCACAAAGCAAGCTATTGTCACAAATAGCATCTGTAAAGCAAGCTACTGTCACAAACAGCAGCCATAAAGCAAGCTACTGTCTCAAAACAGCAGTCATAAAGCAAGCTACTGTCAGGAAACAAGTTTGGAGGTGGGTGGGCAGGCGTTCTCTCTCATCCATGGTTTTCATTATCCACGGGAAGGCCTGGAACCAATCCCCAGTAGATACCGGGGTCCTACTGTATGTAACTCCTGAAATCTTTCCTCACAATCTGGGCCGATAGGTTGGTGCCCACCACATTTGCCATCTTCCTCTCTGCGTGTTCCAGTTTATCCCCTGCCTCACCGACACCTTGTGGTCTACTAAAGCCACTAGCTCCTTTTCATATGTACTACTGCCAAATCCTATGACACTCCTCTTATACCTTTACAGATGATCATTCCAACCAGCAAGCCAAGTTCTCTGTTAAGATTCATTTTGTTGTGTTTGGCCCAGTTCCCCATCCAGTCAAGATCAAAGTGTATCCTGTTTCAGTCTTCTAATGTAACCACTTTCCCACCACGCCCTGTTTTTGTGTTATCTGTCAATGTACTTACAGTCATATGTTACTAATACAGTCAATAATTTTCAGTCAGTTTATTTATATACCACGTATGCTATGATGTCGTGCTCAAAGGAGTCCACAAAATAAACAGCCTAAAGACAAGAACCATACATATGATCTACCATGAGCCAAATTCAACAACAACAAAAAAGATATTGACTTCTTTTCCCAGACATCCAGATCATGGTTTTATGATCCATTGGGGGGTGGGGGAGGGCTGTCCTGAGTGAGAAGATTGTTCCCTCCTACTTCCATTGGATTCTGCTGCTCCAACAACACATGACCTGTGTTGGATCCTATTCAGAGCTTGGGAGTGACTATCCCCCAATAACTGAAATATAGTTATATATTTCATTACATGTAACCGGTTATTGTACAACTAGTCATATTACATTATGATTGTATGTTAGTGGGCAGTATCATGTTAACTTCTTGGAATGATGGAGGAGAAGCATTACAGGGCTTAACTGCTAGCTTGTGATATGTGCCTGCTATTTTGCCTTCTGCTCTTCTGTGGGTCCTGAGGCAACAGTGAGATGAGTGGGAGGAGAAAGTGATTTGCATCACAGGCCAGCAGTCTGGTTTTAACTAACTATAATTTAAAATTTACAAGTGAGAAATGCTTGCCTTTTATACCTATAATTATACCAGCAATTAAATATTTTGAGTGCCTTGAGTGCTACAACTGTTGCCAATAACATTTTAGAAGTATTTTACAGCAATACAAGATATCAAAGCATAGCAATAAGAGAGTATGTAATACCTATACTGTTAATAGTACACTTCTGTAGTGAGAAGCAGTTGACTTCCATAGACAAGTTGCCAAGGAGCATGAACAGAATGGTGTCCTTCTCCTCGTGTCCTACTTTTGAGCCTTCTAGATTTATATTTATCTGGTTGTCTGCTATGTGCATCAAATACAAGACCGTTTATGTTCTTGGCTTTATTTATGTCATTATTATTGCCACATAAAGCAAATGAGTAAAAAAGAAGTTTTAGAACAAAGTATCTGGTCCATCTCAGACGTACAACCAAATGGAAACGTTGAAGCATAATTACTGTAAGGTCACCTTCAATCAACATGACAACTTCTCACCAGGTTCCTCAATAAGAAGCCGAGAAACGGCACCCTGATCTCCATAGCAGGATTTGTCCTGGTCGTCTCTCAGCAGCTAACAGCCAAGAAAGGCAACTCATGCCAAAAAGGGGGGGGGGGAGTAGAGAGAGCAAACCAATCTGCCCCGTCATGCACCAAACAGGACAAATGTCCTTCTGAATGGGCTCATATTGATTTGAACTTGATGGCAGTTTGTAAAAAGTGTTCTTGGCCAAGCACTCATGGGCTAATTGATCAATTCTGTGTTCTACATCTTTCACATTGTAAAGTGGATGGCTTAGCAGTAGCTGCCTAGATCCTGGTCCCCCCGCGCGCCCCCCCACTTCTTTGAAGATGAGGTTATGAGACTTGAGTTTCATGCCAAGCACATGTTGCGTAGCAACTCCCAAAACCTGTAGACAAAGACTTTAAGACCACTTTTAAAACTTCCTTTAAATAGTAATTACATGCTGTCAGACTGATTCCAATGTCTGGTGGAATTTTCCAGGGTGTTTCGGTATAATGTACAGAGTATGCAAGTGGTTTACTATTCCCTTCTTTTAGCCAATGCTCCAGGATGTATTTCATCTTGTCCATCAGACAGATTTATTTAGGGTGGCAAGATGCTTCCATCCAACATCTTTACTTTAGTTGGGCAGCAGTTCTCTCCTTCCATCAATTAATCTGGTTTTGCCAAGCTGAACACAGTTCCATTGGGGGAGATACCTGATACAACGTAGTTGTCACCCACTAACTAGCATTTGCATCTGACTTACCATTTTCATGTTCTTTCTCAATCAATCAATCAATCAATCAATCAATCAATCAATCAATCAATCAATCAATCAATCAATCAATCAATCAGTCAATCAGCCTTTATTGGCATACTGAAAAAAGAACAAAACAGCACAGTTACAATACAGATTTCAAAAGATAATGTTAAATTACAAAACTATCAACTCAGTACATCTCTGCCTGCAGGCCCTGCAGGCCCTGAAAAAGCTGCCACATTTTCTATCACAGCAGACTCTCCTGATGACAGAAGATACCTCAAATTATCAATGTCTGAGCAATGCCTCTTCTTCAATAGGAGTGGATCAAGTTTTTTATGAAAATGATCATAAAATGGACAGTACAGAACCATATAGGAGTGTGATTCCACTCCACCCAGAACACAGGAACAGCACCTGTCACTGTATGGAGTCCCATTGAATCTCCCATACAACACTTCTGATGGGATGGCTTTGCATCTAGCACGAGTATAGGCCCTCCATTCCTCAGGGCATTTTAACAAGTAAAGGTAATGAATAGTGTGTTCAGCTTGACCTGGGATCTGCAAGCTCATTGGGAACAAATTGAGTGTGCAGCACTCTTTATATCCTGCATTTGTATATATAGAAACCTGCATTTTATCTACTTCTATGCTTCCAATTGGGACAATGAGCCTAGGGTGTCTATTGCAATACCCATAGCACTGATTTTTTAAATTAATTTATTTGAACCTATGGAGCTATGGAGTCTTCAAGAAGTCGGTAGAGCAGGCTGTCCTGGTCAGTATTATAGTATACTCTGAGCCAAAATTTAATAGATCAAAGCCATACCTTTGTCTCCATCAGAGGTTGTCCTGCCTCTAAACATAGTGTTGCGTAAGAGACACATCTAGGTGTGCCTAGGATTTTCCATAAAAAGCAGGCTTGAGTTCATTCCACTGTGCGGTCAAGGGTGTTCATCTAAATAGGGATGCCATATAACAGTTGTGAAATGACTTTAGCATTGAACACTTTGAGGGCCGCTGGAACATAACTAGAGATGGGCTTTTCATTTTGGAAATACAAAATGAAATGTGGGAGCCTAGGTGGTGTTCAGTACCAGAGGAACACAATCAACCAATCCCTTACCTTGCGCTGGGCTCACATGGGGTTAACTCCCAAATGTTGTAAGAACAGAGTGAAAATGGAATGAAAGCAAATAAAGCAAATTAATTAATCAACAAAAGCAGTAATCTATCTTCATAAACAGACGAAATATTTGAAAAGTCAGTTTGAAAAGGATTTGGTTAGGCTTCTGTAAGTTTGGCCACCTTCACTCAACCAGCTGGCAAAAAGCTTGTGCATCTCTGTGAAAAAGATACTTGTATGGCATTTAAAATTTACATTTCAACGAATGCTGATCAGGAAGGATTACTGATGCATAAATCTGCCTGCCTTGTCAGCAGAGCCTTCATTCATTATTTGCTCAGCAGTTCTGGGAAAATGGTAGAGAATGAATTTATTTAAACAACTGGCAAATATCAATAAGTTATACCATAGCAACATTCCCAAAGTAAAATTTCTTGCAGGGTCCATGATTTACTGAGATAAAAAGGTAAAAGGTAAAAAGGTTCCCCCCACACATGCGGGCTAGTCATGTCCGACTCTAGGTGTGGTGCTCATTTCTGTATTCAAGATGAACAGCCAGTGTTGTGCAAGCCCATGGCCATGTGGCCCACATGACTGCACGGAACACTGTTTACCGTCCCGCTTTTTATGGCAGTACCTATTAATCTATTCGCATTTACAGGCTTTCAAACTGCTAGGTTGGCAGGTGCTGGGGTTAACATCAGGAGCTCACTCTTCTGTGTGGCACCCAGGATTTGAACCTCTGAGCTGCCGACTTTGTAGCAGACAATTTTCAGTGCTGTAGACCGCTTAGCCGCTACTCCATTTTATTACTGAGATAATCCTGTGCTTAAAGGCAAGGGGAAAATCAGCATACAATCTTACTTATAAAAGGTGTGATGCATGCTTACTTAGAAGTATGTTTCATTAGCAAAAATCCAGTTGCATTCAGTCGTTCATGGTCAATGTGTGTATTTTGCAAATGTAAAGGGTTTGTGGGCATAGGTACTGCCCATTGTGTTCAAAACAGTGAATTGTGTGTTTGATAAATGCAAACTAGAGATTATTAGTGCAATCACAGGGTGGTCCACCCATGGAGCAGTTACTTTCAATAGTTGCAAATTGGTTTCTGGCCACTGTGTTCAACAGAACTTAGCTTAAAGTCAGTTTGTTCAGGACTGCTGCCATACAGTACCAACAGATATCTAACCATTCAACAATAAGCCCCATAAAAGTGGGTATAAAACATCTAAGAATGAGTTCCAAGGTGGAGTTCCAAAAGACATCAAACATGAAATATTGCTGAAATAACATATTATTAGAGCAGCTTTCCAAATGCAGTATCATCAGATTGTTTTGGACTAGAAGGCTCACCATGCCCTGCCATGATGGCAAATAAATTGTAGATGATGGAAGCAGAGTCCTCAACCAATTGAAAGGTGGGGAAGGACTCCTTTTGAGAGGCTACCTTAGAAAATAGAATATCTGGATCAGTCAAGTGACAACGTGATGGTATTCTAAAGTACGGAGGACACTGAGAAGTTACTCTTGGCTGTATTTGCGCAGAACTCAAAAGGAATGCTTTATGACAGAAGACAATAAAATGAAATATTGTGAACAGCCATCCTCTATAAAAATAAATAAATCAACCTTGTTAATTAGCTACCTGGAGGGTACATGGCATCTTCTGCCTTGGAGAGGAGTAAAGAAAAGTTGGTGAGAGTCACCTGTTCAGATGCAGGTGTAGGTTTTTCTACTCAGGATGGACATTTTCACCTCATGACCCTTGGGCTTCCTTTTGTCTCGGAATCCTATATTTTTTTAAAAAAAGTTTTTTTTAAAAAAGCCCTGAGCTTATGCCTTCAAGAACTCGCTGGCACTCTGAAAATTTAAGCTGTTGCTTATTAAAAATTAATTTGATCCCCTTTCCTGTTGCTAAGATACAGACATCAAGATGCGGCTTGCCGTTTTTACTCCATTTGCAGAAAACTAGCTGTGGTGATGATAAAATGATCTTTTTCCCCCCTTGCCCATTTTCCCAGACACAGACTTTTAACACTGTAGCCTAATTTAGCACTTAGGAGACCATCTGTGCAACTTCAGGTTGCTCTACATCCTTCTCCTTTTGCCCCAGTGGGTTTTCTGTAAAGCCAGTATGTGGGTTTTCCCTTTGAACTCAGTTGCCTTGGCTTAGTCCTCTTCAATATTTCCAAACATTTTATTATGAGCCTTGGGCTGTGTGTGTGTGTATGTGTGTGTGTGTGTGTGAATTAATGCTGCACTCCGAGACTTTCCTGAACTAGGAATAGATTCACAAGGCACAAGGCAGCATTGAATAATACCTTTCCAGGAGAGTTCAGTCATTGTCCAGCCTTCTGTGCAAGCAAAAGGAGTAAACAGTATTCTATCCAGTGGGACTTAATTGCTGACAAGATACGTCTAAGATTACCTTGTAAAACTCCTCTTGAATTTACCAAGTAATGCTAATCCAGCTGTTACCAATGACAGCCTTTGGGTGATATGAAATAGACAGTTGAGGGACAAAGGGTGAGTTGGTAATTCCTGGTGATTAGAAGAAAACTTCTCATCAGATCTGCCAGCATGATCAAAAACAACAGGAGCTGTCAAGATCTGGAGGCTGGTGTGTTTCCCAATGGTTCTCATACTGGTCTAAGGGCTCCCTGTATTCTTACCTAGCTTCTACTGTTGTCACTATACCATTGTCTGGCAATTAAGAAAAAGTCCAAAGATATGTACCATCAAGGAGTTTCTGATGGATAGTGACTATATAAGTTAATGACTTCAAAAATGTCCTGTCATTAACAGCTGTGCTCAGATCTTTCAAACCAACAACATCTCATCTGAAGTTGCTTTCTCTTCCTAATGCTTCCCCTTTCCTAACAATATTATCTTTTGCAATAAGTTTCTTCTCAGGTCTCCGGCAAAAATAACATCTGTGAACTCCTTTGTTCAGTCAACCAATTTCATAAAGTGCTCTGCTTATATACCACCCCATACCACTTCAAGCAGTCTCTGGGCGGTTTACCATTTTAATTGCAGTGCAGGCTACACACTGCCCCCCACCCCCAGCAAGCTGGGTACTCATTTTACTGACCTCAGAAGGATGAAAAGTTGAGTGAACCATAAGCCAACTACCTGGGACTGAACCCCATGTCGTGAGCACAGTTTTACCTGCAGTACAGGCATTTAACCACTGCGCCACGGGGTGAAGACACATACATACTCCCAGCAATACTGTCTTTTCTGTATTTTCATTAAACAAAATATGCATGGTAGGCTAAGTCTCAATGTACTCATTTTTGCTGTAGTAAGAGTTCAGTTGTGACTTGATAGAGCACCCACTTTTATGCCTTTTTGACTGCTTGTAGTATCAGTAAGGCACATTTCAAATGTTTTGGTTTTTGTCTGCCTTTCTTTCTGTCTTAATTTCCCATAGTATGGCTGATTTCACCTTGGTGACAATCTTTGTTAACTCCCAGCTCTCCATTTTATTTCAAAAAGTGCTGGGATATCTTTTGGAAAACATGCACACACATTTGGAGGGCTGATAGAATCATAGAGTTGGAAGAGACCTCAAGGGCCATCTAGTCCAGCCCCCTGCCATGCAGGAACCCCCATCACAGTGCTCCTGACATATGGCCATCTGGCCTCTGCTTAAAAACCTCCAAAGAAGGAGACTCCACCACCCTCTGTGGCAGCATGTTCCACTACCAAACAGCTCGAACTCTCATGATGTTCTCCCTAATGTTTAAATTGAATTTCTTTTCCTGTAGTCTGAGACCATTGCCCCGCATCCCAGTCTCTGAAGCCATGGAAAACAAACCAGTCCCTTCTTCAATGCGACATCCTTTCAAATGTTTAAACATAGCTATCATATCCCCTCTCAGCCTTCTTTTTGTAAGGCTAAACATCCCCAGTTCCCTAAGCCTCTCCTCATAAGACATTTCTTCCAGACCCTGAATCACCTTGGTTGCCCTCCTCTGGACCCGTTCAAGGTTGTCAACATCCTTTTTAAATTGAGGTGCACAGAACTGGACACAGTACTCCAGTACGTTCTTCCTCACGCTGCCTATCCCAAAGGAAATGGTTTGGAAATACGAACACAGATTTCTTGTCTATGTGATCTAGGCACAATATTGTGCAGCAGTCATGTGAGTTCCTGGCATTTTGAATTATGGATAGAGAAGTACAAGATTCCACATTCATAAACCAGAGGGTTTTGTTTGCTTAGGAACTGAATGATTTGCTTGGTCCCGTATTAAGAGCAGCAGCACATAGGTATTATTACAGTGCTATTTCTGTGCCACAAATGTGAGGAATCCATGTCCTCCTGTGCCAGTTAGGAAATACCTATATAAGAACTCTAGAATGAAGTCTGCAATATTACAGTAACTTCCACACCACACGCACCACTTGGGGAAGATTTAAATTTATTTGGGAAATAAAATACATTCTTAGGATTTGTTTGCAGCTGGTGTATGGACTCCCAGATTGATTATTTCCACCCCTATCTATGGTGTTTATCCTTCAGTTTCTTTATGGTTTTATTTGTATCAGGTAAAAATGCACTCACTTGTGGATTAATATCCATAAGGAATCCATTAAATAAATTACTGCTTGTGGCTAGTAGCCAGCATCTGAATAAATGGCCAAGCAATTCCACTCCCATTTATTTGAAAGTAGTATAATGGACTTCATTTTCTTTATTATACTTCTATAATCCAATCCCAAATTTCAATCCATTTATATAAAAAAGGAAAAACTGCAATATCAGAAGGATCAGCGATGAACTGCTCATTTCAAGGCTATGGAAAGATATTATTTCAAACATTAACTTATTTTTATGAAACTGCTGACTATAAACTAGAGCAGAAACACTTAGAGGATCCTCATGGTACAATGGTTAAACAGCAGTTCTGCAGTCAAAACTTTGCTCCCAACCCAGGTTCAATGCCAGGTAGCCATCTTAAGGTTCATTCAGCCTTTTAGCCTTTCAAGGTTGGTCAACTGAGTACCCAGTTTTCAGGGGAAGGGGAGGCAATGTGTGATCTGCATAATTAAATTGTAAAATTGCCCAAGGAATGCTTTAAGCACTACCTGGTGGTATATAAGCAACATGCTTTGCTTTGCTTTTGCTTTTAGTCCATTCTTCTCTCCCCCCCTGCCTTGCCACACTCAAAGTTTCAATATTTATTAAGCCTACATAAGGTAAACAGGTGTGGGTGTGCCTGCCCTCAAGTTCTCAATCAAACCTTATGATACAGAAGAATGAGCTTCTTTTCTACCCAGACCAGATGACCGGTTCATTTAGCTCTACTTTGCCTACACCCGGGGTAGGGAGACCTCTGCCTCCTTCCACTTTTGCTGGACTGCAGCTGCCCTCATCCTGCTCCTTTGAGCACACCATTTGGAGCCAACAGGAGATGACACCCAGCATCATCTGAAGGGATGTACTCCTGATCTTGGTTGACCACTGACCACTGCCTGTCAGTGTTGGCCATGCTGGGTGAGATGGACCCATGGGCAGACTTAGAAGGAAGCAGTTTCCTATGTTTCTGTGACCTACAGCCTACTCCTCATATAGCTAGTTGGAATATCTATGGTCGAACCTCTGCTTTTGCTTTCTTCTAGTTCACTGTCACTGTATTGTTCTACCTAACTGGAAACTATATTACTCTCTGTGACAGAAGCAGAAACATACAAGTGCCAGAGGTATAGTGTGAAGACTCACTGCAACATTCACACATAGATCTTTACAGTTATATCAGAGTGTGAATGTTACATTTCTTGGACTACAGCTCCCAGAAGATCCATCCAGCATGGCCTAAGATGTCAGTTGACAAGTCCTGGGCATTGTAGTTGAGCAAAGTAACATTTGGAAGCTATAGACAACATGTGGATTGAGTTTTTATAGAGGTAGCATTTTGTCCTGGCCAGTTAATTGAAACTGTCTTTCTGTTGCAATTTCCTGCCACAGGGTATATTTTTTGCCATTGCACTCAGTAGAATGTATACAGTGGTACCTTGTATAACAGACAGCTTGTATAACAGAAAATTTGTACAACATAAAAAATTCCGGAGATAGGGGAAATTTGCTTAACATAATTGCCTATGGGGAAAATCCGTACAACATAAAAATGGGATTACTCTGCTTTCAATGCATTCCTATGGGAATTTGTATAAAGGAAAATTTGCTTAACATAATTTCATTTGGAACGAATTAATTCCTTTATACAAGGTACCACTGTACATAGCTGCCAGCTTTGTGAATGGGTAGACTTTTCTAACCAGCAGCAATGTTCCTTGTTTGTACACTGAGTATCATATGAAACACGTAACTGTCAGTATTGTCTACCACTTAATCCTGTTCCATAGTTATAAGAGATTTGTTCTCCTTGGCAATTGGTCAAGCCAGATGGGATACAGGGTTGTTCTTTTACGATCAGTCCTCGCCTTATTGTGTTGAGATCCCTCAGTTAACCACAGATTGAGAAAAGAGAATGGCTACAACTTTTCAGTGGCTGAAATCCCGTTGCATAGTTATGTCTGTGGAAGAGAAATGGTGTAACTCACAGAAGCAAATTCTTGCTAAATAATGGGTTTCTGCCTGGATTCCTAATCGTGCACCAGGCCACCCATGTGCTGCACAATGAAGACCCCTGTCATGTTTCAGAAGAGCTCAGAATATTCTCTTGTTGTTGTTGTTGTTGTTGTTGTTGTTGTTGTTGTTGTTGTTGTTGTTGTTGTTG
>JAHTLZ010003518.1:8310202-8335702 GCA_023846285.1 Phrynocephalus versicolor | reverse complement strand
ATCATCATCATCATCATCATCATCATCATCATCATCATCATCATCATAATATGGCCTTGACAGACCAAGAGTACCTCTAGAATGGAAAGCCCCTTCTGAGTACCTCTAGAATGGCAAACCACTTCTGAGTATTCCCATACCTATAAAACCATGGAAAGGATCACCAAAGGTCAGCACCAGCTTGAGAGCAGGTAAGAAGGATTCTCCATGAGGACCCCATTCCTGTCAATTGGAAAATGGAATAAAAAGGGCAGGCCTCAAATCGAAGGGTGCAAGAAAGAGAAGGTTTCTCTTCATTGGAGTGGTAGTTTCATGCTGTGCAAATCTGGCTACCCAACTGGTATGATATGGAAAGTAAGGTGCCCAGATTTGGAGAAATGGAAACTAGAACCCCTAGATTTAGAAGCAAGATGATCTTAACCAGCATCTCCCCTATGTGGTCTTGCCTATTTTGTTTTATTCACAACAGAATTCATTCTAGAACAGCTTGTTGTGTTGACCATTACAATTTGAGCACATTGGTTTTTAAATGAGGCAAATCCACAATGTTTAGAGTAAAAAGAGTGGAAAGACAGGATTAAAATGCCATGAATAGCTTCAGCTTTAATCAAGAGGTTTGTTATTCAGGTACTTTTTGAATTCATCCATTCTAACATTTACAACACTTCACCCCTCCCTCATACTCCACTGCTACTGCAGGAAATAACAAGATTGAGGACACGGTCAGCATATAATGTCCTCAAAAGTTCTCCCATTGTGTGCGCGTATGCATGTTTTAGAAAAAGGTGACTTCCCCTGGAGTAAAAGGTTAGGGTGTTGGCGGCTCAGTGTCTGACGCATGAGAAGAGTTCAACAAACCTCACCCTCAATGTTTTGAGCTTTAACTCAAAAGAAAAGTCTGCCCCCACTTAGGCATTTGACTGAGATTGAAGGCAAACAAATTTCTTTTTTCTAACAAGGTGCTTGTCTTGATTTAACTTGAAGGAGTGAATTAAACAGTATTGGGGGGGGGTGGCTTTGAGGTTAATTTCTACAATTCTAAAGGTAATCTGTTCAATTCTGATTCCAATACATAACCCAGGACTGCTTCCTGGCCAGAACCCAGAAATTACATTTTTAAAGGCAGATAGTGGCTGAAATCCAGTTGCTTACTACATTAAGGGCGCTAAAATCCGAGGCAAAGGGCTCCCAGATGTGGAGCTTAAAATTGTTTTCCCACCAGCTCCGCACTTTAAAAAAAATTAAGTATGACCACGCCCACCTAAGCGCGTCCCAGCACATTTTCCAAGTACCTGGTCTCCGAAGGTGAAAAATTTCTGATGCAGATTGCAAGGCAGTGAGTGCCGGGCTCTCCCCACCTTCTGTTTGGTTTTTTGGGGGTTTTTTTTTTTGGTTTTTTGCCCACTGCCCCTTTAACAGACCGGAATGTTTCCCGGGGCAGCTCCCTACGCAGAGCAGAAGTGAGCCTGCATTCTTTTTTCCCTTTTTTCTCCCTTCCCTCACGCAGACAGGAGCAAGGGAGAGCGGAGGGGTGGGAACACAGCAAGAGGAGCAACCCCCCAAGATCTCTGGTCCAAATTTAAGTTGCCAGCGGATCTTAGGGGTCGTGTAAAAGTGCCCTAAGTTGCATTACTTTGAACCCACTGAATCAGTGATGATATGATGAGTGAACCCTTCTATAAATGCCATTGATTCCAATTAGCTTCCTCTAGTTGCATCTTCCTTTAATGGAGTAAACTCACCTGACTCAATGGGCCTAGTATAGCATGACTTACAATGCTAAACAATGGGATTTTGACCAATCAATTGTAATTTGGACTGCTAGAGTAAACTCACTGAATAGTAGGGTGTTCAAGAACTTATGCTTCCATAGGTTCCATTGATTCAAACGGGCCTATACTACTTACAGCTTATTAGAGTGAGCAACAGGGTTTCAGGCATTGTATAATACATTGTGGTACACATGCCAAGAGGTAATACATTGTGCTGTCTTTGTATTATTTTAATGATTGTTTTTATTTTCACTTTATGATTTATTTGCTGATAACTGCAGTGTATTAATATGTTGCTTATCTTTGCCATTTTATTGTTTGTGTTGAATTTTGTAAGCCACCCCAAGTGGCTAATTAGCCAGATTTGTTAATAAATAAACAAATTACTGCTACCATTGCGGCACTTTTCAATGCTCATTAATTTGCTTATTACAACTGTGCTTCTGGTACTTTTTAAAAAAGAAAACACTTAGCATAGGTAACACAATGGCATGAAACTTGGAGAATCCCAATCTAAACACATGACAGTGCTCTTCAGAAGTAACTTGAAAGTAACTAGAAAAAACTAATCATTCCATCTCCCCAATGGTGACACAAGTTTTATTCTTGAAACATGATTTTTTTTCCAAGTTCCAGTTTACTTCGCCCTGACTCATTATTATGAGCTATGAAGTTGTTCATAAAAAATTACTTCCAAGCTCTGGTTGTGGTACTGAAACTGATTTCCTGACTGAGCCATGTCCCTTATGTACAGCTACTTCACACAGAAGAAGAGTGCCTGTGTTGAAATCAACAGCCATTATTCTGATGCTAATGCTGATGTGGGTGTGCTTTTTTCCACCTGGCATCCTCCAGAGGGTTTGGGATGTTAAATATATGTCCATGTCCCTAACCAGTGCAATGATGGGCCATGCTGGCTAGAGGTGATGGGAAAGGTAGTCTAACGCATCTAGAGAGCACCAGGCCAGGGAGGGCAGTGGAGGAGACCAGTCCAAAAGCAAACCTGATAGGATTTGGGACAGGATGCTTTCTACTCCACTTTAGTGAAACTTTTGTGAAACCAAGTGAGTGTGACAGTTCGCCTCTGCTGCAGGTACAGCAACTAGTACAGCCAACTCACGAGCCCTCCCAAACTGCACGACAGGAAAACAGACTAAATGAGAATCACAGACTATATAATACAGTAAAGAGTGTTGGATTGGGACTTGGAAAATTTGGTCCAAGTTCCCAATAAACTACAAGCCTCACAGGGACACGCCAAGTAGATCCACTGGAGAGATCCACCCGTGAAGCCCAAGGATGGCCCTATCATTCATGTCCTGCATACCAAAGGACCCTCTCCCTGAACTGTTTCTCCTAATCAAACAAAACAAAACACCCCCTCTCCAATCCCTGACCTGTCAAAAAGCCCCAGCTGGTAGGCAGGGATCGCAAGGAAGAAAGAAGAAAGCACCGGTAAAGTGAAGCTCTGTTTGAATTTACCACTGCCACCTTCCTTCTCCAATACTCCCCCCTCCTCCCAGGGAGGTTTTCTGGACAGGGAGGGCTGTGAGAAGTGGGGGGTGGCCCCACTGCCCACAGTACTCCCTGTCCCAAACAACCCTCTGGGAGGAGAGGTGGGAGGCAAGAAAGGAGCAGTCAGGCAGGGAATTCTCTTCCGCCTGGTTGCTCCTTTCCTCCTACCTGCCCGCCTCCCAGCTGGGATCGAGCTGTCAAAATCAGCCAGGAGTCAGTTGCAAGGAGGCTTTTGAATCCCCCATGGCACCAGCTAGAGCACTGGTGCCATGGGGGATTCATTTCATTTTTGTTTTGTTTTGTAAGTAACAATTACAGTTACTTACAATACGAAACAAAATGCGGGTGACAAAACGGATTGAAACGAAACACAATTTTTCTGTTTTGTGCCCATCCCTAGTTCTACCTGTTGGCCAAATTTGTTTCTGCACCCAAAATGAGAGAGAAGGGGATAATATTGCTCCTCTGTGCCTCAGGCAGCAGAATATTGTGAGACAGCTTCACGGAGACTCATTTCTACCTGCAACTCACACTTACTAAATAATGCCTCTCATGTCCTTTATCCCAATTACGATGCAGTTGGACATGTTTGGAGTTAGCTGAGCTTGTATCCAGTGCTATCTTTAAATAACTGGGAGGTGCAGAGGGAGAGGAGAGAGAGATAAAGAACTTTTCATGGGTGCATTGTTATAATTTGTGTATTGCCATGTGGATTTTTTTTTGTGGATCCATTTCTATTGAAATGCTATTGATCTGCTATTATTATTACAACTATTCTTCCAATACTTGGGGATACAGATTGATTGTGGCAACTGTTGAAGAAATAGTAAAAACGAAAACCTCAAAATATGAATGCATGCTTAATAATTGCTAGATCAACCTGTTCTTGTCTGTCTGGGAAATTTTTGCCCTTTCAGCAGCTAATGATTTCCGAATTTGTGCGGATAACTTCATTGAAACCTGTGCGTCTCCTTCGAAACAAGAGTGACTCAAGCCCATTTTTTGCCCTTTATCAATGTAACAGCTAGAAAGATAAAAGGGGAATCAGATGAAGTGTAAAGAAAACTGTTAACTAACATGAATCAACAAGAGAAAGTGAAATCTCATCAGTTTCTGGTATCAAGTGTAATGACCATCCATGGATTTTAGCACTGAAAATGGCACTAAAGTCTAGCTTTGGACATGTTATTCCCTGTTCCTGTTACTTTCAAAAACAGAATGGGAAGTATTACTGATTCCCTCCATAGTCACTACTTTCATTCATCTATATGGGTGCATGACTTAAGTCTGCTTCTTTACTCTTTGATGGTTACTTCATGTCCCTCTCATTGCAGTTTGCGGTCCCGCTTGGGACCGCTATGAAAAAATATTACTGCATGTCCATTGCGTGACAACGGGAGTTCGTGTCCCGACCATGCCCCCTGAACTGGGATTTAAGCATGATGATCCATACCTCTCCCTGACCTCGGGAATTCTCTTGTCTCGGTATTTGTTTCGAGACGAGAGCCCGTGAAGTAAGGCTTGTCGCGCAATATGTGCATTCTCCATCTAGTGGCAGGAGTGCGAAGTTGCATTCTCCAGTACAATCCCAATGGCGTAAACTATGCATCGCAGAGAGGGAAGAAGGCATAAAACCTCAAACTTTGCTGCTTAACGCATGAAAGCTAAAGTTACGGAGAATTGAAATATCGAAAAATGGAAGGTCGGACCAAAAAACAAGGGAAAACGAAGGCAGGGAAGTACAGATGTTGTCACGAAACAAGGACGTGAAGTAACAGTCATCATGATACCATCAATCACGCCTGTGGGGAAACGGAAACAGGGACAGAACCGGGACAAGACCACGTGACCACGAACGACGTTATCACGAAATGAACGTAATCTCGGAATGAGGAAGGGTGTGAAGTAACCATCTTTGATAACTTAATTGCTCATGCTCATTAGTGAAATGATAACAGGAGGAGATAAAATGCCAGAAAGCAATGGAACGGAATGGGCTGAAATGCCCCCTTTTAGAAAAGCAGATGCTATAAACTAGTGGGATGGGATGGACATACTTGAGAACAATAGCACTCTTTTATTAACACCGTAAGGCCCTAAACCAACCATAGCAGAATAAAATGTCCCAGCACAGCAGTGTCTGAATAGGATAGAGCGACCAAATTTACAAGTCCCATTGGGACTCTTGCAGCAAGTTGCAAAACATCTAAAGGAAACACTATGGGCTGGAAATCCATATTTTGGGGAAAACAGTACCGAGAATCATAGAATCATAGAATCATAGAATCATAGAGTTAGAAGAGACCTCAAGGGCCATCCAGTCCAACCCCCTGCCATGCAGGAACCCCATCACAGTATTTCCGACAGATAGCCATCCAGCCTCTGCTTAAAAACCTCCAAAGAAGGAGACTCTATCACCCTCCGTGGCAGTATATTCCACTGCCAAACAGCTCTAACCATCATGAAGTTCTTCCTAACATTCAAATGGAATCTCTTTTCCTGTAGTTTGAAACCATTGCCTCCCCATCCTAGTTTCTGAAGCCATGGAAAACAAACGTGTTCCCTCTTCAATATGACATCCTTTCAAATATTTAAACATGGCTATCATATCCCCCCTCAGCCTTCTTTTTGAAAGGCTAAACATTCCCAGTTCCCTAAGCCATTCCTCATAAGACATTTCTTCCAGACCTTCAACCACCCTGGTCGCCCTCCTCTGTACCCACTGGAGGTTGTCAACATCCTTTGTAATTTGAGGTGTGCAGAACTGGACAAAGTGGAGAACTTCCACAAAGTGGAGGGTAACTCATTCATTAGTCATTCAAGGCTCTAAGTAAGCCACATAAGCATCCAAACTTTGGTATCTCATCTTGTTTATCCTATTTAAACATTGCTGTTCCAGGATGTTTTGCAATATAATTTTTCAACCCATAATACTGGAATTTGATTGCTGGGGCTTATTGTATCAGACTCCTCTTGCCTGTAGGGAAGGGTTTGCCATTCCAGGCTATTTTGTAGAATATCTAATTTTGGAACAACTGGAATGTGGTCCCTGGGAACATTATGAAGCTTACTGAATATGTCCCTGAGGAAATCCCTATGTGGGAGGGAAAGGAGGTATATGATGCACAGGAGGGTGAGGGAAGCATACATTCCCTTTAATGTCTAGTCTAGCCTTTACTTTTCCATTGACTAAGCTAAACCTGTTCAGTTCTTTCATCAATTCCTCATAGGATGTAGCTTCCAGACCCGTGCAATCTTGCTTACTCTATTCTTAGGCATCCTACCGCGTGACAACGTCCTTTTTAAGGCATGGTACCTGGAACTGCACACAGTATTCTAAGCACAATCAGATCAGTGTAGAAGAAAGTAGAATATATTGCTTGGATATCCATCTGTCCGTCCATGATCCTCAAAGCGCAATAGTTAAACTGTAGTACTGCAGTCAGGACTCTGCTTAAGTCCTGAGTTAGGTAGTCAGCTCAAGGTTGACTCAGCTTGCCATCCTTCCAAGGTCAATAAATTCTGTACACCCAGTTCACTGAGTGGGAGGACAACGCGTACCCTGCATAATTACATTGTAGAGATGGGCACGAATCGAAAAAATGGTGTTTCGGTTTTTCGTTTTTTGTTGAGGGAGTCCATTTCAGTTTGTTTTCATTTTTTGTAAATTTTTGAAAAAAAATCATTTTTGTTTTTCATTTTTCATTTTTACCCGTTTTTTGCACGATTTTTAAATCATTTCCATATGATTTATAATTATTTATACTGTCTGATAATACCTACCGGGGGGGAGGGTTGGGGTCCTTAAATGGATGTTTTTATGGATGTCCAGGATGTTTTTTTAACATTTAATTGCGCGTCGCCATTAACGAAAAACTAAACGTAACAAACCTAATTTTCGTGGTTCTGTTCGCTTCATTCCAATTTCATCATAATGTTCATTATTCATTTCGTTACATAATGAAACGAATAATGAATAATGGAAACAAAAAAGTTTGCTTCGTGCCCATCTCTATTACATTGTAAACTACCCAGAGAATATTTCAAGCACTATTGGGTGGTATATAGGCAGCACATTTTGCTTTTGTTGCTTTTGTTGTTGTTTTGTCAAATCGGAAGCTACTTACAGCAGCCTTAAACAGGCATTTCAAGGCAAGTGAGGTATTTAAGGTGCAGTTTTACTTGTTTTATACCCTGAGTTAGTTAGTTTCCATGGCTGAGTAGAGGTTTGAACCTAGGCCTCTTGAGTCTGAGTCATCATTCTGTCCTGAACAACACACTGGGCATTGCATATTGGGGATAGATTATTTTGTCAGTTTCATTTTTCCCATATTAGTTTTTTTAACAAATTCTGTTTGTTCTGATGAATTTATGAAGAAATCAGTGAATATTTCCATTGTCTTACACACCAAACAAAATCAAGTAGAGTAATACTTTCGTTTATGGGCATAATTTGTTCCAGAAACATGCTTGTAAACCAAAACACTCATATATCAAAACAAATTTCCCCATAAGAAATAGTGTAAACTCAGATGATTCGTTCTGGGGTCCCAAAGACCACATACTGTGCGCACAAAATGCCCAAACTCACAAAAGAAGTGGGCTAGACATCCGCGTCCACACCATGGTTTAGGTACCTGTCTATAGAATCTGTTCTGCTTGGGACTGACAACTGGATTTTACTCTGTGTTTTTAATGTGACAATAATCAAGTGTCATTTGTAGTCCTATACATACTTGATTAGCTGCCCCATGACTGGAAATGGTTTGAAAAATAAGAAAATATGTTGAAAACAAATTAAAGAAAAATATAAAGAAAAATAATACTAACCCCTAACCTGCACTCCCATTTGAAAACATTCCTGGCTGTTACAAGGGAAACCTCCATTCTTCTCTTCTCTCTTTGATTTGAAGGCTGCCTGAGATGTAATGTTCCAGGCCATCACCCACAATCCAATGGGGGGGGAGCCACCATTGCCTCACTTGTGGCCATGTGACCTGCTCCAGTTACTTGTATTGCAAGACATTTCTTGCTTGCTGATCAAGACAAAATTTAGAAGAAATGTTTACTTGTCTTGCAAAACTCTCTTAAACCAAGTTACTCTTAAACCAAGGTATTACTGTATCTCCACTAGCCAAATTCAGTAGGTACAGCTATTAACAGTATTGAGAAGATATTGTATATGCCTGCCATGTAGCTATAGAAGAGGAAAAGACTGCTTTGGGTGACATTTCACATTCAGAAATGTGCAAAAGTTTGAAAAATTCCCATCAAAATAAACAAAGGAGGTGGAAATTTTGCTCATTGCTGACTTCAACATGAAGGTGGCCAGTTGAGGCAAAACAGCTTCCAATCACAAATACTGCAGTACTAAATTCTGAAATTGACCCCATTACATTCTGTGGGAATTACTTCCAAATAACTTGAGGATAGGATTGCAGCCTAATGGTATTTTATTGCTGCCAAATCAAAACTTATTTGCTACTGTCTTTTTTTTTTAAAAAGTATATCATCTCCCTGCTCTTTTCTGCACATTTTGGCTGTGCTCTACAAATACTTAATGCTGACTTTCCAAGAAGGGAATAATCTATCAGCAGAATGCCTATCTTCACCCACATCTTTCTTGTAGACAAGGAAAAATGGGTCTTTTTTCCCCTCTGAAGCCCTGCCTGAAAAATAGAGTTAAATTCCCATTAAGCTGTCTCCAGCAAAGTTTTGAGACTGACAGCCAATATCTGTTCAGAAGGAAAGAAGGGAATCATCAGAGAGAAACACACGCCCGGCTCTCTGCAGCAGCCTTGCACCGACATCCCTTCTTTACCCAAGTTTCATAAAAGCATTTCAGCTGTCTTTTTTGGTAGCACCAGGATGACATCAAGTGGTAACTCAGGCCAATTACTCAGCTTCATAATAAGATCTGGCTTTGGTTTCAGACATCTTTCTGCCTGTAGGGTGGGGAATCACTACATTTTGGGTTCAGTTCTAAGTTTTCTACCTGTACATTTTTTTTTCTTCCTCAACGTCTTCCTTCTCCTCCTAGGCACTCTGAAGTAATTGAGACATACTTCCACCATCTACCTGAACACTGCTTGACCAAAAGCAGATTTCATTCAACCGCACTGGGTTCCAACAGCCTCCTCATTTAAAAGCTTTGCTACTGAACACTTCCAGTGAAAATAGTCAATTCACATAGTGTATGTGTGTGCATGTATGCTCAAGTCGGCCTATTCACTTACCACTTTGCATGTTAGGCAGTAGGTCTAAAACTGTTCTGGAGCCTGCATGTACACTGACCCCTTAAATGGCATGCATCATACAGTATTTGGGGATTCTCTCTCTTTTTAGGACATGTTCATTAAGTTTAATCAATTTTAATGTGTTTGTTTGCTGTACCATCTACATTCACTACACAGCCGAATTTCCTGACCAGCATGCAATTGTGCAATCCAACAGCTTCAAACTGAGACTGTATAGACCAAGAGAAATCACTAGGGTGTTGCCTCTCTACCTGACGTAAAAGGAATGGAGTGGAGAGACCTTGCATTTGCAGGGTCTGGACTCTAGGGGCAGATATTTCATACCATGGCAATGAGCAATCCTATTCCTTAATTCAACTGAGAAAGGGCAAGTAAACCTGGTATATTTAGTAATATATCATGCCTATGAAGGTGGTTTCATGGCACTTCTGGAGTGATTTCTCAGCTCTGCTCCTTCACATTTCTCCAGTTCACAGCAGTTGCATATATGGCAGGGCCATTATTAAGGCACACTCCCTGGGGATTTGCCTCCAGGACCTCAACATTTACGCAGTGCTGACATCTACATAAGAACATAAGAAGAGCCATGCTGGATCAGGCCAAAGGCCCATCTAGTGCAGCTTCCTGTATCTCACAATGGCCCCACCAAATGGGTCAGGGAGCGCACAAGGCTAGATATCTGTCTCTTCATACCATTCCCCTGCATCTGCCCCTTGAAGTACCCTGCTTTTAAGCCTGGAGATTACACATTTCCATCATGATTTGTAACCTGCGATGGACTTCTCCTCCAGGAATCTGTCCAATCCCCTTTTGAAGGCATCCAGGCCAGATGCCATCACCACATCTTGTGGCAGGATGAATCAAGAGAAAATAAATGACGACAATGCCTCTCAGTGAAATACTGTTTCCCTGTTTTGAAAGTGTAACCTCGGGCTTCAGGGTGGAATGGGTGGAGGAGAGTGCCAATTGCCTTGGGTGCCAACATTGCTAGTTATGAGGCCACACAATTAGATAGTTACACATCTAATTGATCAGAGTCTCGCAAGTCCTGGCAGCTCCTAGCTGGGGAAGGGTATCCTGGTTGAATCCCACATACAGCTTCCTGGCCAAAGCCACCCATCCACCTCATTTCCAAAACTGATTTCCATCAGGTAGAAAGAGGGCAATGCCTGGATCAAGCTTGGTTGCCCCCTCCCAAAACAGCACTGATGATTATCTGTTGCAGGAAGAGATCTATGACTTGAAGGCCTTGCCAAGTCAATTAAATGGTTGGCTGAGTAACTCGTGGAAGTGCGTGCTAGATGGGAGTGCCAATATCACAAACAAAAGCTCAAGGGTTCCAAAGCCACTGAACAGAATAAATGAAACAATCATTTGTTATTGCTGCCAAATAAATGCCAGATTCTAGAAACAAAGGGGATGCAACAGCATCTCCCCTATCTGGCATTCTCTCTATATATTTAGGTATAACTTGCAACACATACCAGAATCCCACAGGTCAGTTGAGGAAGGTCATAGATTATTGCAGTTTTCGTAAAGTTTCTTTATCTGAACACCACCACAGTCCCCCAAGCTGGTGTCCTACCATTTAAGTCCCCTTCCTCTTTACAATTAAGCTGCTGCTTGCTTAGTAATATCAATAGGGAAGGTCCAAATGTCTTGACAAGGGTCCCTGAGATTGCAAATCATTTTCTTTCTCCCAGATTTGCATGCCAATGGACCACATCTATCCCTTACTTAATGATATCTACAGCCCTAAGCCCAAATACAAATCCTGATACATTCCATCAAAACAAGTATGACCTACTTGCATGCTCTTCTGGTAGTGCAGCCGATGTGGTGCGTACCACATTTCACTTGGAAGTTTAAATCAACATAGTGAAGGTTAACCAGCCTAGAGGAGCTGCATAAAATCTACTTGTAAGCTCTTCCCTGGTAGCAGATTCTATCCTGTGTAATTGTCAGATACCATCTTCTCCAGATATCCACTTGAGACGGAGCTGTCTATGTCTGACAAGGACTCTGCCAAGATATCTTGTCATGTTTTCCATTTCAACCTCAGATCAAGTTTTTGGAAGTATGTGTACATCTGCTACAAACCTCACAACAGCTCGGCTATGCTAATTCCAAGAGATATTTGGGGAAACCCTCTGGCCTCCAGCTGACACTCCCTCAAACATTTTGAGAGAAGACACGCACTCTTCAAAGGCAGATAATCAGTCCGCCTCCTTGAGGGGGTCTTTCTAACAAGGCAGTCACCTTGGCTCATCAGAGCTTTGGGGTTTCTCCCATGACTTTGATTAGAAATGACAACTCCATGTCAAGCAATAGATCTCAAATAATAACTATACTCTTCCTGTGCAGCATATCATGGAATTGCACTTCGTTTTCAGCCTCATTATCTCTGAGATTTATTTATTTATTTATTTATTTATTTATTTATTTATTTATTTATTTATTTATTTATTTATTTATTTTTGCATTTATATACTGCTCCTATTTCCCAAAGGAACTCTGGGCGGTTCACACAATAGGCTTAAAAACAGACAACACTAAAACAATATAAAATAGTAAAATAGTGCTGGGCAAGAGGCAAAAACTTAACAACCATGAAAAAAGAGAAGGGAAAAAAACAACAACTTGGTACCACATTAGCAGTCGCCAAAGGCATCCCTGAATGGCCAGGTTTTAAGGGCTTTCCTGAAGGATGCCAATGAGGGATCCTGGAGTATCTCACCGGGTAGCTTGTTCCAAAGCGATGGACCGGCCACCGAGAAGGCCCATTTTTGAGTCACTACCCTACGGGACTCCCTGGGGGTGGCAACCCAGAGTGAGAGAGCCATAGAGGAACGGGTGGGTCGGGCCAGCTCTGAGCATAGGTTTTACTGACATCTTTTAGCCAGAGTGAATGTTTAGGAAAAAGAAAAGTCTGCTAAATTTCATTTGGGGAGGCATCTAGCTTCAGAAGTGAGAAGGATGGAACTTAACTTGCCCACCTTCAAAAGCAGCATCAGTTACTAGCTGAGTCAAGCGCCTCTACAGAATATGACTTCAACGCTCAATGAACTCATCCTGGACACCAGCCATCTTCTGTCTTTTCCATTCAGGGAATGGAAAGGGCAAGCAAGGAAGATTGGAGACAGCTGAAGATCTATCTTTAACTCATTCCAGTGTGACTAGCAACACAATGGAGGCAACAACGCATGCTCCTAAATCTCTGTTGTTGAGATCTGCAGTGTTCAGTTTCTCCTGCCCAAATGGACTGGGCCAGGAGGAATTAAACACAACCAGCCAGGTCCATCTCTCCTGCCCATTCATCATGACCCTGATTCCATATGTGGATGTAACTTGTGTCTTTAGAAGGACCCAAAGTTAAAATGCCTGTAAGGTTGCAAAGTAGGAATCCATAGCAAGAATTATAGTCGCTGGTTCTGGTGGTGCCAGCGAAACCTCTTGGATTAAATTGTTACCTCTGCCAGAACACTACAATGGCTGCCTCCTGTTCTACCTGCTGATTTCTGTTACAAAGCTACCCAAGCATCTCCTGTCAGATTCTCTTCCTTAAAGAAAACATCTTTGTCTTAGAACTAACATTCACTGTCATAACATGAGAAATAAGCAAGCACTCAAAATTACCAAGATCAGAGCACATCTGAGGCTGGGAGTTAGATCAAATCTGAAATACCACCCACACCCCAATAGCAATATGATACTCCTTTACCGGCCATAACTTTGCCCTACAGAATCTGAGGATTTGGAGTTTGGTAAGGCATTTGGAATGGCTTGCCAGAAAGCTCTAGGTTTCTGGGTAGCTTGCCAAACTACAAGTCCCAAGATTCCATAGGGTGGAGCCATGGTAACTGAAGTGGCATTAACTGTTAGACCAGTGGTTCTCAACCTGTGGGTCCCCACATGTTCCTGAACTGCAACTCCCAGAAACCCCTTCCAGCACAGTGAGTGGTGGAGGCTTCTGGGAGTTGCGGTCCAGGAACATCTGGGGACCGACAGATTGAGAACCACTGTGTTAGACTGTATAGCAAAGCTGGGGCATATGTATGTATCTCTGCATGTTGGAAGGCTGAACCCACTCTCAGAACCCCCACCCATCTATTTTTGCCTTACACATTTTTAGACTGAAAAGAATAAACTCTTGCACCCTCTCGTGGCATTCAACTCTTAGCTGAGAAGCTTCAATCTGACTACTGGATTTGAGTCCCTCAAAATATTCAGGGTTGTCCCCCATTTCCTTTAAAGATCATGAGGTGAATTAATGCCCTCCCAAGATAATAATAAAAATGTGTATAAAAAAATCAGGGGGGCAAATGTTGAAGATCAATGGGTGCTGAGGTTGCATTGACACTCCCAGACACATTTGGTGGAGCCACTCTGAGATACAGGAAGCTGGACTAGATGGGCCTTGGGCCTGATCCAGCATGGCTCTTCTTATGTTCTTATGTTCACTGGGGTCTCTGGAGGCTGTGTGGAGTTCCCATGCTGCCTATTGACTTTCCGCTATTGTACAGTGTAGCTATAATGTTGGATAGCTACTTTTAAGAGGAAGGATTGCAACAATTGCCAAGACCTAGAGCAGTGTTCGCAAACCTGTGGCATGGGTGCCAAAGGTGGCACTCGGAGCCCTTTCTGTGGGCACCCAACATTGCCCCTTCACTGCCAACTGTATTCAGGTTAAATTGCTGTATTGGCACTTTGTGAAAAATTAGTGGGTTTTGAATCACAGTTTGGGCACACGGTCTCTAAAAGGTACGCCATCACTGACATAGAGCATTATCATGCTACACCTTATGTAAATGATTTCAGCTTGCCCTCAAGTTGTCTCACAAATATTTTCCAGACTGTGAATTTAAGCATTTCCTTCCCTGTTAGGGTGCTCGTGTAAATAGCTCCTTTGAACCTCCTGCTTGCATAAGGTGGAAAGCCACACATCCCTCTTAACTGACACCTTTGAAAAAAGAGGATTTTCCTCAGGATCTCATGAGGAATAGAGAGGGTTACACTCCCCACCTCAATAGGTCAATAGTTGGGGCATGAAGTAACAGAGATCTGCCATCTCCAAAGTGCAGCAAGAAACTGAGGCAATAAAAGAGGAAAAGAAACTCCACAGGTGTTTTTTTTTCCTCATGGAGAAAAAAAATGTTTCTCCACAGAGAAGTAATATCTCTCCATTTAAATCAGCTCTGTTGTTCAGTAGAAAGGGAAAGCAATTCAACAGCATCCATGGTAATGGTAACCAGTGACTAATTGACACCACAGTTTCCATTACTGATGAATTTAACTTTGAATGGTTTCCTAGGGTTTTAAATTGCTCTCAGAATTAACAGCCAAGAGGAAGGGGGAGAGAGACACCTTTCCTACGTTGGCATGTATGCCAAATTAACTTCACCCATACTCCAGAATTAAGAATAATTGGCTGCAAGAAGAAAGGGGGGAGAGATAGATGTTTTTCCACTGACTGAACTGCTAATTTCTGGAATGATTTGTTTTGTAGCATTGCTGCTATGAAGCAGTTTGTTTCGAGCCTATATAAACATTCAATTGCTATGTGCATCGTGATCCCTCCTTTGTTGTATTCCACAGGGGAGACTCATGCATGCAGTGTCTCCGTGTTTGAAGAAAAAGAGGAAAGACTAAGAAGACTCTGCATGTGTACAAGTCACGTCAAAGCATGAAACAAAGACCTTTTTTAGACTACAGCTCCCACAATCCCAAAGCCACTCTGAATGCTGGGAATTGTTATCAAGAGATTTAATTTGCATACACCGAGGGCCACATGCACACTGGAAATGCAAGGCTGTGGCTTCGCTTGGTTATGTAACATTGTAAGTACAGAATAATGCCATTTGTCCTCTCTAAACATGCTTGCACAAAAAAAGTGTTCACGTTAAAATCCAAGCCAAGTTTCTTTTTCAAATAGGTATTGGATGGATAAATCTAGAAGCTGGAAACATGACTTTTTCCCCTGAAAAAAATATTTGTAGCCCCAAAAGGAAACATTTCTGACCTCTAAATAAATCACATTTCTGAGGGCTGAGTAAATAACATCAAATTTGGGGCTAATATCCATTTCTTACCAAGCAGATCAACTCCTCTCATTGAAACCCTGTGTCACATCTGCAGCTTATGTGGCCATATGTCCTATTTTGTGGTGGACAGTCTTCTGTTTCAAGAGCTGCCTGGGAGATGTCCTCTTTTTAAAGTCATCTTCTCTTTCAGTCTTGGGGAAAAGTTGGTTCCTGTCCCACTACTTCCCCCCCCCCATGTTGCTGACAACCAGTTCTTACCTGCCCAAGTGAGCACAGCCTATGAGAAGCTGTCTTCTTCATTTGAAGAATCAGCTGACTGGAAACTGTCACTGCCCAAGAGACACCTGAATGTGCAAACAATTCCTTCCATGTCCCTCATAATAAGGAGTGATGGGAATACCAGTTAACCAACCTCTGCAGAGCCAAACATTCTCAATCCCTGTTCTACCTGACAGGCTGCCAAAACGATATTAGAATATCTTTACATGTAGAGATGAGTCATAAGGATGAGCAGAGGCTCAGAAGTTGTCTATTAAGACTGAACAAACCCTCAGGTTACCTAGTCATAATCCTTCCTTGTACGGTGACAAAAACTAGATATTTAGCTAAATTATGGTAATTATTTCAAAATCAACATCATTCTAGACCATTAAATTAGGAAATGCAAATTTTGTATCATTGCCATCCCTTTTTCCTCTTTTTATTATTATTATTTTATTTATTTATTTTTGGAGGGTGAAGCTTATTTTTTCTCATGGCAATTGACTCTGCTGCATCACCCACGCCTGGTGGAACCACCCTGCAGACATTGCCAAATGATGGTCCGGCAGTGAATAGGAGAGAGCCAATGAAGTGCAGAGGTGAAATGTAATCCCATAGTGACCCATTATTTATCACTATGCTAGAGTTCTTTCATGGCTCTTGAATGGCTACTGATCAACTAGGCCAGTGATGGCAAACATTTTCGAGACCGAGTGCCCAAACTGTAATTGAAACCCACTAATTTTTCACAAAGTGCCAATACAGCAATTTAACCTGAATACAGGTGGCAGTGAAGGATGCTATTTTGGGTGCCCACGGAAAGGGCTCCAAGTGCCACCCTTGGCAACCGTGCCATAGGGTCACCAACACTGGACTAGGCTGTAAACCAGGGATGCCCAAACTTTTTGTAAGGAGGGTCAGATTTGGTGGCTGAGAATGTGTCAGGGGCTGGTTGCTCCCCAACCCTGCCACCCCACTGCAAGCCCCACCCACTTTCTTTTAGAAAAACATGGGGTGAAGGGGGGAGGGGTAGGCCAGCCAGCCGCGGGCCACTCAGAATGGCCTTGCGGGCCGGATTTGGCCCCTGGGCCGGACTTTGGGCAGGTCTGCTCTAAAGTATCCCAAGCCAGTGAGGCAAAGTTAGATTGATTCCAAAATTCTTCTGGTGTTCCACTGGTGTCTCTTTGGTTAATCATCCCGATCTTTCCCTCTTACTTTTCATGGAACACAAACAGTAGACTAAATTCTGGGAAACACAACGTAACGTAGAATGCATTAGCTTCAAGGAGTTGTTCAACTGTAACACCCAATAGCACTAGTGAGCATATCCAATGAGGGAAAATGTTAAGAGTTGTGATCTAATGGCACCTGGAGAACATGAAGTTGCCCATCCGTGCTCTGAGTATCATATCAACACCGTTTGGAGATCCTTCCCAGAATATTTCCAGAAAGGCAACCATCCTAGACCTAGACCAAAGCAGCAAAACCAGCAAAGAGTGTTATACGGGACCTCAAAGCCCATTGCATTTTGTCACAAGCTTTTGTGGACTGTGGCCCACTCTGAAGAAGTATGAAGCTGTATGCTAAATAGAACGTGTTGTAAGTGGTTAAGGTATTAGAAGAATCTCTGTTGTTCTTACGTGCACTCAATAGCTATCAAGGCACTGCCAGCAATAGAGTTCTCTGTTCTCCCACAGGGGAGGGCAGGAAAGCTGAGGGACTGCAAGGGAAATAAGCTAGCAAACAGCAAATGTCAGGAAGCTAAGCTTTCTGTGTAATAGCCCCTTTCTCCATGACATAAAAGGGTGTTGTCTATTCTTCATACTTATTCCAGGGTCATGTCTCTTTGGTGGGCAATAAGAACTGTTACAGCAAAGCAGCACACTGTGCTTTGATCAAGCCTATTAAGACAATTGTTTATCTTCCTATCCCTGCCCTCTAGCCTCCTCCAGTTGCACAGCCCAAGATAACCTTGAGCGTGGTCCACATTTGTGCTTTTAATTAGTTTATGGACTTTCCATAGCACACTATGGTTTTCTTTCCATCCCTTTCTTTGCCTTCTCAACTTTCTTCCCTTCTGAAATACGCAAACAAAACAAAACAAAACAAATCAAGAGTTTGCTAAGCAGGCAGTTTATCGTGAGCTCTCACAGTTTTAATTTTAGCACTGAAAAGATGCAGTTGGTAAATCTGGAAAATGTTAACTTCCCGCTGCTAGGTTCAGCAACTTAATTACTAGCTGCTTTTTTCTGGGCTGGAAGAATTGGGAAGAATGTTAGGGGGGGAGAGAACATCTTGTGAGCGTAGACCCTTCTTATCTAAACTTGGCAGGATGCTGTTGTAAATTGTTTTAAGGGGGGAAAGCAGATGACATTGCTTCTCCAAGGTTTCCTTTGTTACACTTTCACTTGTTTGGGTCATCTTCTTGGCATCAAAGCTGTGCTTCTCGGATAGAGTAGCAATCGGCTGCACTCCAGATGTTTTGGGCTACGTCTCCCATCTCCCAGGTCAGCTAGAGTTGTTGGCTGGGGGTGATCGGATTTGTTGTGCACCAGCATCGGGCAGGTGCAGCCCAGAAGGAGGTTGAGTTTTCAGATCCTTCAACTCCCAAACAACACACTAGAATTGTTTTTTCAAGAACAAAAGAGTTTCTAGCACCACACTCTTTCAAAAAGAATGAATGGATGAAGTGCATTTCCTGATGGCACTTACCGTACTTAAAAGCAGAACTTCAGAGACCATGGCATTCGTTTGAAAGCATAGATTTGAAAGGCTACAATGGGAAAAGGAAGACGACTGTTCATTGGAATCTCTTTTCTAAGCCAAATTAAAGGCAGAGGGATGAGAATGAGCTATATTTTTAGAGACAGTTCCATATTTATACAATTAAAACAAATCCCTCAACTGTCTCTGTGTCAGAGACCCCTTCACAAAAGGGATTTATTCCCTCATGTTCATTCCCAAAACACTTTGTGGGGCTGTGAGAACATGTATATATAAAGATGTTCTTTTAAAAAAAACCATGTAATTGTATTCTGGTAATTAGACCTATATCAGGCCAAAAACCTCAAAGGCCTGCATAAGCCACCCAGGTCTAGGGAATATATTTGACAAAGCATTTATTACTTCTTGATAATCTCCACCTAGGGTTCCACTTTTTGCATGCATGCAATTGCACAGACGCCATAAGAAAGAGAGAATAAGAGGCAAGCAAGATGGTCAGAAAGCTTGTTGCCCTTACGGCCCTAAATACAGATTGATCTGCCACCAGAAATAGAAAAATTCAACAACAAAAAGTGAGGAAATAGCTTGAGAGTTATTCTGTCTCTGACTTCAGATAATTCCTTTTCTTCTTTGGGGAAGAAAAGGAATCAAAAGAGGGAAAAGCTGAACAAGAATTCATCAGGAGGTTAAACTCTATCTCTTGAAAATCATAATTAATAATGTGCTGTCAAGTCATTTCTGATTTGTTGCCACTTTTTCTAGGATTTTCTCAGGAGAGAGTACTCAGAAGTGGTTTACCCTTCCCTTTGCCTGGGAGCACCCTAGGAACATGCTGACCTGCCCAAAGCTACCCAGCAAGGCTTGTTCCTCGTCCAGGAGGGACAGTGGGGAATCTGGAAGTTGAGTCATGCCAACTGGACTTCTTTTCTTGAGAGGTCGAAACATATCACTGCTCATCCAAGCAGCTTCGTCAGTCTGAGGAAAGTTAGTGGTGAGTCCTCCATTTTATACTTCACCTTGATTTCACATCATCTGGGTCTGAATAGGCTCATGGCCTACAAATAAGCTCATAGTGGGGGATCAAACTCCAGATACTGAGGTCTATTGCCTGCATCTTGAATAGATTCAAAGAGGTTGTTTGTTTTTTAATCTCTCCATACTATATGTGCCAAATAGCTCATCAATGCAAGGATAATCATGTCACCACTACTGTTTGTTAATGACCATTGTTAAAGTAAGGATTGCTATTTGCACTTCTTTTATTTCAGTGACGTCACACCACAGCCACCCATACAGGGGTGGATTAACCATTAAGTACAATAAGCACATGTTTGGGGCATCAAGGGAAGAGGGGGCACCACAGAAAATTTCCATAGCCAAATTTACCATGGGCCATGGGCCATATGGTGCAATACTACAAATGGTGCAGCTGAACCAGGATCTGCAAAAAGGTTTCCCCACATTAAATGAAAAAATTGCATACAGATATATATAATAATGACAAGAGCATTCAGAGAGTGTAGACCTCTGTCAAGGCCTATAATATCCAAGGGACCCCCCCCCCCCAACATAAATGAAATCAGGGGAAACTGTATGCAATCAGTTGTCTAACAGTGTCTGTTAGAAATCTGTAACACAACAGAGAAAGTCTGGTATAAAACATTTTCACTCTGTCAGGATTATCCTTAGGAGTCATTAGGTTGAAATAATCGACATTATTTTCCATCTTACTGTAAGTTTTCTTTAATTTTGATAAATAAAATTTTATGATTTATTATTATTTATATTTTGAATTATATATTGGGGGGCACCAAAATCTCTTAAATTAGGGCCTCTAAGGGTCTTAATCCAGCCCTGCACCCACCCTAAGAAGCTGTCAACAAAGGCAACATTCAATGCAACAACAGAGGTGGCCTACCCTCTGTTAGTCTTCAAGGCACCACCAGCCTCTCTACCAGAGATTTTCAAACATGCTACTAGTACAATACTTTGGTATTGGAGGGTAGCAGAATTAGTCAGGATTTCCAAGCCCTCAGGAAAGAGCCAATGAAGATTTGATATGAAAATGATATTTCATTCAAGATTTCAAACAGTTGCCAGATGTCTGAAGAAGTGGACTTGATCAACAAAAGCTTGCTTATTTATTTATTTATTTGTTTGTTTGTTTATTTGTTTGTTTGTTTATTTTAGAGTATTTTACCCCACTTTTCTCCTTGGAAAAAGGGCCCAAGGTGGCTTACAGAATGAGGGATAATATAGAGTCCAGTACAATTAAGACATGTTCAAGTATTGAGAACAGGGAGTTGAGGGACATCTTACAGCATTAATAGACAACATTACATTAACATTACAAGAAAATGCAAACAGTTACATTACATTAAAATATAAATATTTCATCCTTAGGGTACCACAAGCTTTTGCCTTTTGTTTTTGTTTTGATATAACTCAGGAAATGGTCTGCCCATATTTTTTAGGACCAAACCAGACTGTAGAATGCACACTACATCCCCCCCCCTTTGCTTTCTAAAGGGCACATAGAGATGACTTAGACCCTCTGGCCCAGTGTTGCAATGACCTTGTCAGGCATCCTGTCCAGGAGGAGAATGTTTGTGATCAGCCAACAGTGGGTATAAATTACCCATTTTCAAAAGGCAAAAAAGGGATGCTGCTTACACAATTGCTCGTGAGGCAACTAGGGCCACTCCTTCCTTTTTTTGCTGTGAGACATTCATTACCTTCTGAGCCCAGACCAACCCAATAATTTATGCCCCTGACAGGCAACTCTTTTATTCCCAGAGAGAGAATGACTGATTAAAAACATGGCCTTGTGGCCTCCGATGAAACTGACATTAAGACAGAGATCAAACACATTAAAGATTTAGCTTGAAGAGGGGAGATCATTAGTGGTTCTAAGGGGGAAAATACAACCCTGAGTAGTTAATAGCTAGCAGTCCAGGCCTGGCCATTTTTCACTGATAAGGAACACTTGATATTGCAGCTGAGGGCAGGTGCTGACCTTTCTCTTTACTTTTCCAAATGTTATTAGTTGAGACTCAGACCCAAAATAAAAATAAAAAAATAAAAAACCAGAAAGAAACCGCTGAGATGCCCCTAAGGGTTTGAAACAGGAACTAATAGCCTCCTGTCTTCTTATGGTATTATACTATAAGATCACGGAGCAAAATTGTTTAAAATTGCATATCTGTTGTCCAGTCAATAAACCTAACAGTGTCTGTTAGAAATCTGTAACACAACAGAGAAAGTCAGTTATACAATTTTTTTCACTCTGAGTGAGGATTATCCTTAGGAGACATTAGGTTAAGACCTATAGAAAGGTATCACCCAGACTCCCTTGGCTCTCCACAGAATCTCCAACAAAGGACTTACTGTCTTTGAAGTTGTGTTGACTGATGAATGCAGAATGGTGTGTCTTTTCTAAAGAAGTCAGTGGTAGCTTCTAGAACAGTCCACACTTCAGCCCTCCAGATGTTTTGGACCACAGCTCCAGAATTCTAAGCCTGTATTGCCAATTGCAAGGGGCTGTGGAAGTTGTGTTCCAAAACATCTGGAGGGCCGAAGTTTGGACATGCCTGTTCTAGAAGGTCCAACCGACCATCCATAAGACCAGTAAACCTATCTCATTAAATTACTCCCAGACTAAACCTAACAACACCTACGGGAGTCCACTAGTCAGTGTGGCCACTGGCCAGTGATCTTCCTGGCAGGAAAATGCTGCGAATTTAAGTTAGAAAAGGCACCTTGTCCAAGTCCTGTCTTAGGCAATGGGTTTTCCAAGTATGAAATTGATTTGATCCGTCTGCAAACACCATATATAACCAATGAAAATCACTCTCTTCTCTTTTTTAATGGGTTTGAAATGAAATGCTGTAGCTCTTTAAATGCTCTTTTTTACTCTGAGCTTCACAAGTGAACCATTTAATTCTGTCAGTAGCAGAACTCACCCTTCAAAATGGACCAACAAAGGTGAGACCGCAGGGGGTAAAACTGCTTCAACATACAGCTGAAAGATTATGGTGCAAACATAGACCCCTTTAAATTCCAATTTCTGCAGGTCACCTCAGTCCTTTCAGCTTTGGTGAAAGGGGGAAGGCAGGCAGATCACTATAAGTAATGTTGAGCTGCAACAAGGAAAATAACTATGTGGTGTAAAACGGAAAAGCAGTCTCTAATTCTGGCAAGACTCCCCCCAGGCAGTCAACAAGTGGGAGAATGGGCCAGGTATATATCATAAACATGGAGCCCTTGTGCATACTTGGTAATCCAGGACTCAAAACTATTATTATTTATTTTATTTTAGAGTGTTTTACCCCGCCTTTCTTCTTGGAAAAGGACCCAAGGCGGCTTACAGTAATGAGGGACAATACACAGTCCTGTACTATTAAGATATGTTCAAGTATTTATGAACAAGGAATTGAAGGACATCTTACAGCATTAATAGACAACATTATATTAAAGCAACACAGTTATAAGTAGTTATAAACACAAAGTCTATGTGAACCTATAGATTCATATAAAATACACATGGTAGTCCATTCAGGGAAAGCTTGCCTGAAGAGAAAGGTCTTTGCCTGTTTCCGGAAGGACAACAGAGATGAGGCATGAGGAGGCTCTGAACCTTCAATGCCATGGCTGGCAAGAGTGGAGTGATGGAAGGAGCAATTAAACTTGTCCTTGGGAAGCTAGCATTGATCACCCTCAAGGAGAATGGCTTGGTTTGTATGTGTGTGGCTCTTTCCAACAAAACCTGGTCCACAGCTCTTGATCAGGAAAATCACCCTTCCTGCCTCCAAACATCCACAGTCAGGGAGCCAAGAAAGCATCGCCAGAATATTCATTGGGGCTCCACTTCACAGGATTCCACACTAGATTCTGGCCATTTTAGATTTATACTGTAGCAAGAAACATGCTCAGATATCTGCCCTGGCTTGGTTTTTTTTAAAGGACTTTAGGGGCTTCTATCTGGAGGACTGCAGGACCCTACTCTTCTGCTGCTCTTGCTCTTTAAACTGGCATGTGGTGAGCAGCCTAGGTCTTCTCTGTTCCACTGGAGCCACTGATCTCACAAGAATGTGGTAGTAGCAGGTGCTAGTGCTGTAGTAGAACTCCAAAAGGAAAGAAAAGAGAGAGGAAGTAGTGGAAGAGACAATGGAGAGCAGGAGCTGCACCACTCCTCAAAAGAAGGAAATTATTTAACCTCCTTAACATTTTCTGCAAGGTGTGCCTTCTTCCATGCTTCAATTCTGGATGTTCATTCAACCACAGGAGACATCCATTAGGATGTGGCTGGGTCCACATTCCACATCCCCACCCTAAATAAATAATACCCCAGTATTTGTTTATTTGTTTATTTGTTTGTGTTAGTTACTTTGTTTTGAATATTATTTACCACACCTTTCTCCTTGGAAAAGGACCCAAGGCAGCTTACAATAATGAGGGACAATATACAGACCAGAATGTTTGAGACATATTCAAGCTTAAGAACAAGGAATTAGAAAAGGCATCTTACAATATTAAAAGGCAAGGCAACATTAAAACTAAAAAGACCATACAAACAGTTAAAGGGGAAAAAACCATAATGACAGATGGAAACTAACATGGAAAACACAGATATACTTATGAAGTCAGTCAATGCAATCATATATGGTAATCCATCTTGAGTACTGTGTCCAGTTCTGTGCACCTCAATTTAAAAAGGATATTGACAACCTTGAACGGGTCCAGAGGAGGGCAACCAAGATGATTGAGGGTCTGGAAGAAATGTCATATGAGGAGCGGCTTAGGGAGCTGAGAATGTTTAGCCTTACAAAAAGAAGACTGAGAGGGGATGTGATAGCTATGTTTAAATATTTGAAAGGATGTCACATTGAAGAAGGGACAGGTTTGTTTTCCATGGCTTCAGAAACGAGGACGCGGGGCAATGGTCTCAAACTACAGGAAAAGATATTCAAATTAAACATTAGGAAGAACTTCATGACAGATAGAACTGTTCAGCAGTGGAACATGCTGCCACGAAGGGTGGTGGAGTTTCCTTCTTTGGAGGTTTTTAAGCAGAGGCTGGATGGCCATATGTCAGGAGCACTGTGATGGGGGTTCCTGCATGGCAGGGGATTGGACTGGATGGCCCTTGAGGTCTCTTCAAACTCTATAATTCTGAGTCTATCTAAAAAGTCACATAACAGGTAGTCCATCATTCAGGGAAAGCTTGCCTGAAGAGGAATGTCTTTGCCTGCTTCAGGAAAGACAGCAGAGACGGGGCAGTCCTGGCCTCCAGTGAGAGGGATTTCCAGTAGCATGAGATCTCCATCTATATTTACTTGCTCCAGATATCAGGTTATTTCTAGGATAACACAGTGAAACATAGCTAAATCCAGGTCCACACATGAATTTTATATCTCAGATGCAACCCTATAAGAAACCATAATATCCTACTATTCCCAACAGTTGTTTCTTTCTGCAGTAGGTTTTAAGAGAAAAGGATAGCTAGAGGATTAGCAAATCTTCAGCAGTTGCTGCATGACAGATTAAGCATACTCGGGCCATTTGGTGACTTTCCTAGAGAATTATGCGTATCATTGCTCCTTGTATACCATCTCTTACTCACCAGTCCTCACAGATTGAAACACATATGAATTCCTGTCATTCACTACAGCCTGAAAACTTTGCATTAGGTCAGCTTATATACGGGTGACTTAAATGCTATTTATCTACTGACCCCACCATGGCCAGTACTTTATCTAAGCCTTTAATAGAAGATGATGCTGAAATTTTACAGATGAACAATTTCTCCCCCTTTATCTCCTTTCTTACCCATCCCAGGGTGTGGGATCAGGGGCAATCCTATTGTTTTCTTATATCATCACTTTTCTTCTTCTTCTTCTTCTTCTTCTTCTTCTTCTTCTTCTTCTTCTT
>JAHTLZ010003518.1:8295787-8310192 GCA_023846285.1 Phrynocephalus versicolor | reverse complement strand
TCTTCTTCTTCTTCTTCTTCTTCTTCTTCTTCTTCTTCTTCTTCTTCGCTATTGTTGTTTGTAGAAAAACTGAACTTGATAGACAAAAATTTAGACTTTTTTCATTTCATGTTGCTTAAGCAGCTGCTGATCATATCTAAGGAAAAACAAACCTAGTGTATGTTATTGTTATGGAGCCATGTCTTTGGCGTCATTCCTGCTTGGCTGAAGGAAGGACGCACATCAATTGGATTTATTTATTTATTTATTTATTCATTCATTCATTCATTTATTTATACCCTGCCTTTCTCTTAAAAACAACATCAAAGGGTGCTAAACTTAGCCCCAGTTCATTTTAGCTATTTAATGTTTATTTATTATCTTGCTCTATTACCTTTCATAAAAAACAGAAGGCAGAACTGTGTTTGTAAGTCATCCTAGAAGCATCCTCATCTCCATAGATATTTGTAGAACAGCCTTCCTCAACTTGATGCTTTGCAGCTCTCTTGGACTACAATTAGGCTATTTGGGGATGATGGAAGCTGTTGCCCAAATATCAGGAAGATGACAGTTTAGGCTCTTATATCGAACATCCCACAATCTGAGCTGCATCCAACCTAAACATACATAAATATGGGATCTCTTTGCTCCTCTGAAATTTTGATAAAATGAATAAGGTCTTATGTCCACCAAGGATATATTATCACCATTTGTAGCATCGAGCCCAAACATTCAGAAGAACAAATTCATCTGTAGAGTCCATTATTATGTTAGATAATAATGCAGTAAATATTATATTCCTGTCTATTCCTACAGGGCAGAGGTAAAGTTATCTATTTCTGTTAGCTAATGCTGCCATCTAGTGCTGTAGTCCATGATCAAGACAACCTTTACATGTTGAGAAATGCCTAATTACCTCTCATAGATGGAAGAAGACTTCTTATCTTCTAGAGTGACATTTCCTCTGGAAAAAGGGGTCTCCATTTTGCAAGCATTAATGCCTACCACTCCACTGTGCTGCTACATATAACTGTGCAACCCAATAGGTATGTATGTGTCTATAAGAGTGTTTGAGTTGTATAATTTGCATATTGGAACTTACGTAATCAATCAGATTCTGTTGGGTGTTAGCCCATGTTAACTGCCAGACTGAGAATATGACAGAAGGTGAATTCTGTTAGAATTTGTCTGCTTCGTCTGGCAGGCGTTGTCTGTTATGAGTCTGCTTAGTTAGACAACTTGTCTGTTACTATGTTTGCTAAGAATAAGTTATGCAACAGTTATAAGTCTACCAAGAACACAAGTCTATTTCAAGCATAAAATGTTTAAAGCACTTTTTGTTCATTCGATATATATGTTATCCAGCAAACATTCTTAAAGGTTTACCAACACTGTGAACATTAGTTCAACTGTGGGGACACACAAGGGAGAATACCATTCATTACCTCTGTAGTTTTTTGTATTACACCTGGACAGCTGTATATAAACTCTCAGTTCATTCAACACATTGTTTCAATATAATGGGCACAATAAGGGCATTTTATTTAAATTAACTATATGGAGGAGGGGGGAATAAACCTCTACTATCCAAAATGCTGTGGGTGGACATACTTCATATTATGGTCAATGAATATGATTCCTCATATGTAGAATGAAGTGGTACTGTCCCAGAAAATATCCTACAGTATACCCTCTAATAGGCAGGGTACACTTGAAAATGGTTTCCCTGAGTTAAAAGTTGACCACTCCTCCCTTCCTTTAAAAAGTCACTAAAAACATGGCCTTTCCAGAGCTGTTACCATCCTGACAGCAATCCTTCAGCTAAAATGACTTGCCATGCCATCTTTTATATGTAATGTTCAATATTCATGTGATTCCTTTTACAAGTGTGTCTTTTTTAAATTAGAACTGTTTGCTTCTGTATTCTTTATGTGCCTTGTTTCATTTTAATTTTCTGATGTTAAGGTGCTGTTAGCTGCCCATAGTGGCCTGTGGCCAGTGGAGCAGGATAAAAATGAAATGAAATGAAATGAAATAATAAATAAATAAATAAATAAATAAATAAATAAATAAATAAATAAATAAATAAATAAAAAGACCTGCTAGATAAGACCAATCTTACTCCATTTTTGTGCACTTGAGGTTGTTTGTGATGTACCAGGTAAGACGAAAGGAGTAAGGATGTAGAGTTGCAGTGTGCTCCCATTATTCCATCCCTATCCCACAATTTCCTAGGGACAGAATAGGGATTCTTTCCATGCACTGCCCATCCCACTTCTCAGCAGTCTCCATTCCTAAGCTAGCTGAGCTAAGCTCACTCACCTACATCAGTATTAAGACCACCTGATCAGGAGAAGCTCAGGAGTTCATCTTCAATATTCCATTTTTGAACCAGGTACTAGAATATGTATGTATTTGCTTCTCTATTTTGGATGACTTAGATTCTCTAGACTCAGTTCAATCTGACATTAGATCTGGTTATGGTTCAGAGTGATCTATGGTTGCCTTGATGGACAATCTATGCTGAGAACTGGGTAGGTAGGAGTGTGCTGCTCTTGGAACTCTAAACCTCTTGGACCAGCGGTGTCCAAACTTCAGCCCTCCAGATGTTTTGGGCCACAACTCCCAGAATTCCAAGCCTGTATTTCCAATGACAAAGGACTGTGGGATTTGTGGTCCAAAACATCTGGAGGGCCGAAATTTGGACACCCCTGTCTTGGACCTTCTAGGATGTTTCTCAGGCATGGGATGTGGAGACACTGTCTCATAATGGTTCCAATCCTTCCTGGACATGCAAACTCCGTAGGTAGTATTGGAGGACTTCTTGGGTTCAGTGCCACGACATTGGCCTGTGGGGGTCCCTCAATGTTCCGCCCTATCCACCATGCTATTTAACACATGCATGAAACTACAGGGAGAGGTTGTTTGGAAATTTGGGTTTTGATGGAATCAATATATTACAAAAACCCAAGTCTGTCTCTCCATCTAACACCACAGAAACTGCCTCGGTCCTAAACCAGAGCCTAAATTGAAACCTAAGAAACAGAAAGGTGCTGCTGATCAGCCAAAAGGCAGATCAGAAGAAAGAGATCCAGGTAGCATTTGAAAGAGTTATATTCCCACTGAAAATTCTGATTTACATCATGAACACTTTCCTGGATTCATCCAAGACATCTAGATCCTCAAGTCTCAGCACTAACCAGAAGTATATGTGATGTGTACCAGAGATTTCTGTCCAGCTTGCTTTTAGTGAGACTGCCTGCTCAAACTGTGAGGATAAAATGAGGAGGAGAAGCAGTAGCAGAATATCCATGGATCCTGCTTTGAATTATCAGGAAGAGAAGTGGGATACACTCAGAATATAAGTAATAAATTAAGATTTATTGAAATCAACAGGACATCAGCATTTCTGACTTATCAATCCCTGTAAACCTGTTGAAACAAACATTGCCCATATTTTTCTGTCATCCGTGCAAGTTTCAGTGAGGAGTGAAATTATATCTAATAATGGAACATTATTCCCAATTTTACCCAGTTTCTAAAAAGCCACTTGTCTCACTCTCAGTGGCAAGTAAGATGAACTGGCAGGCAAAGCTTTTGTAAATGTGAACAGCAATTAGAACAGTAGCAATTCTTTCTTTTTTCCTTTCAGAAAAGAAAACATTTGTTTTGCACCAGTGTGCTGCAGAGTTTTCTGTCATTTCTGACTTTCTATTGAGTTGGCCTCTGAGATCCTATTAGTTTTCAACCTGGAGTTCAAAACACCCTGTGAGTTAGATCAGACTAAGAGAGGGCAAAGGTCACAAAGTAAGATTGCCCGAGGAAGGCTCTTTTTCTTATAGATGCCTTACAACTGCCTTAAAAACAAATATTTGATAAACAGTACAAATGTAACAGAATAAATCTACAGTGCAGGACTTAGCAAATAAAACAGCATCCAAACCAGAGAATCAAATGCCACTCAAAACCAACATGAACAGCAGAGATTCTAAACAGCACCTAAAAGTAAGCAAATTAGGCATGTGATAAAACATGGGTACCACCACATAAAATATCCTGTATCAAGATTTTATACATATGCTTTACTTGTACACAGTGTTAATACCTCTTGAATACACACACCCAAGACTGATTCTTTGTGCTAGATTTGTGGTTATTAAGGAGTAATAATCCAATTCAGAGCTAAAGCAAAACAAGGATCATAGAACTGTATTACTGGAAGGGATTCCAAGGGTGACCAAGTCCAAATCCCTGCCAAGGCAAGAAGTCCACAAATAAACCATCCCTGGCAGACAGCCACTCAACCTTTGTTTAAAATCCTCCAGTGGACGAGAGTCCACCACCCTCCATGGTAATTTATTACACATTCAAATAGCTTTTATTATACTGAGGTTCTTCCTAAAGTTTGGGCAAATGGGTCCCAAATTTGGGTCCCCAGATGTTCTTGAACGAAAACTCCCAGAAGCCTTCACCACTTGCTGTGCAGGCCAGGATTTCTGGGAGTTTTCGTCTAAGAATATCTGGGGACCCAATATTGGGAACCACTGGGCTAGGCTGTTGTCTTAGAACTATTAAGTTGCAGGTTAATAACCTTGGTCAGGCATAAGGTTCACTGGATGCCAATAGGCCATTCACATCTTTCTGCCTAAACTCCCTCACAGAGACTTTACCTGAAATACAAGCTGGACCAATTGTAGTGTTAACTTGCTTGCCCCTGGCCCTTTCACATGCTATTGACAAACACCATTTCTAATTTTTCTCTTTCACTGCCACCAACTAGCTTCGCTAGTAAATTAAAGCCTTCAGAGTGTTTTTAATTTGAATAAACATAAAAGAAGTTTATTGACTACAAAGTCATGAATCAAAATCATTAATGGTAATGATCAGGAAAGAGATCTTGGTGTGTTGGTGGACAGCTCCGTGAAGGTGTCTCCCCAATGTGTGGCAGCGGTGAAGAAGGCCAATTCCATGCTAGGGATTATCAAAAAGGGGATTGAAAATAAAACAGCCAACATTATAATGCCATTATACAAAACAATAGTAAGGCCCCACCTGGAGTATTGTGTACAATTCTGGTCACCGCATCTCAAGAAAGACATAGTGGAACTGGAAAAGGTGCAGAAGAGAGCGACTAAAATGATTACCGGGCTGGAGCACCTCCCTTATGAAGAAAGGCTAAAACATTTGGGCCTCTTTAGTCTGGAAAAAAGGCGCTTGAGGGGGGATATGATTGAGACGTACAAAATAATGCAGGGTATGAGTAAAGTGGATAGAGGGAAGCTCTTCTCTCTCTCCCAAAATACCAGAACTAGGGGACATACACTCAAATTGAGGGCTGGGAGAGTAAGAACAGACAAAAGAAAATATTTTTTCACCCAGCACGTTGTAAGTCTATGGAACTCCCTGCCACAGGATGTGGTGATGGCATCTGGCCTGGATGCCTTCAAAAGGGGATTGGACAGATTCCTGGAGGAAAAGTCCATCACAGGTTACAAACCATGATGGAGATGTGGAGTCTCCAGGCTTTAAACCGGGTTACTTCAAGGGCCAGATGCAGGGGAGTGGTATCAGGAGACAGATATCTAGTCTCATGCACTCCCAAACGCACCTGGTGGGGCCGCTGTGAGATACAGGAAGCTGGACTAGATGGGCCTTTGGCCTGATCCAGCATGGCTCTTCTTATGTTCTTATGTTCTTATGTGTTTAAGTACAAATAAAAAGAAGAATATAACTCAAACCCACTTAAGTTTCATTACAAATAAAGATGAATATATGCACACCCAGTTCCTAAGCTTACAAACTCTAAACACTCAGTTTTCCTCACACTCAGTTTTGCTCACAGACACTCACAGACACTCTAAAAATCCTATCCCTTCTCTCAGACTTTATCTGGACTTCAGTAAGTGTAAATCCCTTATCTAGCCCTATCTGTGTTTCTCTTAATGCCGGTCCCTATCTGACTCAAACAGTGCTGAGCAGAGCCTTACATCTCCTCAGGCCACTCCCTAGGGCCTAGACTCTCTCATTGGTCAACAAACCCACCAAACAATATGGACACCTCTCATGCATCATTCACTACCACAGGTAAATGCCACACCATGGAGATTCCATGTGATTCCTGAAGAAAAGATAAAGTGGGGGAGAGGGACTGTATGTGAAATGGCAATCTTATGAGTGGTTTTCTTCATTTTTATTCATTTTTCTGGAGAGTCTGATATGTGTTCAGTTGCCTAATGTGTCACACAATCAGATGCACAACTAGTGCATGTCTTTGCACAAATACGAGCACCCAGAGAAGCAAAAGGTTTCTGTAATTGCTATTCTAGGTGCAATCTATTGAATAGGATGTTGGCTAACTTAATCAAACTAAAGAATTCAAAGATGATGGAAATAACATGTTGGAATAGAAGCTAAATTTCTGCAGTTACTCCAGTATTACTGGCTTAAATCCAGTTGGTAGACCAACTAGACCAGGCACACTGAATCAACAGGATTTGCATACAAGTTGACTTACCATTTAGCACTTGATTTGCCCTTCAGCAATGGCTATTATCCAGCCGGGACTACCAATGGATATAGGCCATAATGCCAAATTACCTTTATATCATTTTGTAAGGAATAGATAGATGTACAGTATTCACTGTCAAAACGCCATTTCATTCTTGACCTTCTTGAGACCATCACCTTTCAGGTTGCCCCTTAGCAAATACCACTTGATTAATTTCTAGCACCACTGAGAGAACTTTATCAAAGTTTTGTTTTCATGCAAGAGTTAATTAAAAACAAAACAAGACCCTACAGCTAGGTCCCCCAAAAACGGCAATCTAATTAAATTCCTCATTATAGCAAATAATGAATTGTGGCACAAACCCATTCTTTTAGTAATGTCCCATTTGTTATATGCAATTGCTTCATGAGAGCAGCACAACAGCTCCACCAGTTTAATTATTCTTTTCATCATGCTTGGTGCACATTCATTTATAAACCACTGTTAGACCATTAACAAACAAACATGAACATAGATCATGATTTGGATGCCTCAAATAGATATTTTTGTGAAACCTGCATAGCAAGGATCCGTGTGCACTTCTGCAGTGATCTTTTCCCTGTTTTGTAAAAGCCTTCAAAATGTGCCCAATTGATAGGAACATAAATGAAATAACAATACTGTGCCTGACTGTATACCAGGAATGGATCACATTCCCAATGTGGCTGGACTACAGCTCCCATCATACTTATCACTGGTTCTGTCAGCTAGAGACAGACCTAGGAAGTGTATTTCGGGTAGCACAAGCACTATCATTTGGGCCGTTCATGCCAGTTCAGGAGACTCAGGAGCACAGCTGTCCTGTGGGTGTCCTAACTTCCCAGCCCACCTCCTCCTGGTGCTGCCTCTAAGTCAGGCAGGTCCAAAGTCAAGCCCGGGGGCCAAATGTGGCCCGTTTTCAAATTTTGAGTGGCCCACAGCCTTTTCTCCTTACCAGCTCAGCCTGTCATACATCCCCACCAGCTGGCCTCTCCCCATACTGGATGGAGATGTCAGCTTACAGTTTTACATTTTGCCTGCCCTCCCTGCCTCCGTCCAATCCGCCCAGCCACCTGTCCAGCCTACCCGCCCTTGGCTTCATTGCTGCAGCATCCTCCCTGCCTCCTTGCATGTCTTAGAGGCTTGTGCAGAGTCCGTCCAGGCGGCCAAATGCAGCTGAATAGTCGGCCCCCACACATTTTCACCTCACCTAATCTGGCCCTTCTTGCAAAAAGTTTGGACACCCCTGCTCTAAGTGCTTGCCTGCAAGAGCAGACAGGGCTGGGAAACCAGGGTACTAGAACAGCTATGCATCTAAAGCATCGAACCAGCACAAACTTTAAAGAATCTTGATCTGATCGAGCAGAGCTGTTTTCCATGAAGAAGAGTTTTAGAGCAGATGTGGCCATCCTTGGAGGGCTATTCAGGGCCCTTTTATTTGGTCCTGGGCTGTAGTATGCATCAGGCTCAGAAACTGCCATTTTAAAAATGTAAAACATAAAAACAGGAAGTAGCCAGACTGTCCTGAAGCCCACCTTATTGTCATGTAGTGCAACTAAACAAGCCCAAATTTGGGGGGGGGGGGACACCCCTTCATTCTTCCAATCATGCTGTGGATTTTTGCACTTCACCTCGCACACTGGGATTCCTCTTCATGTTGATTAAGCACTCCGTTGTGAATGCACTCTGTAACAACCATTATTATATTGTTAAGCTGGAGTTTTATCATTTGCATTCCTAAAAACAGCCGCAGCTGGATGAAGCAAACAGGTGTTGTTTTTGAAAAGGTCTTTTCTCAAAATGTTGCAGCAAAAGTTCAAGAAGTTGTTGGGAAACAGATACTGTAGACTCATCAGTAAAGATAGCACTGCGCACAACAATCTGAGAAAAGTGGAGAAAAATATATACAAGCTTGCTGGTTTATCCTTTCTGATTAACACACACATTACAGTCTGTTAAAAACAGCATGTGATTTGGCTGAGGACGGAAGAGATTTCAGAGTTATATGATACTGGATACAGCACCAAGGACTTAACTTGCTACTTGAGCCTGGACAGGATGAACCATGAACTAAAACCGCAAAATTTTGGAGCTAAATGCATAATCTCATCCCAGATCAATGTGCTGCAGTTTATCCTTCAGTATTGCACTCTTAGTCATGCACCTTATCCTAAAACAGCTATATATTTATTTTCCTTCATTTTATGATGGTGAACTCTGGCGCTGTCAAAGAAACATAAATAAAAGTCTGCTGAATGTGACCTTGGACCGCTATGAATTCTTATGAATATCACACAAACAGGGAGGGAAAGAGAGGGAAGGAGGGGAATGGATGCCATGGACTTGCATCCAGGAAACGTAGTGGATTTGCAATTTGGGCTCATGTCTGTGGAGACTCTCAGTCATCCAGGTCAGTTTATCTGGAAGTTGAGTCATGGCAACTGGGCTTCTTTTTCTTGAGAGACTGAAACATCTTGCTGATGAAGCTGTTTGGATAAGCAGCAAAATGTTTCACTCTCTTAAGAAAAAGAAGTCCAGTTGCCATGACTCAACTTCCAGATAACTTGGGCTCATGTACTCACTCATGAGTATTAAAACTTCTGGGGCATTTGTTGGAATGAAGTGGAAATTTGGATTCGATTTAGACACAGCTTAGGACAACCTGTCATGCTGTAAAGATCTAAAGATGGAGCATTGTTACATTTCTTGTTTGGAAAGGCAGGATGTAAATTCCACATCATAAATCGGTGTTGGTGAATCTATGGCATGGGTGCCAAAGGTGGCACGTAGAGCCCTTTCTGTGGGCACCCGACATCGCCCTTTCACAGCCACCTGTATTCAGGTTAAATTGCAGTATTGGCTCTCTGTGAAAAATTAGTGGGCTTTGAATCGCAGTTTGGGCACTCGGGCTCTAAAAGGCTTGCCATCACTGCCATAAATAAACAGCAACCAAGCCTGCAAGTCACACTTGCAGCAGACCACATAGTAGGAGATGGGCAATTCCATCGACTTTCCCAAGTCACTTTGCTGCCTGAGGCAGAAAACAAGCTCTATGCCCCACTCCGGTTCATGTGCAGAAGTTGGCTGGTCTGGCAGCTGCATCTTCCATCCTCCACAATGGCAATACGATAGCGTCGTTCGCCCTACCCAAGGGCAGCAAACCCACTGAGGGAGCACTAAGGAAGTTTGTGTGGGGGTACACATCACTCTGCCCTCTAACAGAAGGGAAGGGCCAGGGAATCTAAGGGGAACAGACAGATGTAATTCCAGGGTCCCACAATATCTGCTGTCCACCTGAGAAAAATCACTGTAAGGCAAACCTTTGGGGTTCTTTACTCCATATCCTTGAAATAGACCACGCTTTATACTGCTGGGGAGGCGGGGTACTATTTACATTTGCAGTGACAAATATATTTCTGCTTGTAGGATGGGAGCTACTGACACAGGAGCTTTGGGACAATGAAAGGCATGTTGAAGAGGTTTTTTATTCTTTTTTTTAACTAGGTATATCTCTCCCAACAGGCTTCCAAGATGGCTAACAATAACTGAAAAGTAATAAAAAGCAAGCCCACAATTTGCCTTAATCTTCTCTCTCTCTCTCTCTCTCTCTCTCTCTCTCTCTATTTTTCTTTAGAGAAATTAGTCTCTGTAGCCCTTCAAACAAAGGGCATCTACAAAAGATGACCCTTCAAATGTCAAACTGGTATCCATCAATCTCTACATAACATTCTCAAAACCCCATCTCCCCCACTGTCCTGCTAGTTGTCTGTTCTAATCAACTAACCCCAGAGCCACTTCTCTGCAAACATCATTTCCAGCAGAGCTGTCCTGTTTATGAGCTGGCCTGAAGCAATTATTCTGGGCAGCAGAGCACTGGGGATGAGGGAGCATTTAACCACTACCACCACCATCACTCCCTCTCTGGGTATTTGTACATGACCCCTAAACTCCGCCACAAATGGCTCCCAGCTCCGGAGCTTAAAATTGTTTCCCCACCAGCTCCGGAGTTTACAGAAAATTAAGTGCGACCACGCCCACCTAAGCACGTCCCAGTGCACTTTTCAGGTACCTGCTCTTGGAGGGTGAAAAATCCCAGATCCAGATGTAACCTAGAGTGCCGGCCTCTCCTCGCTTCTGTTTGTTGTTGTTGTTGTTGTTGTTGTTGTTTTGCCTCCCGCCCCTTTAAGAGAAGGAATCAGGACGACGACGGGGCTCGGGGTGGCTTGGACCGGCAGACGGAGGTGAGCCTGCATTCTTTTGTCCCTTTTTTTCTCCCTCCCCTCACGCAGACAGGAGCAAGGAAGTGCGGAGGGGTGGGGACGCAGGAAGAGCAATGAACCCCCAAGATCTCTGGTCCAAATTTAAGTGGCCAGCGTATCTTAGGGGTCATGTGAAAAGGCCCTCTGCTGCCTAACTGGCCACTGATGGTACTTTTTTCTTTAGACTCACCACCCACCTGCCTCCATGAAGATAAATGTCCCACAATGCCTAAGCCCCCCCCAACACCCTTGAAGGCAGGTGTCATCCAGATTGTCAGCTGAGAAACACCTGTGATATGGAGATGGTCAGGTAGTGATTTGGGGAAAACATAAATGTTGCCACCATCAGGACCACCATTGCTGCTATTGTTCGCATTCCCAAGGAGGATGCCAGGCTGTGCTTGGAGCAGGAGTAACAGAGGACAGCTCTCCTCTTCCCATCTCAGGCGGTAGGATTGTTTGTGCTGGCACTGATTCTCAGGGTCAAAAACCATGAGTTTACATGTAGAGATGGTCACGACTCAAAAAAATGGTGTTTCGTTTGGTCATTTAGGGGTCCGTTTCGTTTCGTTCTCGTTTTCGTGAGGTTTTTTGCAAAAAAATTAGTTTTCATTTCGTTACGTAACGAAACGAAAAAACATAAATGAAAATGAAAAATTGCTGTTTCGTTAGCATTCATTACAGTTCAATGTATTTGCCGTAACGAAACCGAAGTGGTTGACAACATTTTTTGTGGTTCGGGTCGTTTCGTTTCATTTTGGAGTCAAAATTCGTTTTTCGTTTCATTACATAACGAAACAAAAAAACAAAAACGAAAATGAAAAATCGCTCATTTCGTGCCCATCTCTATTTACATGTAACATTTAATCTGACAGTAACTATGGGTAACATGCCTCAAAAGGAGGAAAGGCCGTTTCTTACTTTCTCCAAGAACAGAGTAATCATAACAGTAAGAGAAGCTGCAATGCCCCTTCACCTCTTTAAAAGGCCTTTAAATCCCAGCTACAACTTTGTTATCATAGATCTGAGGGGCTTAGAAGACAATGGCTGTATTACGGGGAGAAGCTCTTCTTTGTTTCCAAATCCAAATCATGCATCCTGTATAGAGAGTGAGAGTTATTCCAAATTATCACCCAGAGGTGCATTTTCAGCAAGATAAAACTTTCAAGACAGCCATGGCCATGTGGGAATTGCAACCGAGTATTAAATTGTTTCCAGTGCTCACACAATGCTAAAAAGCAATTTAATTCTCATCAATTTAATTCTCCCCCACCCCACTAATGGCACTCTTTGTCTCATTATCTGGTTGATTTTATCCTCCAGAAGTCTGACCATTCTCATTGTGATTTTAAACACATTCGTCACAGTCAACTAGCCCAACTCATTTCTGTTGTTACCTTTTCCTTCCGTTTTACATCCAATTTGCACAGTGAACCAATACACTTAGTTTTGTCAAAACCAGACCTGGGCAGTAGATTTTTTTTTAAAAAAGAAATCAATCTTCTTTGTATGAGATATTGCCTTTCTGCTTAGCAGGGAAACAGTCCTGCATCTCGCTCGTGCAGAGACTAGAAGCAAATCCCACAGATTCCAATTACAATCTTCCCACTCTCCCATTAAGTTCCAATAAGTTATAATAAGAGCAATTAAAACTACCCCTCAGGAAGTTTGATCACAAGAAGGAGACCCACACTTACTGGTCCCATCCTTTCTGTCAGGGTCACTGGGCTTCCTGGAGAAGCAAATGATGATAAATCTCCCCCTGCAGAAAAACAAAAATTGTACACTCACTGGACTGGCAGATGCATCTTATTTTCACACTGGTGGCACGAAAATATCCTTCGCTGTTCCAAATGGAAGCAGACTAGTTAAGGGACATGGTTGGCTTTGTGTGTGTGTGTGTGTGTGTGTGTGTTCGTGCATACACACATGCACATCTGCATGCACACACACAATGCACACACACACTTAAAAGCACACCTTACTTCCCCACTCCACATACACATCCTAAATATATTTATTAGTGTACCTAGATAAACTTTGTTGTGGTGATGTATGGTATGCATGTACAGTATACTATGCTATGATGGCACTCGACAACTTCCGCTCTACAGAAAAATCCCCATGAACACTCTTGTTTGGGGAGTACAGGATTAGGATAAATCATAAATCATATGGGTGTTGATTGCTCTGTCCTCTAACTGGTGATGGGATCAGCAGCCCTTAGAGCAGCGGTTCTCAACCTGTGGGTCCCCAGATGTTCCTGGACTGCAACTCCCACAAGTCTTCATCACTAGCTGAGATGGCCAGGATTTCTGGGAGTTGCAGTTCAGGAACATCTGGGGACCCACAGGTTGAGAACCACTGCCTTAGAGGATACTCAGGCTGGACCACCCCATCCCTCAAAGGCAGTAGGCTTATTTTACCATGGAGGGGGGAATAGTTGAGTTATCAAATAGACATGTGGTCCACTGAAGCTGTTCCTTCTGCCCCTGCTTCCATCAAACAAACCCAAGCCATGTCCAAAAAGATGCCTATTGTATTGTTTTCCTCACTCCCCCCCTCCGCATTTTGGGTGATCTGTGTATCCCACAGTGAACACCAGGGACAGAGAATTCACCTCTACAGCTGCCAAAGGTGCCCATCCATGGTTTTGAGAGGGTGCAGGACAGACAGTGGTAGGCATAGCCCTGCTGTCTTATGGGTGGTGGTGGACGGGGAAACAGGGAGAGCTGTCAAGGAATGTCCAGGCAGCAGCCAAGGCTCTCCAGCATCTGGTGGTTGCTTCCCATTTCCTAATGGTAGAGCTGTCATATATTTAACTCAGGAACTTGGTTTTGCAATTCTTCTTTCAACCCCTTCACTGCACTAGCTAGGCACTCTTTTCCACTGAAAATTCTGCACCCTTTGGATCCCAGTCTTTTTTAACAATCTGCCATATAGATTTGGCAGGCAATGCAGGCAAGGTCTGATAGCTCTAGACATTCTGCTTTTGCTGCGTCCATAACTCTTCAGTGACATCACTGAGTTTTCACTCTGAGGCTCTCTCTTTGCTAAGGTTCGTGTCTCCCTTGCTCCCACGCAGAGGATGAGCAGATAATTCTGGCTTTTGCTATTTCCTCCTCCCTTGGCCTGTTTGATACGCATTAACAAATGTTGTTATGTGAACTTTTAATCTCTCACCAAGGTCCCCCCACGGAGATTTTTGAGTTGAATCCTGCAGTTTCTCTACAAAGAATTTCACTTCAAACAAAGGTCAATATGACAAAGCCGTACCATTCAGGCTCTAACAATTTTAGGACAGGACCATTGTGATTTAAACAGAAGCATTACAGTATGCTTTTTATTCCAAGTTCTCATTTATTTAAATCAAATACAGCTTAAAGTTTATTTACTGGTAACTCATATTGGCTGAAACCTTTTTGCTTTGTGTAGTACATAGTAAATAAGAGTAGGACTACAGAATCAGTGGAGATCAGACCAGTCAATGTGTCTGTAAATTCCATTGATTCAATGGGCTTACTCTGGATGCAATGTATTACACTAAGCAACAGGAGTGGATCCACTGAAAGTAAACCCTGATTCCAAATAGAGGTGTGTGTGTGTGTGTGTGTGTGTGTGTGTGTGTGTGTGTGTGTGTG
>JAHTLZ010003518.1:8257536-8295777 GCA_023846285.1 Phrynocephalus versicolor | reverse complement strand
TGTGTGTGTGTGTGTGTGTGTGTGTGTGTGTGTGTGTGTGTGTGTGTAAATCATTTGGAAAAATGAAGTAAATTATTGGTTGCTGTTTTCAAGCAGAAGTAAATGATAGCCTGCCTGTGTGTAATTATGTGAATTGTGTCTATCTAATCCAGTGGTGGCCAAATGTTGGTCCTCCAGATGTTTTGGACCACAACTCCCAGAATTCCAAGGCTGTATTGCAAATGACAAAGGACTGTGGGAGTTATGGCCCAAAGCATCTGGAGGGCCAAACTTTGGCCACCACTGATCTAATCACACTGTGGCCATACTCAAGCAGTCATACACATTGTGGTCCTCAATATGACTTCTTAAAGCTAATTCTGCCCTTTAGCCATAAAGGGTTTGCTCACCCCAGGCTTATGGATTGTGTTCAGACTGCCAATACAATTCTACTCCTTTTAAGAGTATGTAAGAATCCAACAGGGCTTACTCTCAGGTTAAGCTGGCAGAGTCAATCTGCTACCTGAACCTGAATCATTAGGATAAGTCATGGCAAATGTGTCCCATTGCTTCCAACCAGACTGAAGATCTGCTAAATTTGCCTGATCCTGCCCAATGAACAAGCCCAACTGGAATCCTGCTGGATCATACCAACAGTCTATCCAATCCAGCATCCAGTTCCAGAATTGCCAGACATACACCACCCAGGAGGTAGTCAAAACCAAAAAGGTAGGTTGTTAAAAAAGAAGCCAGAGTTCATTATTTGGCACCTTTATCATTTGAAAATCTAGTGTTGAAAGGTATACCTCCTTTGACAATGGAGTTTATTTAGCCATATTATATTGTAGCAGAAAGCAGAGTCACAGTCGTAGGAAACCAACAGTTCATAAGTCTAATGCTGTTTCTAGTCAATTTGAGTACATCTTTCAGTGGCTGAATAGTTAATAATTTCCATTTATTGAACTGATCTGAATTGGACATGAATACTTGGATCTTCCCTCTACCTAGAAAACCTTGAAAGGGATTGCTATAAGTCAACATTTATTTGACAGCACCCTATTATTATTATTATTATTATTATTATTATTATTATTATTATTATTATTATTGATCAAGCAAGGGAAATACGTGTCACCCCCACACACACACACAAACATATTTTAAATACAAATCCTATCAACTTTCATCACTGGTACATGGGGGCAAGGGCTGATGGAAGCTTCAGTACTGCAACCTCTAGAGTAGTGGTTCCCAACTCTGGGTAACCCAGGTGTTCTTGGACTGCCATTCCCAGAAGCCTTCACTGCCAGCTGCGCTGGATGTGGTTTCTGGGAATTGCAGTCCAAGAACACCTGGGTTACTCCAGGTTGGGAATCACTGCTCTAAAGGGCTTTTTCTATCACCTTCTGCTCTCTGCCCCCAGCTGCTCAGTCTGAGTTCAATGGGTGGTTATAGAGCTGCAGCCATACAACTGTATGGTCTCATATGCTTCTACTGGCATCAGATGGTCTTATGAACACCACACCAGTCAACTTGGAACAGTCTTATAACACTGTCGAAGCTGAAGCTGGGAGAAATAACTATTAAGAACACAGGAATGCCATACGTCACCATACCCAAGAGTCACCAGGCAATTAAAAGGCTGAGCAGCAAGCCTGCTCTCCTTGGCTTCTGGGTGTCCCAGCCAGCATATGTTTTTAGTAGCAGTTCCAAGGTGCTCTTATCAAGGGGAACTAGCCATTATCAGGAATGGATGATATGCTTTGACATGTTTCAAAGCACAATCCAGTTTTCCCTTTCCTGTTGTCTTAAACAGCCAGTTTGTGCACTGCAGAGCCATCTTGGGGCAGGGCACGGATGTATGCAAAGGATGCAAAATCCATCTTGTGTCTTTCTCACAGTTACGCATTAGTTCAGATGTACAGTATCTTTGCCTGTTTCCTTTCCCCCCAGTGATTCTAGAGTTTCCCTTCTTTCCCCTCCTCACCAACACCTTTTGGCATTTCTCTTTCTCTCACCAACTACATTTCATGCCTCCATGGCTTCAAATAATCTAAACAAAATCAGTCTGGGAAAGCAATGTGCCTCCGTACAAGGCCTCCTTCAGGCTCCATGTAATCCAGAGATTTACGCCAAGTTTTTAAGTCATTTGTCAATAAATAAAGGACATGCACAAGCACAATCTCTCTCACACAACACACACACACACACACACTTTGCTAGGCTTGATTTCCTTTAATAAAAAAGAGAGATCTCATCTTTTCCAGCCATGTTCCTTTTATTATATTTTTCTGAAAGATCTTATACCAGGCTGCTCTGAGAAACTGGACTACAAAACTCATATTTCCTGAGCATGCTGCCTGAGATTGAAGTAAGCTTGTTGTCCAAAACATGTTGAGGGTGTGATGTTAGCCTATAGATCAGATTAGATCCCTCGACAAAGATTTATTAATAACCGCTAATGATGAATGTCATTATTGTTGTTTACATTTTATGGGTTACAATCATCCCCCCCCCACACACACACATACCAAAACCAACCGTGAAAACAGTCAACCCTAAAATAACTGGAATAAAACAAACAAAAATTCATACATCTACAAACAGTTCAAATCATGACAATAAGTTAAATGTTCCAAAGTTGTGTGTGTGTTGTGTCATTACAGTTGTGACTGACTCTTTGTGCCTCCATGTCCATGGAGTTTTCTTGGCAGGAATAGTGGAGTGGTTTGCCAGCTCCTACTCCAGGCGCCTACAGCACCTGGTATTCCCTAGTGGTCTCCCATCCAAGTACTAGCCAGGGATGACCCTGCTTAGTTTCTGAGATCAGGCGAGATCGGATGTGTAGGGCATCTAAGGCAGTTAATTGCTCCCTAAAGGCAGTTCAGAGTGGAAACCGCAGCTTTGAGAAGCACACATTTCACCTTCTGGGAGTCACACAGGAAAACATCTTCTGTCACATGCCTATCAAGGGAGGGATTGCATCTGCTGGAACCGTCAAGAAGGTCTTTTTTGAATATTTTAAAGGTCTATGAGAAGACAGTAGCTAGGCTTCAACCTATCTTGGGTTTGAAAATCAAAACTAGCACTTTGAATTGGGCCCAACAAATGGTTGGTAACCAATGCAGATCTTTCAGTTGGCTAGCTCGGTGTCACATACTGTATCAGCCAAAGATCCCAGACCTGTTTGTGTCAATCCCTGCACAATGTGTGTTGCAGTTGTCTGGATACAATGAAACAAAAGCAGGAGGAAAGTTATCAAACCAGGTAAACTCAGGAAAGTTGTAGATGCTGTACTATGAATATAGAAGTACCCATCATTTTTCACTAGTACTACCTGAAAATCCTAGGAACAAATATCAAGTCAGGCTCCCAGGCTATAACCCTAAATTGTAGGGTGAGGGACAGCCCCCTCCAGAACGAAATGAACCCTAATTCCCAAGCCTGACTTTTGACAAACCAGCAGCACCTCTGGCTTATTAGGGTTCAGCTTTAGCTTGTTGACAATCCCATAATACAAAGGGGCTGCATGCATGTGAGACTCTTCATATAACAGTAATGCATACTTTACTATTATATCTGAGTAGCTGAGTCCATTCACGACACTTGCTTCTCAAGCATCTGTGTATAGCTATAAATGTTCATCCCATGCTATTTACCCAGAAGCAATTTCTACTGATTAAACCGCAGTTTATCGTGTTTGTAACCAATCCAACCTGAGAAACCACTAACTCACCTTACTTCTTAGTAAACTGATACAGAATGGAAGATTTCAACAATCCATTTAATAGGCATCCACCAGACAAATGATGAACAAGTGAAGTGAATACCAAAGATGGCCGTCAATAACCATTTTATAGCAACTTTTAATAAATAATCTGGAATAAGCAGTATCATTGTTAGTTTGGTGATTAATGAGGGAAACAAACTTCCTTTTGCAAAATAACATGCAAATATCAGGGCTTTGGGGTACTAATTGAGACGTACAAAATAATGCAGAGCATGAGTAAAGTGGATAGAGGGACACTCGTCTCCCTTTCGCAAAATACCAGAACTAGGGGACATACACTAAAATTGAGGGTTGGGAGAGTGAGAACAGGCAAAAGAAAATATATATTTTACCTAGTGTGTTGTTAGTCTGTGGAACTCCCTGCCACAAGATGTGGTGATGGCATCTGGCCTGGGTGCCTTCAAAAGGGGGTTGGGCAGATTCCTGGAGGAAAGTCCATTACAGGTTACAAACCATAATGGGTATGTGTAATCTCCAGGCTAAAAACCTGGGTACTTCAAGGACCAGATGCAGGGGAGTGGTATCAGGAGACAGATATCTAGTCTCATGCACTCCCAGATGCCATCTGGTGGGGCCACTGTGAGATACAGGAACACTGGACTAGATGGGCCTTTGTCCTGATCCAGCATGGCTCTTCTTATGTTCTTATGTTTATGTTAACATAAGTTACTTTCAAAATGATGGGCATTAAGTTTATAGTGGGGGTGAGCTGGTCCCCCCCATTTTTTCCTATTTTCCTGAATTGTTTCTAATTTTAATCAATGCGTTGTTGCAAAGTGTGTGTTCATGTATAACCTTCCCCATCGTGCAAAACAGAGTAACGCAAACAGGTTGATTCTTAAAAACGAACATTCCAGGGCCTGATCACTGACCAGCAATGAATAATAAATATAAAGGAGGGCCATTCTCAAACTTGGCAGGGAACCTGACGCTGCCCCTTCATCTGTGGAAGAGCCTTCGGGGCGACCTTGGCAGCTGCGTTTGCAAAACAAAACAAAATAAAAAAGGGGGGTGGAGGGTTCAAACAAATAATTAAAGGGGAAGAAAACAAGGAACAATGTTTCCCAGACGTGAAGGCCTTTCTCTCCCAGGCTCGCATTTTCCAAATTGCTGACGTCCACGAAAAACAAAACAAAACGCAAAGCCACCAGGCGATAAGTGGGCCGTCTTGGGCCAAGAGGCCTCCTCGTCCTTCCTATCAGCCCCCCTGTTTCCCTCCCAACATTACCCCTCCTCTCCGCGTGCGCCCAGCGTGACAAAAAAGAGAGAGAGATACTTTCCCAAACCTTCAGCCCGGTTGCGAAGCTGAGTTTTTGTATCTGTGCAGGTGCGCCCCGAGGCCTTGGCAACTAGGGCCAAGCTGATTAGCCCTGCGTCCAAAACACGCACGCACACCACAAAAACGGCTACACTGTCTTGCTCATTCTTCTTCAAGGTCTTGAGCAAAGCATAAATTCCGAGCAGGGGGCATGGGGAGTATTTGGGATCACAGGCAACGAATCAGGTAAGACTTTCCATGCAGGAGGGAACAGACCTCTACGGGGATGGGCGCTTTGGTGTGCCGGCACTGTTTTGCTTTTGCTTTCTTTATCGCTTTTATTTTTTAAAAAATTAATGTTTGGCGTTCTCCTGCTCCTCGGTGCTCTTAATTAAATGAAATCTCTCTCTCTCTCTCTCTCTCTCTCTCTCTCTCTGAGAACCCGTTGCTCCCCTACCCATCACTTGCCAAGCCGTTCTTCAGGCGATGGGGTTTCTTTCACCCTCCTGTTTTCGGCTTCTCCTTCTCTCTCTTGGGTTTTAGCTACCACTGCAAGACAAGGCGAAGGGAGGAGGCTGCCGAAGGAACCCCTTGCTGCTACCTTGAGCGAGGCAGCCGCGAGTGCCGGGTGGGTTGCGCGGCCTGACCCTCTTCCTTTTGTTTTCTCCGTAGGATGCCCGTCAGCACCTGTTGCCAGCGGCGGTGGGGGGTGCCTGTTGGCTTCTTCTGCTCACTGTTCCTTTTTCCTATGCATATACTTCTTTGAGAATTCAATCTAAAGAGGCATACGGCATGGGAAAATGGGGCAGTCGAGGTATTCCGCCGTCTTCCATCCCCAAAAGCGGCTTCCGGAGGCGTTCCGGCTCTGAAGTTGAAAACTTCCCGAGTAAGTGGTCAGCAAACGGCATTTTAGAAAGATGCTGTGCAAAAGTCACTCCCGATTTAAAAGGGGTCGGGGGGGCGGTTTGGGCTTTTAATAGCTGCCCAGAGAACAAGATTCTCTCCCTCCTGCTGTCATGAGATGGGAAACCCTGTCCCTTGTCCAACATCTATATTGCAAACTCTAAAGCAACAACCTTCTCTGTTTTCTTTTTTATCCACAGGCTGTTTTTCCCCCACAGCTCTCAAAGGTCAAGAGAAAATAGGCGACCTTTTATTTCAATGCTTTTGCATATTCATACATTCCTTTCTAGTACACAAAAGATCAAGGCAACAGTTCTTAGACCATTGTGTGGGGTACTGGTGATAATGATGATCATTAGAAATTGTTTCTGGAACAAGTGACCTTATGAAGCTTAGGAAGAATATTGTAAAAGCATGGGGGCTATAATTCAGCACCCGGTAGGCGTGCTTAAGTGTGTCCAAGCTGACAAGCTTGCAATCCCTACTAAGAAGTGTACTCTCTTAAACACATTACTTCTGAGAAAGCATTTTTAAAGGTGCACTGCAATGTGACTTTAGGACTGATGTCTTTGAGGTACATTATATATGAGCAGCAATCTCACACATGCCTCTTAATGTTTTCTTATACACTTTTGCAGAAATATATATTTGTTGTGAACATATGCTGCAATAAAGTCAACAGGTCAATTTGTGAAAAACATTTTTCCCATTGTTCCATTGGTTTTCATTTGCTTTGTAACCATGTTTCTTGCTTTGTCTTTTTGATGTTAAGAATAATAAAAGTATTATCAAGTCCCATGGTTTATTTATTCCACATTGGTGCTAGAGGGCTGGGGCTGGGATGGGAGAGAGAGCAATACAGTGTACTGTATGGCTGTAAAACTGTGACTTACATAGTGAGTACAGTATATGGGTTTTCAGTACATTAAGTCACAGGAAGGTTGGTTGTTTTGCACTGCTTTAATTGAAATCTAGATATATGAGCCCATAACTGATGCTCCTATACAAATAATTCCAAGAAAAATTGAAAGGGGGGCTGTGCTACTCAAGCTACTTAGAGTTCATCATGTAACTGTATATTGAGGCATAGTAATGCCTGAGATTCACTGTACTGTGGTGCAAAGTCTCATGTCAACATCTCCACATTCAAGGATCCACCACACAGCTCCATCTGAATGCCACTGATTTCAGTGACAAGCAAATGTTCAATATAATGCAATTAAATCCTCCTAATTGATTTAATTGCATTGCTAAACATTTGCTTGTCTCTGAAATCAGTGGCCTTCAGGTGGGTTGCTGCTCTCACTTGGCCCAGAAGGCAAAAGTTGCCTATCTGCTTAAAGGTGTGCTTTAGCGCCACTCAGATCAGGTCAGCAGGACTTGGGCAAAGTGAGCACGGCATTGCGGGGGGGGGGGGGGGGGGAAGAAAGCATACAGGACCAGTTCTGTGTCTATCATAGACTCTAGCCCCCACTAGCCCCTGCTACTATGGTCAGTGGCTGGGGACAATGGGACCTAGAGTCCAACAACTTCCCATTGGGGTCTGGATTCCCCATTCTTGTTTAAAGAGTTATGAAGAAAGGAGGCTTTGGGGCTGTACAGTTTTAGCTTGCCATTGCCAGAAACAAGAAAACTTACAGCATACACACCATACAGGGGCCCAGTCTGTCTTTTTACATTGGGAGGTGGTGAGCACTCCATTAATGGAGGCATTCCTCAGAAAACTAGACAGATGCACTTTAAATTGGATTTCTGCTTTGAGTTAGTGGGATTATTAGCTCCTTCCAGTCCTATGATTCTGTGACAACATGTTAAAAACTTGAATTTTTCACAATCCCACCCAGCATCCTGTCGTACACGATTCATCATGTTTTTCTGCTAGTCCCTCCCTCCCCCCCTCTCTCTTGCACACACAGTTCTGTGAATGAATGGTTTTTAAAAGCCATGTGGTGTAAATCAGAGTTGGGCAGACTTCGGGTCAGCTTAATTAGGCCATCAGAAGACCAACTGGAGCCACAGGCAGCATGTTCCCAGTGGCATCTTATTCCACAGTCCCAGTTGCAGAATAAGGTTCTTCTGAGAACATGCTCAGCTCAGCTATTTGTTTTGAGCTCAAGTCCTCAAGCACTAGTCTGTTGCCGTTTTCCCTCCATCTTTCTGGATTTGAACTTCCTCATTAGGAGTAGAACAGTGTTGTGACTCTTAGTAAGATGCTGGGAGCCAGAAATCTTTTCTGAAATTTAGAAAGTCGCCCAGAAATTTACCACTTTATTCCCAATCCATCTCCTACCTACCCCTGAAGCAGATACTCAAAGGCAACCAAGATGGCAAAGGCAAGCCATGTAGGTTCTTAGCTCAGCAAAGAAGATGTATAATTGCTGGGTCTGAGCCTCTGCAGAATAGTTGCAGGAATAACTCTTCATTCCATATACAAGAAAGATTGTGTGTGTGTGTGTGTGTGTGTGTGTGTGAGAGAGAGAGAGAGAGAGAGAGAGAGAGAGAATTTTCAGTCACCTTCATTGCATAAATTCATCAAATCCTAATGTGCAGAACATGGGTAGGGACTGTGGCCCTGTGATATTACCATACTACAAATCCCATTATCCCTGACGCTTGGCTAGAGTGGCTAAGGTGGATGGGGCTAACAACATCTGAAATAAAGTCACCCTGTCTCTACTAGGCCAGGGATTAGAAAAGCATGCCCCTCCAAGATGCTTCTGAACTACAAATCCTATCAGCTCTGATCTACCACCTATAGGCAGTGATGATGGCTCCAGCCCCACCATTTGAAACACCATGATTTGAAGCCCAACAGTTCAGTTTGAAGAAATGAAACAGCAATCCCCCCCAAAGGCTAGAACAATCTCATTAGTCAGTGGCTTTCAAAAGAAAGAAAATTAAAGATAGCTTTGTAGATAGAAGAGGAAAGTCAAATATCAGTGAAAATATACCACAATATAAAGTCCCCTCTATTTCAGGGGCTGGAGGCCTTTTGTGAGACTGTAATATAAGCAAATATCTACTAGATGGCTTGTACTCCATTGAGAATAACTGAGATAGATTCGCTTGGCAAATGTACCTCCTCTCCCACCCCTACCCCAATATTTTATTCAAGAATAATAATTTTATGCATTCAAGTCAATTCTGACTTATGGTGAGCCTTTTCAGGATTGTCTAGGTCAGTGGTGGAAAACCTTCAGCACTCCAGATGTTTTGGACCACAACTCTCACAGTCCTTTGCCATTGGCAATACAGGCTTGGAATTATGGGAGTTGTGGCCCAAAACATCTGGAGTGCCAAAGGTTTGCCACCACTGGTCTAGGTGAGGAGGAGTACTATACTTAGAAGTGTCTTGCCATTCCCTTCCTCCCAGGACTGAGCAGCTTGCCCAAGGCCTCGCAGGCTGACTCTATTGGGCCAGAAGCACTGGGATAAATTTAAAATTCCAATTTCTGGCTCCCCACAGACAGATGCCTCTATCACTGAGTGATCCCACTAGTTAACATTGGCAAATATACACTGCTGCATCTTTAGCTTTCAAAAACATAGATTAGTGCATGATCAGCCTTGTGGGGGGGGAGACAGATAGCATATTTCAAATACTTGAAAGGCAGTAATGCAGAGGAGGGCCAGGATAACCTTCTCAGCCATCCAAGAGTGCAGGACACATCTTAATGGCTCTGAGCTATAGGAAGTTACATTCAGGCTGAATGTCGGGGGGGGGGCTCTTAACTGTTAGAGCAGTAGACAAATGGAACCAATTACCTTGGTGAACACTCCCAACATTGGAGGCATTCAAGAGAAAGCTGGACCACCCACAGTCAGATCTTCTTTGATATGGATTCATGCCCTGAGCAGAGGGGTCAGACTTGATGGCCTTATAACCCCTTCCCAATCAATTATTCTACAGTTCTAAGATCCTTCTATGAATCAGAGGTGGGAATAGCTGCTTGTTCTAGACTACAGGTTCCAGAGTAGGCTTCCTCATGTGATGCTTCCTGTCTCTGGTTGAGATTCCCAAATAAGGCAGTTTAAGGACCTTTTGACTCAGGTACCTATAGAGAGGTGTCGGCTTCTTTGGGTCTTGTAAAATCTTGCAGCAAGTTGGACTAATTGGAGAAATAGCAGTAAGTAAGTAAGTAAGTAAGTAAGTAAGTAAGTAAGTAAGTAAGTAAGTAAGTAAGTAAGTAAGTAAGTAAGTAAGTAAGTAAGTAAGTAAGTAAGTAAGTAAGTAAGTAAGTAAGTAAAATGAAAGAAACCACTTCCTGCTCCCTCCCTTGGCACTTGGTCCAAATATTCATCCTTGCTGATGGCTCTCCCTGTGGATGTTGCTCTGAAAGACTCGGGAGACTGGAAGGCACCTTTTCAAGATGACCCAAACTGTTGCTTTGGGGGAATCTTGCAAAGGAAGAGAACCCCTGGCAGATGAGTGTCCAGCCTCCACTTGGGCACTTTCCAGCAATCATCCAGTTGCTCTTACCACTGCAACCTTTCTCCTGGTGTTTAGCACACCTCTGCTTCCCTAACATGTCCAGCCCTTGGAGCCGTTCCTTTGGAAGCCAGCCCTTTGTATACTAGAACACAGACGTCCTGTTTCTCCTGAGCCTTCTTTCCCGCAAGCTGAATACATCCACATGGCTCTTCCACCTTCAGGAACAGTATCCTGTAGCACAGTGATTCATTCCCAAACTTAGGCTCCCAGCAAGATGTGATTGCCCAAATCTGTGGAGGTTCCAAGGACATGGCCTCAACAGCACTTGGGTGCTGGGGGTGGGGTCAGGTTTGGGAACCTCTGTACTGCATTTGTTGTATTAAAAAGGGAATGTCAGAAGGCACCTGCATCACACCTCCATGCCACAAGTGGGAGCAAATTTAGTGCTTTCCCCGCTTGTCCAAAATCCTTTTTTCTATATAACTACCCAAATTATTGGACCCCTGTCTTCTCTTGAACATCGTTGCCTAATGCCTAACAAATAGAGCTTGAAGTGCATATAGATGGCCCTTATCTTTAAATTTGCTAATTTCCCTTCTTATATAAAGTATACCACTTACATGCTGTGTTATAAAGCTTAAAACACTCTCTGGGTGGTTTATAATTCATTTCAGTTTTACAGGCTAGACATTGCCCCTGCCCCATCCCCAGAAAACTGGGTACTCAATTTACCAGTCTAGGAAGGATGGAAGGCTGACTCAACCTTGAGCCCACTACCTGAATCTGCTGGGATCAAGTATAGCAGTGGTTGTGAACAGAGTCTTCACTGCAGTGCTGCAATTTAGCCACTATGCCACAAGATTCATATATACTGTACACACATTTATAGTGTTTTACTGGATGGAGGAGTCACAGATGAAATGCTTGCACTGTATTTGATTAGCAGGGGTTATTATATAATTTGCTACTTCGCTCAGGCACCCCGGTTTCTTCTGTAGTCCTCCATGGTTGAGGAACAGATTTTTCCAGAAATGAGTTGTTCCTATAGTAATAAAAACTAGTTTGGAGGAGAAATTGTCATGAAAGAGCAATTAAGATCCACTGGATAGACAAAAGACCTACTCTTGGTGGCAAAGTGAGCTGATGAAACACCTTTATTGATATGGATTGCCTCTGCTTTCTGAACGTTTAACTTTTTCAGTGAGGATTCACTTATAAGAACTTATAAGGGCGCACACCACTGCAACCCATAGGGATGAAAAGACTCAAAGGCTTTGGGCCTCTCTTGAGGAAAATAAATGCATAAATATTGTCCATCCCAAATTCTTAATTCCTGAACAGCTGGGTATTCTTGAACATCTGATAACTCAAACTTCAAATGTGAAAACCAACGTTACAGATCAAATGGTGCCTGCTTCTTCAATACTTTATGAAGGAGGGGATTTCAAGGAGCTCAGATTTTCTGAGCCCTGGATGGCTGGGTGCCTTTGCTAAAAATCCCTGCTTCTGAATTATTGACAAATGTACAGGATCTGTGCTCTTCTCTATTCCACTTAGCATAGTTCAGCGCATAACTGGAGAACCAGCCTCAAACCAAAACTAGTAGTGGCCAATTATTCTTTCATCTTCACATTCCTAAACTAGAAATCTGGAGCATTTATGCCTGAAATTAACACCTACAGGAGCTCAGTGGGATAATCAGATCTAATCCATCTGATTTGGGGTCATAATGAAAATCAGAATGGTCATATCCTGTATGTGACTGGTCATTAATTCCTTCCTCTCAGAGTGGTTTGCCCGGGCAAGCCCCAGCTATTTTGCTAGGGCCCAGTCAAGCAAAATAACCCAGCTCAGTTCCCCATTTCCCTTCTTATTGTGGTCTGCTCTGTTTGTACCAAGAGTTTGAATGTCATGATGTCAATAACAATAAATGCACTGGCATTTCCTTTGTTCCAAAATAGGTGTGAGCCAAAAAAGACAAGAGGAGGCTACATAATCCATTGCCCCCATTCTACAATGGCATTGTCACAATGGTAGGAGACTCAGTAATCAGATTTGCAAATTAATTTAGTGCTTGGGGGCAAATCCAACTATCAATCTCAAGAGGTGAAAATACAAATGTGGACTGGATAAATCCCATCCCTTCAGTGTGGCTATGCTAGCAGGAACCAACAACTAAGCTTACCCACCCCACCCCCATGTACTCTGTCAGCGTGTGTGTGATGTGGAATACAACTATTATGCAGTTACAATGGCAACTGAATAGGATCGATAGTATATTGAATGGGTTAGTTACAATAGTTACTATATAAGTTCCAGGCAAAAATCAAAGAAAAATAAAACAAAACAAAATATACAAAAGACACAAAGCATGTGCCACCTTAAAGATTAACGTTCATATTTTAATTAATGTTTTGTGGACATTAAATATGAAACATCCATATCCATTAAATATCCATGTTTGTGAATGTATTCACAAAACGTTACATTAAAATATGAAAGTTAGTTTTTAAGGTGCCACATATTTTGTGTCTTTTGTATCTTTTTTGTTTTATTTTTCTTTGATTTTTGCCTGGATTTCTTGAAAAGACTAACATGGCTACCATCTCTGAAACATTTATTATATAAACAAAACTAAGTAGTTTATTGATGCAGGCAATTGGTTTCTTAAAAAATCAGATTGACACTGCACTCTTAACAGCCCAGGACAGCCAGTGTAGTATATCGAATAGAGTGACAGGGAGCCTATGTTCAAATCCTAGTCAGCCAGGGAAACTCAGTGGCTGCTCCTTCAATGTCTCACATGAAAATCCTATTAATATAGTCATGTGAAAAATCCTATTAATATAAACACATGAAAATCCTATTAATATAATCATGTGCCATGAAGTCAGTTCTGGTTTTTGGCAACCCTTTCAGCATTTTCCAAGTAGAGGATACTCAGAAGTGGTTTACTATTCCCTCCTGCTTCTGGGCACATCTTGGCACTGTGCAGCTTGCCTGAAGCCACACAGGTTGGCTTTATTCCCAGGAGGTAAAGTAGGGAACTGAACTCCCAACCTCTTCCTCTCCAGCCAGATACCTAAACCCTTGAGCTATCCAGCCAACTTGAAAATCCTGTTAGAATCAGTATAACTCAAATGCAACTTGACAACACTCAAGAGCCTATGGCCAGAGAGAACCTGTGATCTTCCAGATGTTGGTAAACTATCTGCCAATGGTTCCCAACCTTGGGTCCCCAGATGTTCCTGGACTACAATTCCCTGAAATCTTGGTGACCATGGCTTGCGATGAAGGCTTCTGGGACTTTAGGTCCAAATATATCTGTGGACCCAGGGCTGGGAGCCACTGCTGCAAACCCTTCAAACTTAGCCACTATAGTTGATGGTGGGGAACAAGGTTGCTTCTAAGGAACATGGGTATGTGAGTGTGCATGCCTCTACCCCTCTCTGCACAGGGCTTTTCCTCCCCAACACACCCACCACAACCATTTTTGTTCTTATAGTGACAAATCCCATGGGGGGGGAGATGCACTCATGCACACCGAAAACAGACCCCTTGCACAGCATGGACAAAAAATAGAGGGTACATTGGTGGGGCATAATGGGAGTTGGACTCCAAAAACATGGTGGGGGTGTCATGTTTCCAATTCTGCTGCATGTGTTACTTTCAAAACCAATTTTGCCAGCAAAGTCTTAAACAATCTTATAGCAATGAGGAACCCCATTGACCTCATGGACTTGACTTCTGAGAAGTTATTCTGATTCCATACTGTTTGTGGCTGCACTGATGAAATCTAAATGGTGATCCCAGTCATGGTTGTGACAACAAGGAGGGGCATCTGGTTCTGCATCAAGGTTTATTTCTTTCATGAAAAGAAAAAAAAAACTCTTCTAGCAGCTCCGTTTAAAGACATGTCTACACAACAGCTGAGTGAACAGTCACTGAAAATAAATGCAGAGGATTGTATTTATGGATATGATTTTTTAATCAAGAGAAGCCAACACAAAGTTGAAGGGCAAGCATTAAGAACATAGGAACATAAGAAGAGCCATGCTGGATCAGGCCAAAGGTCCATCTAGTCCAGCTTCCTGTATCTCACAGTGGCCCCACCAAATGCTTCTGGGAGCGCACAAGACCAGATATCTGTCCCCTGATACCACTACCCTGCATCTGGCCCTGGAAGCACCCTGCTTTTAAGCCTGGAGGTTACACATCTCCATCATGGTTTGTAATCTGTGATGGACTTTTCTTCCAGGAATCTGTCCAATCCCCTTTCAAAGGCATCCAGGCCAGCTGCCATCACCGCACCCTGTGGCAGTGAGTTCCACAGACAAACAACAGGCTGGGTAAAGAAGTATTTTATTTTGTCTGTTCTCAGTCTCCCAACCCTCAATTTGAGTCTGGTATTTTGTGAGAGGGAAAACAGCATACCTCTATCCACTTTACATATGCCCTGCATAATTTTTGTACACCTCAATCAGACTAAGAGCCCCAAATGCTGTAGCCTTTCCTCATAAGGGAGGTTCTCCAGCCCAGTAATCATTTTAGTCTCTCTCTTCTGCACCTTTTCCAGTTCCACTCCCTTCCACTTAAGGGAGAATGTTAAGCATTCTCCCTCAACATTTTGTTTAACACAGGAGTGGGCAGAAGGGCCCACCAGACATTGTTGCTCTACAGATCCCATCATTCCTAGACAGTGGCTGGGAATTATGGGAATTACATTCTCAATGTGCCTGCATACTCAGCCCTGTTCACCTCTGCCTTAAAAGTTAGTGGTTGGAAGTCTTAGAGGATCACTTTTCCCACAGCTAAAGCTCTCACCATCTCTTCCCAGGATCAAGGCTGAGTGCTTCAGAGGTGTCATCCAATCCTTCGGAAAGGCGTCATTTTAGGATGGTGGAAATAAGGACTTCATTGCTAGATGGCAAATGGCCTAACCCAAGGCAAGTTCCCATGACAGTATCCCCTCAATGCATTTTTTTTGTCACACCCAGAATGAATTTTTAGTCATCATCCAAGTGTTAAGATTTGCTTCAGTTCTTCCTGAGAACTCTGAACAACCCCAGCCTCATTCCAAGCTGACAGGTTCCGCATATCAGCGGGCCGCCCAGCCAGCTTGCTCAAGGTCTTTTGATAATTGCCATGCCAACTGTTTTCAGTACCCGAGACATGGTAAGAATTTTATCTCCTCCTGATAGAAGGCAGATCAGCCGTAACAAAGTTGGATCTGGTTCTTTTGTATTGCAACTGTTGGCATCGGACCTCCGTACTAATAAGGGACTGAGTTGCCTGTAGCCAAAACAGCCCTGTCGGCAAACTAGAGGGAGGGGAGGCATCATCAGGCTAATGAAAATCCCAAGGTTTTGCAGAAGATAATTGTGAAAGAAGACTGGGGAATGGAAAAAAAATATGGAGGCACAAAACAGCCCCAGAGGAACCAAACGTGTTGTTGAAGGGAAGGGGGAGTGAAGTGGAGTATCCCCCAAAACACTAATTCTAAAGCTATGGATCATTCTTTAGGAAAATAAAGGTGCACCTCAGGATTTGATTGTCTTGATACATAAAATATACACTGGAAGAGAGTTTACTGTTAGAACAAAATACAGTATGGAGAAACGCAATGCTTTACAGATAGCAAAGGTGTCAGACAAGGATGAGATGGTACCATAATTCCCACAAAGAAATTGTCCCACAAAGAAATTGTCTTTGACATTTCTTTTCTTTCCTGGTATTTGAATGAGTATTGCACTTTTCCAGCTGTGGGCCATGATTTTGTTTCCCATATCTATTGGCATATTCTTGTTAGGATTTTGATAGCTTCTGCTCTATAGTTTGAACAGCAACTGTATCCCATCTGTGTCCCATCTACTCTTGCCAGTTGCAACTTCATTTGTCCCAATTGCAGCAAGTGCAGTTTCCCCCCTAACTCCGTCTAATTACAGGCATTTCCTCATAATATTCTTCTTTGAAGAAAGCTATCATCTTGATATATAGTAGTTCTTCAGTGCGTTGTTTCTGTCTTCTCTTTATTTTAATCAACCTGTCTCCCTACCAAAATTACTGGATCTTAACATTGTTTATGCTTGACTGGATCCTACATGTGCATTGATTTCCCCATGTGCAGATTCTGTATGGAGCAAATCACCTATTGTGTTTCTTTGTCAGAGGACATGCTTGCCATGAAGACAGTAACCATGGGTCTCCAGGTGAGAAATTATCCTCCCTGAAACCCTGGAGAGATTTTGCCACTTAGTGCTTCCCCATTACAGGTAGATTGATGGTTTTATTTGTTATAGAATGGCTCCCTCTGTTTTCCTAAGCATGCAGCATGTGGATTCATTATCACATTATTATTGTAAGTGTTCACCAGTATCTTTCAGGTTAGCTTGATTGTATTAATGAGGTGCTGAAGTTACATTCTGAAACCCTCCATCTCTCCTGCTTAGCCAATAAAGAAGTATGTGAAGTCCATATGTTGAAGGACACATGTCCCTCCTCCTTTATTGCTATGCTGAATACAGAAACAAGAATGTCCGAAGAGGTCCAGGTAGCCTTTCCATCTGAGCCACACTCTTCAGGCTAACTTACAAAGGCTGCCTGTAGAGAGGACAGCATCCTTTCTTTAGACATGTTTTTCTGTTCAAGGCACACAGTAGTTCTTTCTAGGCATAATGGTAGAGCAGGGTTAGAAACTCACTTTCCAAATCATTTGGCCTGCAATTCTAAAAGTCCTTTGGGCCATTATGGTGGGTGGAGATGATGGAAACGGTAGGCTGAAACTTGCTGGAGAGCCAAAGGTTCTTTGTTCCTGTACTCACCTTTGATGTAGCATATGGGAGAAGTGTGACAAGGATGATCAGAGGGCTGGAAACCAAACCCAATGAGAAAAGATGGAAAGAACTGGGGAATGTACAGCCTGGAGAAAAGAAGACTGATGGGAGATACAATAGCACTTTTCAATTATTTGCAAGGCTGCCCTACAGAGGAGGGGCAGGATCTGTTCTCCATCATCCCACAGTGTAGGATGATCAGCTCAAGAGGTGGTAAAGCCCCCCCCCCCCCCCAGTATTCCAACATTTGGACAACTGCCTGGCAGATATCCTTTGGTTTGTATTCCTCCATGGAGCAGGCAGGCTGGACTTCATGGCCTTGTAGGCCCCTTCCAACTTTACTACTCTATGATTCTGTCACATGGAAACAGACGTGACATTTGGGTGTGACAATGGCAGGGATGGGGCTATGAAGCTTCCCTCAGCACCTGTAGGCTCCACATGGTGCCTGAAAGACTGGACTGGCTTAGCACTTCAGTGCAATATCAGGAAGGACAGTGATGTCGGTGAGGCCAAACGGGTCTGAGCAGAGAGTGAGGGCACATTTTAGAAACCACAAACATCCAGAATCCTGTGGCCACCACTCTTGGAAAGCAACTATTTATTTTATTTTATTTTATTTTATTTTATTTTATTTTATTTTATTTTATAGTATTTTTACCCCACCTTTCTCCTTGGAAAAAGGACCCAAGGGGGCTTACAGAATGAGGTATAATATACAGTCCAGTATAATTAAGACATGAAACTATTCACTTCTTAAGTCTTCAGGTTGTCCTGCAGAGGGCACTACAGGCTGAGCTCTGGACCAGCTGCCGCTCAGAAAAGGTGTCAGTTGTGCCATTTCACTGGCAAAATGAAACGAGGACTCTTGCACTCAAAGACATTCCTCAAAGGCAGAAGAGAAATATTGGTAACTGGAAATAACTTCCACAACTATGGCTGTCAACCAGCATGGTCAATAGAAAAGGCGGGAAGTGTCATCTGAAACAACATGAAGAGCACCTAGCTTTGAGGAGTTGGTGGAAAGTTCTAAACTAATCTGTGCTTCATCTGTTTGGACTGGGTGGGAATTCTGCTCCATTTCAAACAGGATGGACATCACCTTCTTGCACCTCCCATCTCATAAGGGGAACTTGAGTTTTACATCTCTTGGTGCATGCCATGGTATATCATAGGCGAGTACAGAAACAAGGCATCTTCACTTTATTTTTTTGGCCCACTAGTACCATTATCCTCACCCACCATGGTGGACAAATGGAAGGAACCACAGGAACTAGAGGTCAAACATTTGGAGAGCCAAAGATTTCCTCCGAATGCTTTCACTTCATATCCAGGGAAGACCACAGTGTGCCTTGAAATACTGACTTTCAATATTTACCCAAATGTTAATTCCACTAAGGTTAATGGGAATTGCTGCTCACTGAATATGCCTGAAATAGTGGTCTAATATTTGATGTGCATGGTCACAGAAATGTATTACTAGAAAAATTTCAAGAGCTCATCACTGGTGAAACAGAGACATGCCTGAATCTATGGTGAAATGAGGCATTTCCAGATGTATTACTCCGGTGCTGATAAAGCAAGGATAAAGAGTCTAGTGATACATTAAAGACTATCAACTTGAGAAATGGGCTACAGCCCATGGAAGTTTTTGCCAGGTAAAACGTGGTAGGCTTTAAAACACTTTGTTGTTATTAAAATATCAGGAATCAGGCCTACTCAGTGAGATAATCTCAGGCTGATACTTTAAGGTATCACTATACTCTTTGTCCTTGTTTTGTCAGGAACAGAATAATACAACTGTCCTGCTGGAAAATGCTTCATTTTGCTATAGATTCAGGCATGTCTCTTCTTGAATGGTGATGAAAAACATTCAACAGTCATCAGAATTCATGACACTCCATTTCCTCTCTCTCTGGGTGTCATTTCATTTTGCAAAACAGTGTTCACCCAACTTGATTGCATGCACATTTACTCAGAAGTAAATCCCACTTAGTTTGGTGAGTTTTCTTCTGAGGTAAATCTCCCAGTTTTGCACTGTTTATTTGAGCATGATATGCTAGCAGCTGGAGAAAAGAGTGCTTTGTTTGCTTAATTTGATAAGGAATCTGAGTTATCCCAGAACAATTTCACTGATTGCTCAACATCAACCATCTTGATTCACTCTCTGCATCTTTATAGATTATGGAAATCCCAAGCAAAGACAATGCAATTGATTGCTATAATCAAATGCGCAATATTTTTTTTTTGCCTTTTTAAATGCAATCATTGTTGATGCCTCAGACATGTATCAGGGAGATAACCAGTTCAGGGTCATTTCATTGTGTTTATTGGCTTCTCTTCTTAAAGTACTGATTTTTAATACTATAACAAATGCTGTCCAATAATTGGATTAAAGAGTAATCTGTATCAATCATGGTTACTGAGTTTTCCAAGGCATGGAAATGTGTTTAACTACAAGTCCTAGAATTCTCGAGCCAATTGTTAAATAGTTCCTGAACTATTTCTGTTTCAACTCTTGAGCACTACAACTAGTTCTCCCTGAATGATAATATCACACTACTGAGATAGATCAGTATAACACATTGATGACTCTTGCACGGTGTTTGGAAAAACTGCACTCTTTTTGGTGTGTATGGGGGTTACAGTACCAGGCTCCCCTGCCACTATGGCAGCTATAATCCAAAAAGCAAATTTTCCAAGCTCTGCTCTCTTGTAGGGGGAACACTGACTTGCCATGTAAAATAGCTCTTGAGATAGATTCATTCACACATTTTGACTTGGATGGATGGGAGACATAAACACACATACAACCCCCATTCTACAAGATTCACTTTACCTAATTCTGCTGACCTGCTGACCGGAAGCCCTTGCCTTTAATTAGGTTAAATGATTAAGAAAGAAGGGTCAGATTCCTGGATATTTTTTTCTATTTGGTGTCACTTTGCAAATGGAGTGAATACAAGAGGGTAGACCAGAGATCCTCAAACTACGGCCTGCAGGCTGGATCTGGTCCACCAGGGTCCTGAATCTGGATCACCAGGGTCCTGATTCCAGCCTGCCAGCCATTGCAGACCCCCCCACTTGCTCCCCCACTTGAGCCGAAAACTCACCATGCAGGGTGGGGCGTCGGTTTCCCCCCGTGTGACACGCCCCTTAGGGTGGGGGGTGGGATTTGTGCGGTTGCCGTCTGCCCCTCGCACAACAGACCTGTGGAGAGAGGCGGTGGGAGTCCAAAGACGTGAGGCTAGAACAGCCACCCTGATCAGAAGCAGTGACCTGGGTCCTCCAATTGGAAGGTGGAGCCCCCTCCGAGTCACGTGACCAGGCTTCCTCACTTTTCCTTCATTGCGGATTGGCCAGTGCCTCCAGTTGCCAAGGCAATATGAGCCTAGAGATATTGAAAAAAATAATCTAGTCTCCCCCCCCCCCAATGGCCTTTCCAAGTTCCAAGGCTGAGTGAACTAATAAAGGCTCGTTTTTTTCCAGACTATAGTCCAGCCCCCAACAGTGTCCGAGGGACAGTGAAACAGCTCACTATTTTAAATGTTTGAGGACCCCTGGGGTAGACCATCTTCATTGTAGACATGGGTACCATCAACATTCAAGTTGCTCTTTGCTTTGTAAAGTTTGGCATCCTTTTTCTTGCTGGCAATGCAGGCATGATATTGTGCAGTGATATTGGACTATTTCCTGATGTTCCGAATCATGAATGTGGAAGCATAATATCCCACATTTATAAACCAGAGTGTTTTTTTTAATGGAATCTCTCGGGATAAGTTGATGGCGATAGAGGGTGCAGCTGCACTCAGGGCCTGCTGGTAGATGTCGTATAGCCAACTGGTTGGCCACCACGAGAGCAGAATGTTCCACTACATAGCCCTTCTTGCACTGAGTTGAATGAACCACTGTCAGAACTTTTCACAAACTGACCTAGACTAGATATTAGAATAACAATACCATTCCTCTGATTTACAGTATTTTTCTTCCCCAAAATGTGATTTCCACTGTTTTATTCAGACAATAGAAATAGGAGGCAGTCGTTTTGTCAAATCTCTGTTGACAATAACTTGCAACACAGTATAATCACTTCTTTAACTTTGGCTCCCACATTGTAGGACTGCAGATAATATTGTCAAGAACTGACTCATCCATTATCTAATCAAAGTAGCTCTTTCTTTCTAAACTGCTTTTATGCATCACAAGCTATACTCAGAGCAGGAGGAAGAGGTATGTTAAGAGGCAAAATCACCACATTCTCCATACTGTGTCCCAATTTCTTGCTATTCATTTGAATGAAAGGCTTGGATAGAATGCCATTACTTTTACTTTTCCAGCATATAATACAGGCTAAAAATGGAATTTCCTCTGGCCGTTGCATAGGAAAACACCCTCATTCCTTTTTCATCTGTTAATCACAGCCTGTAAAATTTAAAGATAAAATGACAGATTTTAGTTTAAGTTTTCTAATACAGTATTACACCATTTGATTCTATGTATTAGTTATTATGTGTGATCAAATGTCTTTTTTATTTCTATTGTTTCTATTGTTCTCTTTTGATTTCTTTTGATTTCTATTGGCTTTATTATGCTTGTTCACATTATTTTCATTGTTTTATGAATGTTGTAAGCCACTCAGAGTGAGATTTGCCCAGATGGGTAAGATATAAATGTAAGAATAGAATAAATAAATGAATCATTTGACAGCCTCTTATTGCCTGATCATTAACTATGGGGTGTCTGAGTGAGTGTAAAAAATAGCTACCCTAAAGGCACTATGTTTTGCTTGGATGCTGTTTATTGTAATCTTTGCTTCTACAAACATTTGTCTAGTGAAGCTCTTGTAAAGCTTATTTCAGTGCATGAATTTTCTGTAAAATTGCTCCAAGTTTATACCATGTGCAACATATGTAAAGGAAGGAGTTCCCCACTAGATTTACCAAACAAAATGTGTGATGCTAACAGTTACCACAGGAAAAAAACCTGTGTGTATTCATGTAATTTATAACCACAAAATAGTGGAATGCAAAAATCTAGGAGGACTGCATCCCAGACTAAAAGCACTTCTCTTTATAAGGAATAGATAAAAGATAAGCATGCAAATGATTCTCTCCAAAAGGTGGGTATTCATGGGGTTGCCCAACAACCACAAACATTAACCAGGAGAGCTTGTTCTTCCACTAACTTTAACAGAATGTTGATGTGTAGAAATCAGCAGACGATCATTTTGGTTTTCTTCCTGTTTATGTCTACCTTTCAGAATGACCTTAGAAGTAGAGCCAGGGGCTGGATAAAAAACATTAGCAAACCTTGGAAGTGAACTCTTGTAGTTATGTGATGTCAAGTCAAGTTTAGTCCAACTTAAGATGACCTTCTGAAATTGTGACCTCCAAGAGGTCATGTCATCAACAGCTCAGCAAAACCAAGGCCATGGCTTCCTACATTAAAATAATCCACCTCTTATTTGATTTCTTTCTCTCTCTCTCTTTCTTTCTTTCTTTCTTTCTTTTTCTTTCTCTCCAGCTGCTTTCAACTTTTCAAAGCATTATCCTCTGTTCCTCTGAGTTTAGTGTACTTATGAAGTCTGAAACAATCCAGTTAGATTTTCCAAATGCATTTCTGATGAGAATGTCTGTGTGTTTGCTAGTTAGTTTGCTGATCTTTCTCCTCAATTAATTACAAGACTGCAGCCTTTATTGCACAAAGGGTGAAGAGCTTGTGGGTTAGGTGGGAATGTTTGTTTGTTTGTTTGTTTTGGAGAAAAGGTTGTTGAGCACCCAGCCTGACTGAGAGACTTGAAAATGCATCACACTCTTTTATTTGGTAAAGGCAAAGCACAAGGTTGCTGGAAAGACAGGATATAGAGAGGAACAGAATAGCTTCCCATTGCAGAGGTGTCAGACCCTAAGGGTATACTTTATCTCCCTATCTGGTTAGTCTGTATGCAAACATCTCAGAAGGAAAGTTAGATCTGATGTATAATCTATGAAAATTGGTGGAAGGAACACCAATAACAGAAGGTGTACCATATTACTGGAACAAAATAGCAATGAAGCAAAGTCACCAAATATGAAGATGAACGAAGACAATGCAAAAGCAGAATTGTACTTGAACACTAAGAAGGCAAAAATAGGCCCTACAGAAGAATTAAAGAATGCAAATGTCAGTATTGAAGACACTGAGGATTTTCTGCACCTTGGTTCCATCTAAAGGGAGACTGCAGTCAAGAAATAAGAGGAAGAAGGCTTTTGAAGGGGATCCTGAAGAGACTAGAAAAGAACCTTACAAGTCAAGCTATATTGTTGGCAACAAAACCCAAAAGAATCTGAAAGCCATGGTTATGGAATTACATGATCACCAGCACATGCACACTTCTGGTCACTTCCATTTTCCTTTCCTTTCCTATTTTTCTCAGCATTTCCAAGCCTTGGGGCAGCCAGAGAATATGAAATTTTAGGCTCCCGTCCCAGCAAAGTTACTCATGCCTCTTTTGAATGGCTTAATTAAAAGGATTAGTCTGGGAACTAGGGAGTCCTTGACCCTTGACAGACAAAAGAAAACACTTGTTTACCCAGCGTGTTGTTAGTCTGTGGAACTCCCTTCCCCAGGATGTGGTGATGGCATCTGGCCTGGATGCCTTCAAAAGGGGATTGGACAGATTCCTGAGGGGAAAGTCCATCACAGGTTACAGGCCATGATGGGGATGTGTAATCTCCAGGCTTAATTAAAAACAGGGTACTTCAAGGGCCAGATGCAGGGGAGTGGCATCAGGAGACAGATATTTAGTCTCTGCGCTCCCAGGGGCATTTGGTGTGAGATACAGAAAGGTTGAGATACAGGAAGCTGGACTAGATGGGCCTGATCTCATGCTCTTATGTTGCCCTTCAGATGTTTTATCCTCTGCAACTTCATTCCACTGCTTTGGCTTCCTGTTATCCCCAGGGCATTTTCTAAATACACCATCATGGGATGGGCTTATGAAACTCGATATTACTGATCAATGTCCTAATGTTATCCAGAGCATCATAGATATGATGGCCAGTTTTCACAAGGCTTACGAACACAAGTGGGCTTTGTGTCAAAGAGCCTTCAGGACCAACCGGCAGAGCCAATGGGCAAGGATGCTGGGAGTTGTAGTCCCGCTGCATTAGGAACGCCGCTCTCCTCCGCCTGTACAACTCGTAATGAAGGTTTTTGCCCAGTAGGTGGCGGTGACAGAGCCTTTCTGAACTCGGGGCTTAGCCTGGAAACGCGACGGGGCGGCGGGGTTTGGTTGGAGCTCGTTTCAACTCCCTGTAATGTCTGCGCTGAGCATCACCGAGCGGCAGGGATCCCCTTTGAAGTGGCGAGGAGTAGCAACGGTCGCCTCGCCTCAAATCCCGACTGAGAAAGCCGACCATCTCATTATCGCCGGCCTGTCTCAGCGTAAAGGTGGTGTGGTGATGGAGTGACAGGAGGACGTGCAAACGCCTTGCTGGCTGCCGTTTCCTCCCCCCCCCCGCACACCCCCATCACGCCGTCCCTGACACACTTCTGGCGGTCAAGAAAAGTGGCGATTTTCTCACCTACCTTCCGAGTCCAAGACTCCTCCCACCCGGCGCCCATCCTTCCCAAGCGCTGGAACGGCGACCCGCATTTATTTTATTTTATTTATTTTTGGCGGCGTGCCTTTGATCCCCTTTGTCAAAACATTTACTTTGAAATGCACCGGCTCCAGGAGCGCGGGGAGGTGGGTTGGGGGAGGAGGAGGAAGAGGAGGAGGCGCAGCAGCCGCAGCCGCGCGGCCGCACAGGATGGAAACGAGGCCGCGGGAGTTCTCCTTGTAGACGCAAAGGACCTTGCTCGCAGCCCAATCGGAGCGCTTCCTTCGCCTTTTTTTTTTCGAAACCGATCAAAAGCCTCGCTCCCCCCGAATGCGCGAGCGGAGGAGAAGCGCCCGCAGGGAAGAGACGGCACATATTTCGGAGGCTGGTGCCAGGCAGCAAAGGGGTCGTCGGAAGAATGGGGCGGGCGGGGGAGGAGATTTGGGGGAGGGCGTTCGCAACCTATTTCAGCTTTCCTGCTGAGAAGGGGGAGATTTAGGGCATGGTTGGGGCATGTGTGGTTCCTCCAATAGCCTTTGACTGCAGCTCCCATCAACCTTATCCGGCAGAGCCCAGGATGATGGGCGTTGTTAACATGCACCCCTTGGAAGGCCTCACTGTACCCTAACCCTCATCAGAAAGTTAGGGGTATGGACGGTGGAGATCTGCTGGTAGCCCGTGTCCACCCTATGATGGTAGATGGGCCCATAGTCTGACTCAGCGGAGACAGCTTTGGATGCCTCTCCCCCTCCCGCGCCCCATATGCCTGAACTACTGGGATATTTTCTTCCTCGGGAAGACTTTATCCTCACTTTATCCATCTAAACCAAAACCCCACACCTCGTGGATGGAATAAGGCTGCCCCCCTCCCCCGTCGCCCAGGGTATACCGTCCGTTTCCCTGAGCTCCTGGTCTGGAGAGTGAAGGAAATCTCGCTCGGAGAAAGGTCTGGCCGTCTAAGTTCAGCTGTATCTAGTATACAAGAGCTTGAGAAGGCCACAGCCGCTCAGCGCCAGCCTTTTGGACGACACCAAATTCCCTGTCGTGCTGCAGAGAAACGCCCTGTTCCGGCGTCGCCCACAAACTGCCTCTGTCCATGGTGCTGAACGCGCCCGAGTCAATGGTCCCAAAAGCTGCAACCTGACGCCCACTTATTGAAAAGTTTGACACGTAGAACCCAATCCCTTTTGGACTCCATTTTGGATCATAGGGTTTTCCAATTATTCAGTTTTCAGAAAGTTAGCTTGAGTGCCATTGGCTGCCACTGAAAGTTCTTCCACCAGTTGTCTACCAACATTCCTCTGCCAATGTCACCTTCCACTACTACTGTCCCCTGGTAGCTGCCCTGTGTCTCTCCACCTCTATCACGATGGGATTATCAGTTCTCCTCTGCTGATGTGACCATTAATCATGGAAAAGATTCCCAACAGCAGGAAAGGAGGGAGACCAAATACAGTATAAGAGGGATTGACTCAATAAAGGGAGCCACAGTTTTGAGTTTGAAAGACCCAAGCAGGAATATTGATGATCCAGTTCAGAAAATTTGCATATGTCAGAAATAACTTGATTGTACCTAACAAGAAAGTTTACTTTCAACCAGGCATTCATGTGGACATTCAATGTTCACACTTCTTCCAAGTGATCTCAAGGAAGTCTTCTTCAGTCCCATTTGTGAGGTAGGAAATGAGGATCAATGGGTCACGGTCACTCAGTGACTTTCATGGGTGGGTGGAGACTTGAAGTCCCACACCATCACTCCAACCATTTCGTCTCATGGCACTTGCAGTACTACAGTGTAAGGCTGCAGTCATAGCTTTGGTGATGGGGTCTAACTCTTGCTAGACTTAAGCAGACCTTCCCACTACTCTGCTGAATTCCGGGACTTTCATTACTGCAGCATGGCTACTACTTCAAAAATTGCTCAGCCTAGTGTGCCACATCCATGTACCGTAAAGGTGGGCAAAATGAAGCTGAAAGTTTTACAGAGACTGCATCACACATTAATGGGTTATCTTTCTCCTTACATTAATGCAAGCAGAAAAGAGTAGCTGAAGACTGAACCACTTGGTCAGTTTTGCAGCTGTAGGGAATAACATCTCTGTTCAAATTGTCAAGGTTCAACAAGCCTTTTTAAAAAAAGCAAACACAGTCTCAGTGAAGTGCCATTTTGTATATAATCCCAATCCCATCAAGCTACTATTTCACATGGGGAACCAAAAGTCAGCAGTATTATCCCATATATAGCTGCAATATATTATTTTTTAAAATATTGGAAATCTTTGTCTGTTCTTCACAACATATAACAAGATTCAGTGCCATATTCAGTGTCCAATCTGGACATCTATACTACAAATATATGTGCCCACTTCACAGATAGTGGCTCAGGACCTACTGACAGATTTGAGTAATCTGAAGTAGCTCAGCATAGATTTATTGTTCCCAATTATTTAATAAAAGCAACAGCAACAAAAATGATCACTCAGTGCCCAAGTACACTGATGAAATAAACAAATCTGTGAACCACCCAGAGGTGTTTGTACTAATATGGCAGTACATCCGTCAATAATTGATTGACTGATTCCACTCCATTAGTGCAATTATTAGTCTGGGTGGTTTACAGGTTAAAATGTGAGCCTCACAAAACCCCACATAACAAAATACATTCAGCACTATGGTGATCTAATGGTGTAGGTCTGATATTCATACTTTTTTTAAAAAAATGAACAACATTAACAGCAAAAAAAGCAGAATAGAATTTGTTTTGTCACTCTATCTTGTTGGCAGGGCTGGATTTTATGACCTATGGCTGGCATGTCCAAACTTAGGCCCTTCTGGTGTTTTGGATCACAGCTCCCAGGATTCTAAGCTTAGATTGCCAATGACAAAGGATTGTGGGAGTTATGATCCAAAACATCTGGAGGGTCAAAGTTTGGACATGCCTGATCTATGGAGCACCTTCCAGCACTGCCATTTGAGGGTTCTTATTTTTGTTATAAGACTTGTGGGATAATCCACAAGAAACTGCAACCTGCAGTTTGTTTGATTTTGAAATGCTCCAATAAAAAGTGTCAATTGCTCCTCTTATATTTTCGTAGTTGTGAAGGTCTTTTCCTTATGCATTATGAAAGCAAATGTCATCTTAAGATGTTTTCATTTTTAAGCTCTTTAAGTTGCCTTTCAGTACTTCTAAGAATACTTGTAATTTTTCTATTCAATGTCAAATTTCACACTGAAAGAGCTGGAAACTCTTTCCACTGCCTCATTAAAGTAATTGATTGATATTTATCAACTAAATTGATAGAAGGGCATGGCCAGTGTCATAAATGAGGGAAAAACCCACTTAGGTTAACTCCCCTATGCCCCTCCACTCTTATTGCTGGGTTAGGGAAACTCTGTCCCTCCAGACAGTTTGGTTGATAAACATCTCACAATCCCTTATCATTGAATATCCTAGGTCAGTGGTGGGGAACCTTTGGCACTCCAGATGTTTTTGACCACAACACCCACAGCCCTTAGTCATTGGCAATACAGGCTTGGAATTCTGGGAGTTGTGGTCCAAAACATCTGGAGTGCCAAAGGTTCGCCACCACTGCCCTAGGTAATAATGACAGGAAAAACAGACCTACCCTACCTTACCCCACCTAAGCAGAAATCCTGTTGCGCAGTAGCCAGTCGTGTAACTTTTGGAACCAAATTGAGGCACGTGAAGAACTGACATTACCTGTTGTACACCAAGCCACACAATGTGGCATGCAGCAAATAATGCCTATGGAGATTTCTTACCATATGGCAATTTTTGCTTAGATGTTACAACTGCACAAGAGAATTTCAACCATACTGTAATTTTACTAAACAGTAGCTCTCCAGTTGTTGTGGAACAATTCCCACCTACTGCACAGCCAATGGTAGGGCATGACGAGAATTACAATCCAGCCCTGTCTGGGCACTGGGGTTGCTTTCTCTTTCTTAGACACACAAAGCTATCTTTTTTCCCAGAAGGAAAAGCCACTTGTTGTCCATATGTGTCTTACACAGCAAGATACCTGAAATCAAGGATACTTGGAATGCAAAATATGCTGAGTTCTGTAGCTTCCTGACTTGTTTCAGCGAGTCACTTCTCTTGAAAACAGATCTGTCACTCTTAGTAAGATGAGCCACTCAAATTCTTCCAGCACATTTCAAGCAGAAATCAAGTTGCTTTCACACAATACTCAAGATGAGTTTTCCCCAACTAGGGACTCGGCTCTCATAATCTCAGCCAGAAATGACCCAGCTCCTTAATATGATGATAGTTTTAATCCTCTATAACTCGAAGGTGCCAGGTTGGGGGAGGCTGTTTTTGCCAGCAAACAGGAGAGAGACTGTATATTACCATGTCTTAATTGTATTAGACTGCACATTATCCCTCATCATTACTGTAAGCCGCCTTGGGTCATTTTCCAAAGAGAAAGGCAGGTTAAAAATACTCTAAAATAATAATAAATAGAGAATATAGACACACGAAACACACACAGAGAGAGCATATATCAGTGTTAGCAAACTATGGCACAGGTGCCAAAGGTAGCACACACAGCCCTTTCTGTGGGCATGCAACATTGCCTCCGCCCAGCCACAGCACTCCCCACCCGTTTGGAGCACACCACTCTTCTCTATGCAGAGAACCCTGTGAAGGGTTTCCAGCAGCTTCTGGGCTTATACATAGGCCCAGTTTGCTCTGCAGCCACACTGCTCCAGGCATCCCAAAAGTGGTGTAGCTGAAGAGTAAACTGGGGCTATGAAGAAGCCCACAGGCCACTGCCTCCCCTTCACCCGGCTCTCTTCACCGAACTGTTTTGAGACTGCTGAAATGGCTCCGTGAAGTGAGCTGGGTGAATGGGAGGCAGTGGCTTGTGGGCTCCTTTGAAGCCCGTTTACTCACCAACCACATTCATTTTGGGATGTCCAGAGCAGCATGGATGGAGAGTCAAGTGGGGCTACTAATGAGCCCACAAGCCACTGCCATTCCCTCCTGGCTTTTCCAATGGTGTGGCACCCCATCTGCCTTGGGCTGAGATGGGGTGCTAATCTTCAGCAAAGTGAGGATTAAAGAGCAGGCTTTTGGTGTCCTCACAGCCAGGGTGCTGTGGCTGTGAGAAATTTAAAAGCCTGCTCTTCGATGAAAACAAGGGCAGCACCCTTCAGAAAAGTGGGGAATGAAGAACAGATTTTTGAATTTCCTGTGGCCACAGTGAGGGGGCTGTGGCCATGAGAAATTCAAATGCCTGCTCTTCGATCCTCACTTTCCCGAAGGATAGCACCCAAAGCATTTGTAACCCAGGATACCACCGTATTCAGGTTAAATTGCTGTATTGGCACTTTGCGAAAAACTAGTGGGTTTTGAAATGCAGCTTGGGCACTTGGTTTCTGAAAGGTTCGCCATCACTGGTATATATAGCCTGTTTGAGGAGATAAAGGATGCTAATAACATCTGCAGTGGTTTCTTAAGGAAGTTTGCCTCCAAAAGTTATGCTTTTTTGTTGTGTGTGTTGTGTCATTATAGTCGTGACCCTAATTCTTCATGACCCCATGTCCATGGAGTTTTCTTGGCAGGAATACTGGAGTGGTTTGCAAGTTCATATTCCAGGCGCCTACAGCTGCCACAATCAGGTGAGATTGGATGTGCCTAGGGAAGCATAATTAGGCAAGGGGATTTTGGCCACCGAGTCTGACCCACAGTCCAGGCAGCTCAGTAATATCTGCCCAGAGCTGACGGCATCAACCATCCCAGATCTCAGGCAAGGGTCTTTCCTAGACATAGTCATTGATCCTGGTATTGTCCGGTAGTATTACGCACCTCTGAAACTGTTTAGATTCCAAAACCAAAATTCTATAGGCGTATTCAGGACTGCCAGACCTTTAAAGCACAGAGAAGTTACTTCACAGCTTGCCTTCTGATGCAGGGCCTTCGTGCAACAATAGATCAAAGCCACTGGACTTTATAAATACACCACCACCATTGTTTTGATGTTTAATTAAAAACCTTTTTTAATGCCAGTTGCTAAAATGTGCCTAAACCCTGTCCACATTCACCGTGATACTGTGTCATCAAATCTTTCATAGCAAAGGGTTATCTGAACTGTCCATGTCTTCCAGTTCAGGTGTTGCAGAAGACTCCTCACTGTCTCCCCCTGGTCCATGGCATCCAGTGGGATGCGCTGGGGAAAAGGGCAGAGAAGAATAAGGCAGGCGTATTGCCAGGGGTGGGTAGGTTGGAAGGGGAAAGTTTTGAATGAAACTCCCAGGAGGATCTGAGATGGCATAACCTGGTCTCGGATGCCAGATAGCAGGCAGAATAGTTTGTGCAGGTTGGACAGAATACATGACAAAATCAAACAGCCTCATCTGTCTCTCGTGGTCAATTTTTAGGGAGAAGGGCGAGCAAAGCCTGATACTCTCCCACTGCTCCTGTAGCTGTCGCTTGAACTTGGTCCTGCGATTCTTGAACCAGATTCTCACCTAACAACAAAAAGAAAAGAAATGCTCCCAGTCATGGGGAAGGTCACCTTTCAAAGAGCCTATTAAACTGCCAGTTCCAGTCCACAGTTATTGACCTCTGTTTAGATCTTGGGGAAACCTTTTTTTTCCCTTTTGATGACAACCCGGCAACCTAGCCAATGGCCATGATGACTAATGGATGTGGGGCCAGGCTTGTGATCCAAAGAGTAAGCTCTCCAGACTCTGATTCAGTGGCATTATAACACAGATAATTCTGTGCCAGCTGAAAATAATCCCCTATTTAGCAGGAGATGCTCCTTTAATGTACATAAACTATATCCTAATGTCCTTTTCCTAATTTAAAGCTAAACCTCTCTCTCTCTCTGACATTTCCTATAGCACAGATAATAAACTCTAAGTTTCTTAAAACTTCATCCATCACCCTCCCCCAAAAACATCCCAGATGCATTGAACCACTGCCTCAGAAGGAAAAATGACAGCCCAGCTGGGCCCTAATTCTAACCCAGTACATGCAAAGCCAGGTCCTTTTCCAAATTTAAAGTTAAATCTCTCTCTCTGACATTTCCAATAGCACTGATCATAAGCTCTTTAAAGGTTTCTTAAAACCTCCGCCCCCCCCCAAAAAAAACCCCACCCCATTTGCATTGAACCACTGTCTCAGAAGGCAAAAGGATAGCCCGGCTGGGCCCTCTTGCTTTCATAGAAAGGGAAACAATTCAAGGAGCCATGTAGCCATCACAAAAGACAAATACAAAAGTGGAACAGGTGATACCTTTAGGCTACTATAAAAATAACAAAACATTGCTAATATTTCGAGGGCAAGCCCCCTTCATCAAGAGCAGTACCAATAGGTAATAACATGGCAAAAGAAAGGGAAGTGCCTCTCCCGACTCACTTGGGCCTCCGTGAGGTTCAGCTCGGCAGCCAGGCGACCGCATTCCAACTTTTCCACGTAGCTTTTCCGCCGGAAGACTTCCTCCAGGGCCACCAGCTGCTCCGGGGTGTAGACCGTGCGGGTAGTGCGCTCCGGCACCGGCGCATCGCGGCTGCCTCCGGCCACCGGGCTGCCACCTTGGCCGACCACGGGTCGCTCGCTCCCATCCCGAGACGCCCCCTTGGGGCTGGCCGGGGTTCCTTCCACAGCTAGAGACGCGGGGGATGGGGAGAGAACAAACAGGAAACAATGAGGGGAGGGTTACAGGTGCCATTCATTTTCAGCGTTCAAGTGAGGCACCCTGCCTAGAAAGTGATCAGTCAAGATGGAGGACTCGCACTAGCTGTATTCAGACTGATGAAGCTGTTTGGATGAGCAGCAAAATGTTTCTCTCTCTCAAAAAAACTCCAGTAACCATGACTCAGCTTCCAAATAAACTCACCTAGATGACTGAGAATCTTCATAGACATCAGTCAGAATTAAAACAAAGGCGTAAGATCCTAGCTATAAAAGTTTTTCGGGTAGGAACTAGCAAACCACTCCAGTATTCCTGCCAAGAAAACTCCATGGACATGGGGACACAAATTGTCGGTCATGACTGTAACGACACAACATACATAAAAGTTTTTTTAAAACAAACAAACAAACAAACATGTAAGTAAATAATCTTCCGCGGTCCCTGCTGAGCCTCAAGCGAACGACCCCAATTATGGTCTGGCACCCCCTCCTCTGGGGGGGGGGAGGGCAGATCACAGGGGCTCACGGATTAACGGGCCTTTGTTCTGGCACTGTTCTTAGGCGCATCAACGGAGATGAAAATCACTCCAATTAGCCCCGAAAGTTGTCGTGGACCAAGCACCATTGGGCATGACTGCCACATGGTTTCCTTCGCGTCTCGCCGCGGCCACGTTTCTAGTCCTCACTGAGGGCGGCTGGCCTCCGGATTTACCGCGGGTGCGCGGGCGAACCGCGGGCGTTTCCGGGGCATGGAGGAGGCCGGCTGGGTCCTCGGCCGCTGGGGGATTCGCCGGTTCAGGGGGGGTGCTTTGCAAAGAAGTGGAGGCGCAAGGAAGAGGCACGCCCGAGGCGCGAGCCTCAGGGGAGGCCCCCTCCTGGCTGATAGGATTGTGGTGCATGGAGTTGGTCTTAAGTGGCGTGTCCCCGAGAACCTTTGAGCAAAAACCGCCCTTCCCCCCTTCCGTTTATTTATAGAACTTCCTCCTGTCCTGACTTGGTGTAAGGCTTCCCACTAATTCACAGCAGTTAACTCGGGGGCAAAACATTTAAACAAAAAACTCCAAACACGTGTATCCACCTTATTGAGCCCCGCCCTGGCTCTTTGGCCAAATTGCAACTCTCTGAGAGGCTCTTAAAGCAAAATGCGCGGCCGTGCTGCACCGTCTCTTCGGTAGATTGTGGGAGCCTTATAAAGGAATAAAAGTGAAGTCGTAAGGAGGAGGGAGGGTTGTCCTCAATGGAGCTTACGCATAGATCTGTGCAAAATGTCGGCGAGGGGAGGTGGGGAATCCCTTTAAACTTTTTTTTTTTTGCTTCTGTGTAGAACTTTTTCAGAAAGGGGGATGACGGAACACTCCCGAACCGCCCTGTTCCTTAGGCTTTGTTCTGGAATGGATCCAACCTATATTGTTCTCTTCCGCGCAGAGAAAACAATCGTATTTTGCTGGCTCTATGGCCAGGGCAAGTTCAATAGGTCTGCTGGAAGATCGGGTTCCTTCCTCTCTTCCTAGACACAGGCCCATGGCAGAAGCTTTTTATAAACATATGCAGACATTGCCCTTCTACCCAGGACACCAGAGCATTGCCAGTGGGTTTGTCCCATTTGTCCTTTTATCACAATGCTGTCAAGGATACATATGTGGTGCCTGTATTTCTTTGAAGAGCTGCAGTTTTAAAACCAGAACTTTAAAACCAACAGCCTGCATTTTTCCTAACCTATCTCTGAGACAAATACCTGCCAAAATCCATTGGCCATGTTTGGGGTGTCTTAAGTTCTTTGCAGGAAGGACAAGACAGTGGTCCAATCCTGATGAAGTGGACCCTGATACACAAAAGCTAGCAGAACTGTATAGTGGTTTGTTGAGGTTGGACAAGAAAAAAAGTGTTCTGCTTATATACCACCGCATACCTCTTCAAGTAGTCTCTGGGTGCTTTACAATATTTAATTACAGTGTGCAGGCTACACATCCCCCTCCCCCAGCAAGCTGGCTACTCATTTTACCGACCTCAGAAGGATGGAAGGCTGAGTTAACCATGAGCCTGCTACCTGGGATTGAACCCCAGGTCGTGAACACAGTACCTGCAGTACAGGCATTTATAATCTCTTACTTCTGGCACTGATAGTGGAACTGTATTGTATGTTATCTTAGTAGTTTATAACAGTGTTGCCTATGCCTACTCCTGCATTTTTCTCCTGGAAGGTAAGTCAGGTTGGTTCAAGATCATTCTTCGAACTGCAAGGTTAAAGGTATCTTACAGGTCTTGAACCTGGATCTAATCCTGCTCGAACTGGTTGTTGTCGTTGAATATCAGAATGTTGTTCCTCTGAAGGAAGGCCAAATGCATGACAACGGCCTTTTGGTGTGCCCACAATGGTGAGAGAATCATGAGAACTAGATGTGTTCAATACAAATCATGTGGGCAAGTGGATGCAACAAATTTATGTTCCAAACATATTGTATATGCTTGCCACAGTATATATCAGCGCTCAATGAAGATGGTGGCAACAACTATGCTGCATTGCTGATCAGAGAAGGCCACAAAGATAATGTCATGTGTAGGGACAGGTAGACTATGGTGTGATAAAATGTGGTTGTCTTTAATATGCCACAGAAACTCTTTGGTGGTTTTTGCTGTAACAGATTAACACAGCTACCCAACACCATCAGAAATTATTTCTTCTGTCTTCTTCCCAAAGATCTGTGCTCACTGCATGACCTTGTCCATACTAGCTGTTAAACCACATATCCACCATAATTTGCTCAATGACTGGATTCTTGCTCAATGAATTACTTGATTTGGCCAAACACATTTGGACCTTACCTTTCCAGTGTGTGCAAATAAACTGCTTTTCTTAGCATGAATTTTATAAGCTCTATTTTCTTATAATCTCTTACTTCTGGCATTGATAGACAGCATGGTCCTATGGTTACAGCCAGGGAAGGAAATGGTACACTCTCTCTTGAAGTCCTAGGACTGCAAATCTCATGATCCCTCGCTATTAACTATGCTGGTTAGGTCTGATGGGACTACAGGCCAGTTAGCCTCATATCTGTGCCAGGGAAGATGGTGGAAAGCCTCATCCAAGAGAAAATCTTAAAACAGATAAAAGAACAAACCTTGCTGAGAGAAAATCAGCATGGCTTCTGTAAGGGTAAATCTTGTCTGACAAACCTCTTAGAATTTTTTGAAAAGGTCAACAGGCACGTGGATTTGGGTGAACCGGTGGATATAGTCTATCTGGATTTTCAAAAGGCTTTTGACACAGTCCCTCACCAAAGGCTGCTGAGAAAATTGCACAGTCAGGGGATAAGAGGACAGGTCCTCTTATGGATTGAGAACTGGTTGAGATCCTGGAAACAAAGAGTAGGTGTCAATGGGAAATTTTCACAATGGAGAGAAGTGAAAAGCGGTGTGCCACAGGGCTCTGTCCTGGGACCGGTGCTTTTCAATCTGTTCATAATTGACCTGGAGACAGGGATAAACAGTGAGGTGGCCAAGTTTGCAGATGACACAAAACTTTTCTGTGTGGTGAAAACCAGAGAAGATTGTGAAGAGCTCCAGAAGGATCTCTCCAAACTGGGAGAATGGGCTGAGAAATGGCAAATGCGTTTTAATGTAACCAAAGGTAAAGTAATGCATATTGGGGCAAAAAATCCAAACTTCATCTATCAACTCATGGGCTCTGAGTTATCCATGATGGATCAGGAAAGAGATCTTGGTGTGTTGGTGGACAGCTCCATGAAGGTGTCTCCCCAAGTGTGGCAGCAGTGAAGAAGGCCAATTCCATGCTAGGGATGATCAAAAAGGGGATTGAAAATAAAACAGCCAACATTATAATGCCATTATACAAAAAAATAGTAAGGCCCCACCTGGAGTATTGTGTACAATTCTAGTCACCGCATCTCAAGAAAGACATAGTGGAACTGGAAAAGGTGCAGAAGAGGGCGACTAAAATGATTACTGGGCTGGGGCACCTCCCTTATGAAGAAAGACTAAAACATTTGGGCCTCTTTAGTCTAGAAAAAAGGCGCTTGAGGGGGATATGATTGAGACATACAAAATAATGCAGGGTATGAGTAAAGTGGATAGATGGAAGCTCTTCTCTCTCTCCCAAAATACCAGAACTAGGGGACATACACTCAAATTGAGGGCTGGGAGAGTAAAAACTGACAAAAGAAAATATTTTTTCACCCAGCGCGTTGTAAGCCTATGGAACTCCCTGCCACAGGATGTGGTGATGGCATCTGGCCTGGATGCCTTCAAAAGGGGATTGGACAGATTTCTGGAGGAAAAGTCCATCACAGGTTACAAACCATGATGGAGAAACCAGGGTACTTCAAGGGCCAGATGCAGGGGAGTGGTATCAGGAGACAGATATCTAGGTTCATGCGCCCCCAAACGCATCTGGTGGGGCCGCTGTGAGATACAGGAAGCTGGACTAGATGGGCCTTTGGCCTGATCCAGCATGGCTCTTATTATGTTCTTATGTTCTTATGTTCTTAAGTTCAACAGCATCTCCCCAGCAGTGCAAGGAAGAAGGCACTGAGCATAGTTGACTATGGAACAGGTGATGCATCACGTCAGTGTTTCTACCAGGTAAATGTTTATACTGCTAGAATTAAAAATCTAATGAAAAGGGTCCAGTAATGCTCAAAACAGAATGGCAATGGCATTTTCCAGGAACAAAGAAAAAGAAGGTCTTGAAGAGGGTTTTAATGGCTTGCATGGTGATTTGTTTAACTGATGTGCTTTGTTTTTAATTTATGCATATGTTTTAACCATATTTCAAGTTATTTTTAAACATCAATTTTATTTTTGTTAGTCTTGTGTGCCAGGCTAGGTGTAGAGTAATGTTGGTCATCACCTAGAAATGTTGAGCAGCCACTAGGATCCTTGGTTGAAATGATCTTTTCTTTAGACTCGCATCAATCCTCCCATACTCTTCAAGTCACTTGCTTCATTTGAATGAGATTATTCTGAGTAGCCACTCTCACTTTTTTCTTCTACCTGAATTGGCTGTACCTTTTCCCCCAGGTGTGAATCACATAGTGATGTTTACTTTAAACACAAATATAAAGAAAACAGAGATATGAGATATCTGGAGATCTGGAGATATTAAGTCCCATAATAAATAAATAAATCAGCCCCAGGCAAATTTTTGGTGAAATGGGTAACTTCCTGGGCAGCTTTGGTGAAATAAAAGGAATTATTCATTTAACAAAGAATGATGTTATATAAAAATCACTGAGTAGGCAAATTCTACAGGTGGACTAGCCTTTTTCACAAATTGTGTTTCTATGCTTTCTTCCAGAGATGAGACTAAACGGTATGGATTCTCTTTCAACTTTGGCTTAGAAGTATACTACTACTACTACTACTACTACTACTACTACTACTACTACTACTACTACTACTACTACTACTACTACTACATCATCATCATCATCATCATCATCATCATCATCATCATCATCATCATCATCATCATCCCATTGGTAATTGGCATGCTGGGAGCGGTGCCTAAAGAACTAAGCAAGTATTTAGAAGAAATTGGAGTTGACAAAGTCACCATCAGTCAGTTGCAGAAAGCCACCTTACTGAGATCTGCTCGCATAATTTGCCGATCCATCATGTAATCCTAAATGCTTGGGAAGCGTTCAACTAGTGATTTGAAATACAAAATCTAGCATGGTTATCTTGTCTGCTGTGTGATGATGATGATGATGATGATGATGATGATGATGACGATAATAATAATAATAATAATAATAATAATAATAATAATAATAATAAT
>JAHTLZ010003518.1:8241186-8252377 GCA_023846285.1 Phrynocephalus versicolor | reverse complement strand
TGTGTGTGTGTGTGTGTGTGTGTGTGTGTGTGTGTGTGTGTGTGTGTCTAGTGTCATTACAGTCATAACCAACTCTTTGTGACCCCATGTCCATGGAGTTTTCTTGGCAGGAACACTGGAGTGGTTTGCCAGTTCCTACGCCAGCTGCTGGTATACCCACCCACAAAAACACAGTGTATTGCAGAACTCTGGCATGCCCATGCCCTCAAAGCATTGCAAACTCTACAATTCCCACCTGCCACACCCTTATATAGAGCAGTGGCTCCAAACCTTGGATCCCCATGTGTCCTTGGACTACAACTCCCAGGAACTGTGGCCGGCACAGCAAGTGGTGGCTGATTCTGGCAATGGCAGTCCAAGAACACCCGTGGAACTATTGGTCTAGGATCTAAACATCTTTTGAGTATCTGATCCACTCTAAAACAGGCCTACCTTGAGCCCAAAGCATCCCAAATAAAAACTGTGGTCTGCCATAAACAAGGCACCAGTGCTTCTAAATGCTACACCTTGACTGGAGAGTCAATAACAGAGGATGCAGCTGCCTGTTGAAGTCTGCCTGCCCCACTTTTGTACAAAAATGCAGGGGCTTTACCGAAACAAAGTGGCAAAAGGAAGGCTCCAACTCATTTGCCTTCTAACCTTGTACTGAAAAATCCCAAAGAGAAATCCTAATTTACATTTACAGTACTATATTAGGCAGAAGATATTGGGAAGGCCACGGTCCCACTGGTGGAGGGAGGGGATAATCAATGTGACATAGTATATTGTTTGGTGATATATGGATTTTGCTTGTATAGGAAGGGTGAAATGAAGACTCTACTGATGTGGGACAGCTGTTCTCATTAGCTGTGATGGGAGACTGCTCTGATGCCATTCACTCTAGAGCAGTGGTGGTGAACCTTGGGCACTCCAGATATTTTGACCCACAACTCCCAGAACTCCAAGCCTAGATTGCCAATGACAAAGGACTGTGGGTGCTGTGGTCCAAAACATTTGGAGTGCCCAAGGTTCGCAATCACTGCTCTAGAGTTTTAAGCTGTACAGCAATAAATTATTCAGTTGTGTTTCCACACTGCAAAATGTTTCAGTGTGCTCCTTAGGATATGCTCCTTTCTGTCTTTCATCATTATTGAAGGCCCAGGATCCCAGTCAGAAAAGAAGTGGATGAGTGCAGATCATCAAGATTCTTCAGCTGAAGGGATAATGAGCCATGCAAATGAATTTCTGCCTTTTGTCCTATTACTAAGATCACAGGCGCTCAACCAGAAAGCTTACAGGGCAGAAAGCTTACAGGGCACACACATACAACCCAGCAACCATGGGAGCTAGAGTCCAAATACAAATGACTATTCCCAATTTTGATCCAATTAACTGGGTGTAGATCCACAAAAGCTGTAACATTACAATTTCTGCTCATAGCATTATAAGGAATGATCCTGTGAAACCAGGGCATCACAGTTTCTCCCTCTCAACTCCAATGGAGGCGTTGACTCGCTAAATTCCAACAGAGGAAAGTGACCAAGACTCAGACACAACTGAATGGGCAGACAAATATTATAACTTGCTACTTATTTAGTTACCACAAACTCTTTTTCCCTTTCACCTACATCAAGCATTTCTCCTATGTAGCACATTATGTAATATTAAAAGGTGTCCCTTTCCACACATTCATGTGATGACACCTGTCTTCAGCAAACTCCTCTAACACTCCTATCTCCTCCCCTTTTTTATTTTTGTCACTTTTAAATCCCTCCTTCCTTTTCACATCCAGCTGCAGATGGGTTAGAAACAGCTGAATGAAACCAGGGCATCACAGTCTCTCCCTTTCTTCCAATTACAACCTGTCAGCTGACACAAAATACCCTCCAAAAACCTGAAAGGTTTAATGTTCCTCCTTCCCATGGCATCTTCTGAGCTCCTTGGAAAAAAAGGGAGGGAAAAATCTTCTAGTTAATTGACAGTTAATTGTGCATCAAAGGGAGAGATAATAGGCAGCCATTACACCTAATGGCCAGGCATGGGGATAACTCCCCTTGTTTAACACTTAGCAGCTGGAATTATTTCACCTGGAGCCCTGGTAGCTCCATGGAGTTGGCTCCAGAGTGTCTGGGGCCTGCAGGAGCCATAAAGGTTGGCGCACCACTTAAGCTTCCTGCTGACACTCCTGGCCAAATTGTTAGCAGGGCTTCTATGCAAGCAGAAGACCACAGGGCCTTGCTAATTCAGACATTTTCCCAGAGTCTGTGGGTCAAGAAACATCCTCTCGTAGTCATTTTTCAAAGAGGTGGCCCTGTGGCTTCAGCAACAACAAAACAAAAATAAAAACAAAGGTAGAGGGACACCTTAAAGCCTAATGATTTCCCTCAGTGTGAGCCTTTGTAGATTGCAATCTGTTCCCTCAGACTGGTAGGCTGCCATCCTGTTGTTTAGCATAGTAAATCGCACTCACACCCCTTAGATTAGTCAAGATTTGGTGGGACAACTTCTCTTTAGGTTTCATTTATTCAAATGGGCATCCTCTAGCTGTGTCTTTTGTTAGTAACTCCTCCAATGGAGGAGTTCACTCACTAAAATCCAACAGATTCAATAGGCCTGCTCTGATGTGATTGTAACAGTTTTTCAGCCATAAAACGAAAGAACTCATCACAAAGGTGTTATCCACAGTATGTACTGTATGTAAACAAACGACTAACTGGTTCCTATGAATCTGAGGAAGCAGATTGTAATTCACAGAAGCTCATATTGAAATAAATGCCAACTAAAATTTTTAAGTGACATAATACTTTTCTCTTCTACATGGTCAAGGAACAATCAGAAATGGGAAGGTCTGTCTTTTTTGTGGGGGGTCCAGAAATGAAGAGAAGCTTCTGATTTAGAAAAATTTACCCTGAATTGTACGTCTGATAGGAATACACTGTTGTTTGATTGTTTGCTTGCTTAAAATATATGTGCCCTTCCTTTCTCCTTATGAGGACCAAAGGCAGCTTACAATATTAAAAGAAAGGGAAACTGGAAGGGTTGGGGGGGGGGGGAACCAGCCAATTATTGAGGGGGGAAACTGCCTGAAGATAAAGGTCTTTGGTTGCCTGTGAAAGGACAGCAAAGGGGTGGGGTCGGAATCAGCGTGACTTTCCATGGGTGGAAGTTCCATCCATTGTCTGGGAGCTACAATTGACGGAGAAGGCCCTCTCTCATATTCTCATCAGGTGCTCCTCTGATGGTGGTGGAGCAGAGAGAAAGTCTTCTCCTGGTGTTCTTAATACCCTGAGAGGCTCATCATGAAGTGAGGTGCAATCCTTCAAGCAGTTTTGGCCCAAGTCATTCACTTACAACTCAGCTCCTATTTTGTGCCCTACATAGGCAGAAATTGGAGTGAGTAATAATTTTATCAGGCCACTAAAATATCATAAATAGGCAAGCATTCCAGTCCTGCAGAACTCTTCATGAAGCTTGGCATTGCAGAATTTGGGAGGAGGGGGGGGAGTGAAACAGAAATGTCTACCAGTCATGGTGCTTAGATAACTACCTCTAGTAACAAAGACAGTTCTAAAGTCTATGCTTTGTAGATTATAGCAAAATCTTTGGGTGTGTGCATCATAAAAAGTTATGTATTCTCCTAAAAGCAAAGAGTCTGCTGCAGCATCAAATTTGTCTTGATGTATCAACTATACTATGGACAAGAGGCTCCTATTAAGTCAGAATATGGAGGAAAATATTGGTTACCCTTTGATAAAGGTGTAAGACAAGTGAGTATTTTATCTCCCTTGTCCGTTCAATCTATTTGCAGAGTATATGGCATATAATATGAAAAACTAGGTGAGCTGAAGGACGAAGGAATATTGGCAGAAGGAACATCAATAATTTTAAGAGATGTAAATGACACACATTATTGCAAGGAAGGACCTGCCTAGATGCCCTAAGCACATCTGATCTCGCCTGATTTTGGAAGCTAAGCAGGGTCGGCCCTGGTTAGTACTTGGATGGGAGACCACCAGGGAATACCAGGTGCTGTAGGCACCTGGAGTAAGAACTGTCAAACCACTCCAGCATTCCTGCCAAGAAAACTCCATGGACATGGGGTCATGAAGGGTCGGTCACAACTGTAATGGCACAACACACACACACATTGTAAGGAAGAAGCAGAGGCTTGAAACAATTACTGAGGAGATCACAAAAAAGTGACAAGTAGTAAAACAGTTGAACCTTAAGAAAACAAAGCCACTGTGACTACAGTGGTTTAGTTCTCTGGCTGTGGAATCAGAGTGTAGTAGTAGTAGTAGTAGTAGTAGTAGTAGTAGTAGTAGTAGAAGAAGAAGAAGAAGAAGAAGAAATTTTAATACTGACAATTTCCCCCTCATTCAATCATTAATCCAAACAGAGGCTGCAGAGTGACATGTCATGTGACCTGTTTGAATAAAGGTTTGAAATAGTATGCACCATGGTTGAATTTAGTTTCTGCTTTGGATACGGTTTGTGGATTGTGTTGCTTCTGATTTCACTGAAATATCTTCAGCTTACTTATTTTTCACCTAGAGTTTGGGACCTTTTAGACAACATGGGCTACTTTTGCCCTTTTCCTGTTTAAAAGGCAAAAGCAGCCCTGGCTACCTACCAATCCATTGCTGGTTAGACAATCAAATGAATGCTGCAGGAGTAATATATGTAAAACACTACTTAAGCATATCAGTCTGAGATGTAACTCTGTTATCCCAATATACTGTATTCGGATAAGATATTGCAGAGTTATTTTTAGGGGGAAGAAACAGCCCACCGAAAGTCCCTCCCTGCAATAGATGGCAATTTCCAAAATGAGTACCTGTGTCAGACTGTTGAAACAAAAAAGTATAAAACATTGTGAGACATCTTAGTGTAGAAGATGACACTGAACACTTAGGTGCTAATTGTTGCTGTTAAGTAGTCCAAAATATAGCCTTAAACCCATGCTTTCTCAACACAGCATTAGATGAAGGGTGACAGGGCTCCTGGGTTCTGACTTCTCTATGGTCAACAGCTTTTCCCCAGTCTGTCATGATCAAAGGCTCAGACTAAAGATAGCACCAATCAGTGAGGAGATTGAGACATTCAGCAATGTATCACGCTTTGTCTTCCATGGGGTGGGGTGCGGTGGAATTCTTGAAATTTATTAAAGTTTTCCAGAGTATTCAACAATAGGGATTATATGCATTGTCAATAGAATATTCTCCTCCCATGTTGATTCCTTCCCAACAGAATAAGGGAAACCAAAACAGAGGAAGACAAAGATAATGCTGAGATATGTAATGATATGCCTCCTTATTGCCTAAAATCTTGCCATGTTGCATACAGTTACAGACACAATTGCCACGTTAAGAAGGAGCTCACTGAGAAATAAAGTCTAGAAAACAAACCAAAATATCCTTCTGATTTCTGAAGGGAAAAAAAAAGATTTATATGATTAGATTGTTCAATTCCTTGGGCATTTTTCTGCTTTAAAAAAGTCTAAAAGCGGTTCAGTTCATGATTATGCAGTATTGTTTTGTTTTGTTTTTCTTTTCTTTTTAAGGAGCCATGTCTGACATAAATTATGTTTATTAAAAGGAAAAATACAATTAATCAGTCTCCTCTATTATATTTTGAGATTCCCTATATAGACTGTGTCTTTTCTTCCTTTATGCCTCCCTATACCCATATAACACCATGCCTGAATAAGAGATCTACAATCTCAAAGGCTTGTATGGTTTTTGTGCTTTTTTGGTTGACCTAATAAAGATACCACCCTGGTATGACATTTGGAATTGGTTTTATGGCCAAGACGGCTGTCTTACCTCTTGTTCAAAAAGTTAGTCTCTCTTTTTTCATTGTTATCATGTCAATGTTTATTAAGGGAAATTAGAATTCCAAATATAGATAATGAGTGGCTGAAAAGCTTTCATGCTCCTGATGTAGAAGAAGCCTGTCTACTGAAAGTAGCCCATATGCAGGTACAATTGCATGTCTAATTGCCTTAAAGCTCTAAAAGTTTCATGGAGCATGGAAAAACTTTGCATACACTTGCAGCCCACATTTCCTGCAACTCTCAACTCAAAGCTCCTTTGTGTTAAGAACACAAGAGCATGAGAAGAGCCCTGGTGGATCAGGCCAAAGGCCCATCTAATCCAGCTTCCTGTATGTCACAGTGGCCCCACCAGATGGCATCTGGGAGTGCACGAGACTAAATATCTGTCTCCTGATACCACTTTCCCACATCTGGCCCTTGAAGCACCCTGGTTTTAAGACTGGAGATTACACATGGTTTGTTACCTGTGATGGACTTTTCCTCCAGGAATCTGTCCAATCCCCGTTTGAAGGCATTCAGGCCAGATGACATCACCAAATCCTGTGGCAGGGAGTTCCACAGACTAGCAACATGCTGGGTAAAAAAAATAAAATTTCTTTTGTCTGTTTGTACTCTCCCAACCCTCAATTTGAATGTATGTCCCCTAGTTCTGGGAGGGAGAAGAGCGTCCCTCTATGCACATTACTCATGCCCTGCATAATTTTGTACGTCTGACTCATATTCCCCCTCAGGCACCTTTTTTTCCACACAAGGCAAACATTTCTAATATACTTGAAGCTTCTCCTGTTAGCTAAGACGACTGCCTTTCTCTGAAATACCACCAAACTCTGGCACCTAAAGAATCACCTCTTGTTGACAGAGATGTAAGCTAATCAGTTTATCACCTTCTGCCCAATTTTCTCTCCTCTTCCTTTTTGTTTCATTTTCTCTGTTGTTAGTTTATCTCGCCTTGCCTCTATTTCCCTCCAGTTGTCTCCCAGCTAGCCATGGTATCTCTGAAGCTGTTTGTTTACTTAAGACCTCTTGCCATTTGTCCTTTGGAGGCAATACGCTACTGGATGCTAAAAGAAAGAGGCAATTTTGATCTGTCACATCTTAACTTAGCAGAAGGAAAAGAAGACTGAAATCCAACCACTCCATGAGTTATTGATTGGGTTTGGAAGCTCTTGTTCAGTACCTATGGATTTCCTGTTCTCCACTTCCATTGATTCAAATCATGGTTGAACATATCTTGGACTGTTCCATATGCATGTAGGAACTGAGTGATCATGTCAATAATGTTATTTATTGCTATATTTCTTTAAATACAATAGTGGTGTGGTGCACCTATTTACTCTCCCCCTTTTTTGTTAAGATACCCAATACAGTTTACTCTTTCTCAACCTAATCTTGCGCAAGTGCTTGGACTACAACTCCCATCATTCAAATTCAGTCCAAATTATTGAAAAACAGTTCTTCTGAAGCAGATGGCATTAGTTCTCTGCTCTAGATTTCTTCTCTCCTCAGGGTATATGAGAAAGAGGAAGTGACCCAGTCTGCTCAACTTGAACAACTGTGTGGTAAGGTACAGCTGTCACCCACAGGATCACCAAACAGAGCTTGAAAACAAACCACTTTGTGTGGTAAAAAAAATTGTGGGACTGCTTCAAACATCATCCCTTGAAGCTAGTGATGTTCATCTAGTGGATATATAGACAGCACTGGATGTAACCCCTAGGCAGCACTGACAAACAGGGGCAGTGCCAAGAACATTTTTGTTCTCCCATCCTTATTTTCTACCCCTGACAATTTTTTTTACCATGTTTTTATTTTCTCAAAAAGAATAGGGAATACAGAAAGGAAAATGGGTGAGGGGAATTTTGATACAGCAGTACTTTGGATGCCATATGATTGCCTACAACTCTTAACAACAACCAAAATCAGAACACGTATTAAGACAAAACTATACAGTATTAGTGTTTCCGTTTATATTACTCTATTACTTGACTGAAAAGCACAGAACATATCAGCTGTTCTGATTTTCTAACCATGCATATTTGAGTTATGCCAATACCCATAAGTATAATCAGAAATTAATAGAGTATTACACATCTTGGACTCAAGTTGAATTTGGCATAAACTTTGACCCTTAATTCCTATCTGGAAAGACATTAAAAACAATTATAAATAATATTAATAAATATTTTCTGGGGCAAACCTGTATATTGTCCCTCATTATTTTCAGCCAACTTATGTCCTATTCCAAGGAGAAAGGTGGGGTAAAAATATTCTAAATAAAAATAAAATCTCTCTGTTTCTCTCTCTCTCTCTCTCTCCTAAACACGAGTAGTATACGACTCACAGGCTAAACATAACCTGATTTTTTTTTTAAAAAAAGCATACACAATTAAATCAAAATGTTCAACCTGTTGTTATTTTCTCATAGTGGACAAGTTGAGTCATAGAAATATCCAGGATGTGAGTATAAGATGGATTAGTATTAGTAGCATGTTATAGAAATGGTTTCCTTGTTGCAGAAAAGTATTCAAATTGGATGCAGCATCCTTCGTGTGGTGTGTAATGCTAATCCATTCATGCACGATTGCCAGACTTCTGAAACCAAGCCTTGGTAGATAAGTTGACTAAATTTTCCCAAGGGTTACAATTATTGTCCTTGCTATAACACCAAGTCTTGGTTTATTGGAGGCTGCATGTCCTTTGGAAAAATAACTAGATCTACAAGCATTGTTGTTTAGCTTTAGTTTGGTTTTCCATTTTTGTTTTGTTTTCATGCCACTTTTCCACAGCAGGCCGTAGCTTGGACAACTCAAATAAACATCAGCCTGGCCAATGAAGCCATTTGGAGTCTTGACAATGTTGCTTGTCCCTGTGGTTAGTTACTATCCCATAAGGTTTCTGCTAGAGGAAGCAGGCACCATACATGGACAAGTGTGTGTCCTCTAGCAGAAAGTACTTGGAAGAAGGTCTGCCTTCATTGGAGCTGATGGTTTTGGGTCATGTCTGACCCCAAACCATCTTCCGTTTTGGGTCAGACATGAAATGCCTGTTCTAAAGTGAAGCATCTATCAGCAATCCTAAATCCACTTCATGACATGCATTTAAAGTTTTAGATGACCCCATACACCAATTCAATTAACAATTTCTAGTGTCTGGATGCCCTTCAGAAGTAGAAATTAGCCTCTTGGCTTCATTATCTCTCACAGTGCTTTAGGATTCAGCATCTGCATATATGGAAACAAACAAAGACTTATTAACTCCTTTGTAGTACCAGCCATAGATAAAGGAGATAGTTTGTCCTCAGCCTAGGGAAGAAAGAAGCATGCAATCAATTTGATAAGACATTCCCTGTTTCTGTGCTCAGTTCTTCCTCCTACTGACTGTTAATGTGGTCTAGACTTAAACCTCTTCATTCTCTGTCTTTGCAGATTAATCCTTCTCTGATCCAGTAATCCTTCTGTATCAGGAGTAAGGGGGAAAGTAAAAGCTATCCCTCTACGAAGTTGTATGATAGCCATAGCAGGAAAGTGGGGTGCTGGACAATTTTTAATTCTGGCTTCCCTCAAAATGTCAGTACTAAACCACCCCGAGACAAATTTACGGTTGTTCAGTTTCATATTTCTGCTCCTTCTTAGACATTATTTGGGCTTCTCCTTTTCCACCCCTTTCTCCAATGCTTCATTGGCAGTTTTCTTCGCATCTCCCATAAAACTATTATGTGCCACCAAGCTGATTCTAGCAGAGGTTACCCTCCTGATGCTTTTCTTAGTACAAAATACTTTGGAACATTCAACCATTCCCTTCTTCTAGGGGTGCCCTGGGATGGTGTAGCTTGGCCATGGGCTACACCTCTGGAAATTAGTGTGTGCAGCTGGAACATGTGCGTGCGGGGTCTGACTGGTGCCGTGGAAGGGTGTTCTTGGCAACACATCATCTCTGGCTCTGGATACAATTTACTTATTTATTTAGATCCATGTTTCAACTTTCTCGCATGTGAGATTCACAGAAGGCTGTGATTACATTAACTAAGTGCAGTCCAACCATCCCGGTTGGAATCTTAATAAGAAAAATCACATAAGGGCAGAAGACAGTATTATGTTGCGTTATAACCTTCTTTCTGGCTTTACCATCCAGTTGTGCAGAGGAGGGATGAAAAGAGTTTCAGAGGTTATAAATCTTATCTCTCGAAGTAATGAAGGATTAAGTTGTCTCCAAGCTCTGACATAAGAAGCTTTATCAGCAGTAAAGGAGCCCTGTTTTGACAAAGGAATAAAAGTAATCAACAGGAATGTAAACATATGAAAAGGTTACTCCTTTGCAGACTTAATGGCTGAAAGCCAGTCGTAAGTTGCAACTAGAGTAGGTCCATCGAATCTGTTGGGTTTTGATAAGCCAGCCCCTCCATACGTTATATTGGTTAAGTGGGCCTACTTTAGTTGTGTGACTTACTCTTGGATTTCAGCCACTGAGCTAGCTCCTTATCCACTGGTGAATTGTTTTTCAGAAAATAAACAGCCAAAAAATCTTCCCGGTTGCTCAACAGCATGATATAACAGCAATGGGCTTTATAGATGCCTTCTTACTCCTAAGAAGCCATCCGTGGTTGAGCAATGATAAAATAAATCTTTGGGACCCAGGACATCATCTAGTGATGCTCATTTATGGATGGCTGTGAAATGACACTGTATTCCTTGATCTTGTCCTTGATGGCATAGAAGTTTTGATGGCATAAAAACCTTGTGAGTGAGTATACAGGACAGTGTCATGGTGGTGTCCAGTCAATTCAGGGAAGGGGACTAAGGTTTATCTTTGGTTGTATTCACAACAGACTTGTAAGGACTAGGATGAGAAGAAAAGTGTATGAATCTATTTAAGAACATGAACTGGGTTTCGTCTGAATCCATCACACTTAGTATCCGCTATTAGGAATCTCTTCTTAGCCTCATAAAACTTTCTGGATACTGTGCTACATTGTCCTATGGGTCAAAAATATCGAACTCCTGCCCAAGCTAAGGTAGAGGGACAGTAAGAATAGCACAGAAACAAGGGGTGCATGCATGTGATATATGATTAGAATTCTTATTATTTGTCTGCACTATGGATGTCTTTTGGAAGGGGGATTGATCTATAGGGACCCCAGTTTGAGATTGGGAAACTCAGCTCTTCACTTTTGCACCAGTGTCATTGACTAGATCCAGTGGCATAGCAAGGTTTTTGGGTGCCTGGGGACAAAATTGTTTTTGCACTTCTCTGGCCCTCCCCAACCCCATTGCATCCACCCAACAAAAGGGGGGGGGCAATCCTGTGAGCATGGGGTGGGCAGGCACGCTGATGTGTGTGTGTGTGTGTGTGTGTGTGTGTGTGTGTGTGTGTGTGTGT
>JAHTLZ010003518.1:8220963-8238786 GCA_023846285.1 Phrynocephalus versicolor | reverse complement strand
TATGTATGTATGTATGTATGTATGTATGTATGTATGTATGTATGTATTTTAGAGTATTTTTACCCCACCTCTACTTCTCAGTTCAATTGTACATGCCTAAATCTGGATCCAAACCCACAATCTACAAATGAAATAGATGTATTATACAAGAATGTGAGGTAGAAGAGAGAATATTAATCTGCCTTTGTTACCTCATTCTAATTTCTGGATTAAAGTTTGACCCAGATTTGAATGGAATACTAATCTCAGTCATGCAGAAGAAAAGGTAAACAAATGTGAGAAATATTAGTTTTAAAATGCTTCTCTGGAAAACAAGATTGTGTTAGAGGTCACTCATAAAAAGCAGGTGTGACTCAAATGGAATTGCAAACTTTTTTTTTATTATGTGAGAAACATACAAAAATATACTCATCGAAATGAAGTAGAGATGAAATTTCCAAAATGCTAGTACAGTCGTTTAATATTGTATTTTCTTCAACAGTTACTTCCTTAAATCGATTTGGGCAAGCCCTAACAATAAATCAAGTAGAACAAAGTGTCCATAAAATCATTGTTTTGTTCCCTTGAATGCTCCTTAAAAGCATCCCCTAAGATACAGAATGAGTTCTTAATGGATTAGCAGGGAGGTAGCAGACCACTTTGCTTAAAGTGCTAATATTTTTATAAGGAGGACAATGATATAAAGGAAACGGTGGCATGGCTATGTGTGATGTGGTACAGTGCAGTGAATAACAAAGAGGTCCATTACCACTCCCCTTTACAACAACTCTGAGTCATCTCTCAAAAATGGAAGGCCATCTGTCCATGGGTTGTGAATGAAACAAACCTCAGTGCATCTCTTACTTCTGGATACCCTTTTCGGTATTTTGATGACAACGTTGTGCAATTCTCTAGACAGAAAGCCCTTGAGCTCTCTCTCTCTTGCCAAATCTAGTTGGATAGCTGATTTATCCAGCTAATGCTTCTTCCTTTTCCCAGTTCAATGGCATACTCTGATTTTAAGCCAGACCAGAACTGGGAAAGGTAGAACTCCCATATTTCTCCCGCCAGCATGGCAATTGCTGGGGGATTCTGGGATATGTAGTAAAAAATAGCTTTTTCCAGCACTGAATCAAAGTGAGGCATTAGAAATCTCACCTATATTATCCTGTGCCTCACTCTGTTTTTTTTTTTCATTTAAGTAATTTTATTGGGTTTTTTTGGGGGGGGGGCAGAGGAGGAAGAGTGTGGGGGAGGGGGAGGAAATACACTATAATACTGATGAAGCTGTTTGGATGAACAGCGAAACGTTTCTATCTCTCAAAAAAGAAGTCCAGTAGCCATGATTCAACTTCCAGATACACTATAAAAATTACATTTAGTATATCAAGCCAAAAATAACGGTTTAACATGTTCACAAATCACCAAATAATATCACAATACTAATAAGTTTGTTACTTCTTGCCATCTTTTCCGGGAAAATAGCTTTTCCCAGCACTGAATCAAAGTGGGGCATTAGAAATCTCGCCTATATTATCCTGTGCCTCACTCTGATTCATATGCCCATCAAAGACCCAGTTAGGACTCAATGAACAAATCAACTTTATTGTATACATCTTGCTATCAATAAATCACTTCCTATTCATTTACTCAGCATATAAATGTTTCTGTGCAAAATTATCTTCACAGCACCAAGAACCTCTGTACCCCTAGATTGTCAATGGCAGCTCAATATATAGTGCAAATCCTTCAGTTGGCCACTAGCATCCCTGCTCATCACCGGAGGGCCATGAAGAGAGTTCTAGGGTCATGGTATCCCATAAAATAGGGCATGGGCATTGGCCAAAGAGCAGCCGACTGCCCTTCAGAGGTACTTCTTGGATCCAGGGTGGGAGCAGGCACTGGAGGGAAGGGGAGGCCAGAAGGCAGGGTGGCTTCTCTCCTGCTGAAAGTCTGCTGCTGTGGTGAGTAAACATAGGATAGAGGTGCACTCTGGGGTCCAAAAGGCAGTGGATTGTAGAACGGAACAGCATGGAAAGCCTCCGGCCTCATCTCCTGCAGCTGGCGTTTCAACTTCATCCGCCGGTTCTGGAACCAAGTCTTGATCTGCAGAAAAGGAAGAACCACCATGAATGGTTCCATATACTTCAGCAAACTGTGCCACTTTCTTATATTACCAAGAGCCACATGGCACCTTTTAAACAAGTGAAATTAGGAGGTGCATTAGATCATTCTATAATGAAAGTGCTATGAAATCTTTAATACCAAGGGATCTTGGGTCATCTCTGCTTCAAGAGACTAACATGTATTTTAACATGGCCTTCCAAACAGATGGAAAGTACAGCATTTAGAAGTTTGATACTATCTTGCCCTGTAATTTAGAATAATTGAGACAATGGATTATGCATTTATTTCATCTTTACAACAGTATAGGCTGTTCCCTTCCCCAAATCAACTATGGCCTATCAAATTAAGAATATAGCACAAAGTAGAAAAGGAGTAAGCACAATAACAATTTTAAAGGACATTAAAATACATTAAAACCTGCCAAGGGAACAATGGAAAGCTAAAATACTCCTAGGACAATATAAAAATAACCTTCTTAGCCAAAGGCAACTCTGATTTTTTTTTAAGTCTTAAGGATTGCCAAGAAAATTGAGGCAATTTAGGAGTCTTTAAGTATTTCATCCAAAGCACTTATTGTTCAAAGGACCTCACCAATCATCTACTTATAAACCATTAAATGAACCTACATACTTGGCTCAAGTACTTTTTCAGGGAAAATAACTGTGGTTGCCTATTGTACTTAACATTTCTGCACGAATAAAAGAAAATAATCAACACCAACAATTTTTTTAAAAAAATTGTAGCTGTTTTATCTGAAATGCCATAAACATGCCCTTTGACTAAGCTGAGAAGCCTAGTCCTTAAATGCCTCGAAGACTATATTTGTCTGAGTCTCAGTACAGGTGAATGTTGGCTGAAGCGAAAGTGTGAGGAAGTGGGGTCCCGTGGCATTTGGGGTGAGGTCATTTCTAACATGTCCTAAAAGACATGCAGTCCAATATACTCATAAGGGAACCTAGAAGTGACCTGATACATGCTTTACTGCTTTCCAGAAATGGAACTGCTTTCTTTTTTTTTCAGACTCCATTCCTGTCTTCCCAGACACCCCATCATGCACCAAATAAAGAAGCAGCCAGACACAAATCACATATCGCCTTTTGCTTAACACCCTGTTTCACTGGCCGTTTCCTCCTGGTCATAGCTAGGTTTTTGGTTTATTGTGCAGCAAGGACTCATGTATAAATCTGTCCTGGTTGGGCAGAAACATTACCGATTCATTCATCAGCCTGCTGGCTTTGATCCATATAATGTTATCTCCCCCCCTACTACTCCTGCCAAAATAGGTTTGGTTTTTTTTTCTCTCCAAACATTGAGCTCCCCCTGAACAGGATCACACGGGTTTTTAAAGCTTCTGGATGGTCCTGTGGGGGGTATGTTTTCCCATTGATCACCTATCCATCATGTATTCTTGCCCACCCCTTCCAGCTGCTTCCCCCGCCCCCTCAACTGCACCTACTAAATCTGCCACCCTCTAAAGACGATGGCGACCCATGGCTAATCCCTTCCACTCCCACCGTGGGGCGGCGGCGAGGGGAGCGCTTACCTGAACTTCGGAGAGCTGCATCTTGGTGGCCAGTTTGCGTCTCTCCGCCGCGCCCAAGTACTTGTGGCGCTTGAAGGAGCTCTCCAGGGTGCTGATCTGCTCCACGCTGAAGGCAGTCCGTAAGCGGCGGCTGCTGGTGCTTCGGCCTCCGCTGCCACTTTCCGGGGTCCGGCGCTCGCACACGCTGCCCTCTCCGTCGGAGCCGGACTCGGTAGCGCTCCACGCCTGTTTGGGAGCAGCTAAAGCTGTTGGCAGAAAGAAAAGCCAAGGGCCACGTCAAGAGACTGAAGACCCTCCATAGATTCCCAGCAAACACAGCCAATTAGATGCCTCCGGAGGTGGTGGACTACACCACTGGGAATCTAAAACCTTTTGTGGGGGCCGGGGGTACTACAACTGCCACAGGCATTTATAAGTGGCAATACAGGTTGGGAAGTCTGGTAGTTGTCCAAAAAATCTGGAGGTTGGCTGCCTCTGAGACAGGATGGTATTGTACAGCTTCTCTGGAGGCTACTACTGGATGGGGGGGGGGTTACTGGGACATACTGGGAAACGCTGCCGGTATTGAAAGAAACTGTTTCCTATTTTCAAAATAGGAGACCATCTACGCCCAAAGCAAAATAAGAGTTTTGCAATACCTTACAGATAAATAGGGTGTATCTAATATAAACTTTCCTGGAAATTAGATGCATCCAAGGAAATGGGCTTCAGTCCAGGAAAGCTTATGCCAAATAAAATCTGTTAGTCTTGAAAGTGCCGCAAGAGCTTTTTGTTAGCTTTTCCGCCACAGACTTAACATGGCAAGCTGTCTCCTGGAAATATACTGTATAACCAAGTCACTCATTCAGTCTTGCCCTCCATCTTACTGGCCACCCTATGACTGAGTGAACTCACAGAAAAAAATAATAATAATTATCCTATCCTTAACACCCCTGCTCAGCTTTAGCAAGTTCAAGGCTGGGGCTTCCTTTGTGGAGTTAATCCATCTCATATGTGGTCTCCTCCTTTTCTCGCAGTCTTCAACCTTCCCTAAGCATTATTAGTCCCCCTGTCTTCTTAGTATCTGGTTGTGGAACCAGTGGTTGAGAGTTCAATTCCCCCCTCTGCCTCCTGCCAGTAGGGCGAGCCATGGGCAAGCTACACAGTTCCAGAGGCACCCTCAGAAGAAGGGAACGCTGAAAATCACTTTACTACTTTTTCTTACGTCTGTTAGAGCCTGCCATTCCGTTTCATACATTTGCATGGACTAGAAGGAGCCCTGTTATTTTCAGTTGCCGCAAAAGCAACAGAAGACTCAGCGTTGGTTTTCCTTCTCACTGGTGTTCAAAGATTGGTTTTTTTAATCTCTTCATCCTTATAATATTGTAAACTGTTTGGGGGAAATGTTTTGGAAAACAGAAACAGCAGTGTAAAATTATTTATATATAAAAATCTTTGATGTGATCCCTACCTAGAAATAAAACGTAGAAATCCATCAGGGCGCTTGAAGCCCAGGAAGGCCTGTGCTGTATCGGTAAAATTTGGAAACCTCAAGCAACTCCCAGAATTCCCTGACTAATAGGGCTGTTGGGAGTTGTAGTCCAAGGCGCTTCAGGTTTTTCCAAGCTTCGCATTTAAAGATCCCGAAGGGGGGGGGGAAAGGCGAGCAGCCAGGCAAACCAGGTAAACCGGTTCCATTACCTGCGGAGGACGAAGAGGCACCCGGGTTTTTCTGGAGGGACAGGAGATGCTCCGAAGGTGCTTCGTGATCGCTGGATCCTACCGTCCCTTCGCTCAGAGGGCTTTCTCTTCCCGCGGGATGGTCGTTCGGGGAAGTATCGCCTTGCTGGGCTTGGATGCTGTCGGGAAAGGCGGACGGGGCGGCCTCTTTGCCCTCCGTCGCCCTACCCCGGGCTTGCGTTTTCGGTTGGCTGCTCTGAGAAAGCCACTCGACGGAGAAGGGCGCCTTGGTCATGGTTGCAGCGGGCCGACTTCCGCTCTCTTTTCTTGCTCGGCCTCCCGGCGCCTTCGGGCTGCCCGTCCGAGGAGAGTGGTGCTGGGTACTTTGGAGCAGAGGGGTGAGCCTGCCGGCTGCGCCGGACTTCTCTTATAAGGGCGGGGCCCGCGGAGGCAGCCGCGGGTGACGGCGCACATCAAAGGGGAGATAAGTACCGTCTAATTGTCATCAGGCTTCCCTGACAAAAGCGGCTCTTCACACTTTTTCCAAAGCTCGCGGAGGGCTGGCTCCACGGTGTCTGCCCCAAGATCAGTTAAACTCTGTTGTAAGCGATTTACAGTACCTGTCACATCCTTTGCCCCAGCCCGGGCTGGCCCGGGCTAGCCCTTTCTATGTAAATGGCGCTTATGGCCTGGCTTTTATTGGCAGGAGGCTTCAAAAGGCCATCAGGGATTTAAATATACGGAGGGCTCTGGAGGGATTTGGCAAGGGTTCGTCTCTTCAAATATACATTTTGTAACTTGTTGTTGGAAATTACCCCCCCCCCCTTTTTTTTAAGCTTAGGTATATTTCTATTTTTTTTAAGAGGCAAGGCCATGTTGTGGCTCAGTTTCTGGTATAGTCCCTGGAACAGCTGGCAAGGTAATGTGATGGTTTTCAGAATAGCATAAATGAACGTTAGTGGAAAGTGTGTGTGTGTGTGTGTGTGTGTGTGTGTGTGTGTGTGTGTGTGTGTGTGTGTGTGTGTGTGAATTAATTCCTGGACTTGGAGCAATTCAGCAGCAGCAATTGATTTACTGCAGGTATGTTACTATAAATAACCCTGAGCTGAAACCCAGTACTGTACTGTAGTTCCTGTTTGGAAGAAAAGAGATGTCCATAAAAAAGCCAAACTTTGTCATGGAAAAACTGAAAGGAAGGGTATTCGTGGCGAAGCACCGCAAGCTCTCTAGTGCATCTCTAGCTGATGTAATGGCAACCAAAAAGTCAGTATTCAAAGTCAGGAGGCATAAATATGTGGTGGCTAGAGGCTCAAATGGTAGTTTTGTTAGTTGTTGGAGAATGAGAGGCAGTGACCAATGGGGGGGTTTGACATGACAGGTATCTGGGAGGTATCTGGGTATTTATGTGGTAGACCCTTCAAGAAATGTTTTATGGGCTAGATGGGCAGTATAAAAGTCAAACAAACAAACAAACAAACAAATGAACAAATAAATAAATAAATAAATAAATAAATAAATAAATAAATAAATAAATAAATAAATAAATAAATAAAAATAGAGAGATAGTAAGTTGCACCTTCCATTGACTCAATGGAACTTACAGAGGGGTTGCTTCTTCCAATCTGCACGGATTCTGTAAGCCAACTGTAACTGAAGCTTACTACTGCATATAGAGCCATAGGGTTTTGTTCAAAGGATTACAAGTCTGCAGCTTTATGAAATTGAAACTGGACTAAAACGCACCATTCACTTATAGATAAGCCTTTTTGTCATTTATTATCAGGAAGGAAAGAAGATCAGTTTACATAAACACCTGTCCATATGTCTTTCTGACCTTTAAGGTGTCAAAAACGAGTTAGGACCTTTTCCGGATCAGAAAGATATAATGGCAGCTCTTGGACTAAGTGGGAGGGGGGTTACCCCCAAATTCAGGAATGGGTGTGAACCAGTCAAGATCTGCCTGGGGGGGGGGGGAGTCCCAAAGTTCTTAGGAAGTTCTTATAAAAGTTAATTTTTTTCTATCGTTGAATTTAGTTTAGATTAGCATTAGACCCTGTTTCTATGCTCATTGTTATTTTCATGCATCTTCTTCTTCATTGAAGGAGCTGTTATGAGCATATATTCAGCTGACAATTTAGTCATACAACTAAGTATGCTACAGAAATGGACATGCAGTCTAACTTTTTTGTCATCTGATTTGATGCTTAGAAAAACCAAAGATTTCAAGGAATTTAAAAAAAAAAACCCATAGCCAGACATCCCTGATGGTGGTTTTGAGTGGGTCAAGGTTTTGATTTTGCAGTGGAAAAGGAATGAATGGACAATGAATGAATGATTGGCTTTGGTGGCCTGAAGATGGAAAACAACGTCCACAGTGAGATCTGGAGGAATGCTCATCTTCTTTTTCTTAAGAAGCCCGGGGTAATAAAATTAGACCAAGCCCTTATTCCTAACAAGGCCTTAATGACTCCATTTAGTTCCAGACAAAAGAGTCCTTTGTCCAGCTATGTGTTTTGCATTCTAGAGCCCATCTTTACAACAGAGTCTTCAAGGCAATAAAGAAAGACTAGACAAATGCAGCTAGATGTGGGGGTGAGAGCTTCACCTCAGTCAGCATTTATCAGATGGAAATGAATTTCCCTTCGGGCCAGTGTAATCAGAACCAAGCCAATGAATTTTGCATTGAGACTTCTCAAAGACGTCTGACAGCTGATATCTTGGACCTTCCAAAGTGTTTCCCCTCTAGGCAAGATTGGCTAGCAACCTTTTTTTTTTCTCACACTCTTCCTCTTCTCCCCACCCTACTGGTCTTGATGGTGGTGGTGATAGGAAGCCTGGAAGATGTGTTCCAATAAAGTAACCTTCTCCAAGCTGTGCTGTCCCGACCACCCAGATGTAGCACTCACCTAAACTGTATTATCTAAAACCAACTTGCAGTGCACTAGAAACAGGGGATTGACATGTTTTGAGCGTTGCAGAAATCTTTATGTACATGTATATTGGTCATTGCAGATCATGGCATGGGGAACCAGTTTTGGCCGAGCATGTTTGATGGAGCCACAGGCATAGAGAGAGGACTTTGCTACTCAGTTTAAGGACACGTATAAATGAGTCATTGCTGTGAAGTCATTTTATCAGAATTATCAGTTTGGAGGGAGAAATCTCCACCGATAAGAGTGTGTAAGCAAGAAATTTGCATTAGCAAGAATTGGGTGGTTGTCATCCAAGCCTCCACCAATGCAGGAATTGACAGCTAAAGCTTCCCTGCCTGATAGCCATCCACTTTTCATTAAAAGAAAGAAAGAAAGAAAGAAAGAAAGAAAGAAAGAAAAAGCCATCTTCTGAGACAGTTTGTTTCAGTGTTGAGTTCTTCATATTATGGCAAGTTTTCTCAGGCAGTTCCTACTGTCAGGAGCAAAGTGGGCTTTTTTGTGGTGGTGGTGGGTTTGCAGCTTTAAAAGAAATTGGTGTAGTGTGTCCAACCACAATGTTGTCCAGTTGGAAAACTTGCTTAAAAACCAAATGCCATCCAGTGGGTGAAACGAAAGCATTAGAAGCAGCATTCTTCACAGCGCTTGTCAGCTTCAGGTCAAGACTGAGCAGCTTATGCTGCCCTCTGAGTAAATACAGGACAACTCAGAGAACTAATATTTGTGCCTGCTAATGTGGTGTCTTTGACTCTTTGGGTCAAGCTCATTTTCATGAACTCTCATAGAAAATTCATTTGCTGTTTGTTTTTAATATTACCCCCCCACACACAATTGATTAATCATTCAGGATGGATGAATAAAAACCTAAACTTTAATCTGCAGCAAGTTCTAATGGAGTTGTAGTTGTTGGTCTTTTTGCACATCCCCAAATGTGAGGATTTCAAAAGGCCCAACAGTTCTATAAAACCAGGAAGAAGGAGAAAAATAACTTTCCCCATGCCTCAAAGAGAAAGGTGCAAATATTCAAAGGCAAATGTGCATCTGTGGGCCAGTTTTGTGGGGAACATGCATGAGAAAGTACTGTGGCACTCATGTTCTCTTCATGATCTTCCCATGAGAAGCTGTTTGATGTGACCAAAACATTGGGCTAAGTAGGATGAGGATGGACAAAATACACCCTCCAGTGTATTTACACCCCCAGTGATTGTTAAACTACAGTTCCCACCAGTCTTAGCCAGCATAACCAATGTTGGGGGATGCTGGGAGTTGGAGCCCAACCTTATCAAGATCCTGCAGCTCCTTGAGAGATCTGGAAGTTTTTGTCATGCCAACTGGACTACTTTTCTTGAGAGATCAAAACGTTTCACTACTCAACCACTTAACTTCATCAGTCTGAGGAAAGTTAGTGGAGAGGCCTCCAGTTTATAGTTCACCTTGATTTCATATCACCCTAATCTGAATAGGCTCAGGTGGCCTGTGGCCAGAATAGACTCATTAGATGGACAACAGCCTGAATAGGCTCATTAGATATTCAATAGCCTGGAGTGAAAGTCCCACCTATGCAATCCTTCCCAACACATAGCTGCTTGAATCCATAGTGATTCTGATCTCTCAAGATTTTGATCTCTCAAGAAAAGAAGTCCAGTTGGAATCATTTATCTTCCAGATAATGTCACCTGGATGACTGAGAATCTAGCAGGGCTCTTTTGACATTCGCAAAGCCCCTCTTTCTGTCACCACCTGCTTAACTTTGGATGGAGGAAGGTTGAGGATGAAAAGATCCTCAATGATTTCTCAACAGACAAAATATTTAACTCAACTTCAAATGGACTGGCAACTGAGGTTGGTGTTGTAAAGTGGGTGAAATATGTTCCCTTGAGGCCTGAGATGTGAAACACAAAATCCAATACATTTTTCTCCTTCTTCATGTTTAGGCTTCGTGCCATTAGGCCAGCGAAGGTCTTGCCCCAATCAGTGGACAGCAACACAGTACATAGGGTGGTGAATATTGTGCTGTTAATCTACTGGAGCAAACTACAGTCACAATTTGTTGCGACTGTAGTTTTACTGCCAGGAATGGAGGAAGCTGCTTATGGGATTTCCCATCTCATTTGCTTCCCACACCCAACTTGTTTGACTATGGGTACCGTGCACCTTGACCTGGGGAGGTGAGGAAACATTGTCCCCCACCCCCAAATAGGCTGCAAATGGTCATAGTCAGCATCTCTCCTTCTCCCTGCCAATCTGGAAGAACAAGGTACTGAGAGAACATATACGATTGCCCTGCTTATCATTAGGGAAGAATTTACCTCCAGGTCAAAGGAATAAGATATTCTTGAACAGATGAGTTTGGATTGGGGATGACATCATTGAACTGACTGTGGAAGGTTTTCCTCTAGGGAAATTGTGTTTTTCTCCTCTCCTTTGTCCACTGACTGGCCAGGACTCTCATTGGTAGATGCACCCAGGACCAGTGAAGTCAGTGAGTGCACCTTCCTGAAGTCTACGTGTTTCCTACTTGTAGTCTGTAGTGAAGACTGGGTGATCCCGGGTCCTACCTTAGCCATTTGGGTCTCTTTTATCTTCATGTGTTTGCATTGAAAATAGCCCTATTTCAACATTTCTGTTAAACTGAGGATTTACAAAGCTGTTGTTCTCTTGTCTCCACTTTATGGAACAGAGATGTGAACTATCTATCAATGCCATGCAAGAATGTTCAGTCGTCTTCATCTTACCTGTCTCTGGAGAATTCTCAACATCAAATGGGCAGGATAAGGTCACTGAAGGCTTGGAGAAACACAGATGACAAGCATTTTTATCATCTTGATGGAACCACAATTTTCATAGCTGGCTGTGTCATCAGGATGTCAGATGACTTCTCTCAAAATGTTACCTTCTGTGGAAGGCATGTTGCACATCCTCAGTTGTGGGGTGGACAAAAGATACAACTGAAGGTACATAGAAGAAAACACTGAATTTTTTTTAATACTGACCATGTCATTTGGGAGGCTCCCATAAAAACAAAAGAGCCTGGTGAAACACTGTCAAACAAAGGGCAGAAGAATTTGAAACAGAAGGAAGCAAGGATCCGCAATGGAAAAGAGAAGCGAGAAAGCAAGGATGCAACTTGACTGCCCAACCAACCCAGGATCAACAAACCTGCATCCACCATTTCTGTATCCTCCAGGCACATATTGGGCTACTTAGTCACCTACTGTAGCCACATATCTAGACACATGGCACTATGAACGTCCTTAACCATTGCCTGGACGCGGTCATGGAGTGGACCAGGCTCAGGCTTAATCCCGGGAAGATGGAGGTTCTGTTCCTTGGAGGGTCCCCAGATGAGTACAGTGGCCCTCTCCCCAGTCTGGAGGGATTGATCCTTCAGCTGGTGGATCAAGTGAGGAGTCTGGATGTAGCCCTGGACCTGGCTTTGTCCCTGGAAGCCCAGGTGGCGGCGGTGTCCAGGGCAGCCTTTCACCAGCTCAGGCTAATCGCCCAGATTTGCCCATACCTTGATGTGGACGCTCTTTGGACAGTTGTGCAGGCATTGGTGATCTTGTGGATCGATTACTGCAACACTCTCTACATGGGGTTGCCCTTGACCCTTGTCCGGCATTTGCAGCAGGTGCAGAACGTGACAGCCAGGCTGGTGGTGGCTGTGAGCAGGTATGCCCGTATCACCCCCATCCTGGCCCGCCTGCACTGGTTACCCGTTGCTTCCCGGATAAGGTTCAAGGTAATGGTTTTGGTTTACAAAACCCTCCATGGCTTGGGACCTGCCTATCTGCCAGAGTGGATCTCCCAGAGGTCAGTCTCGTCCCAACCATCCCGACCAACTAGTGCCTCATTCTCCCTTTCTCTCCGAGTGGACACACCGAGAGAGGTCTGTAGGGCTTCAGCCCAGAATTGGGCCTTCTCGGTGTTGGGCCCGACACAGTGGAATAAACTGCCTCCGTAGATTAGGCACGCTGAGTTGTTGGCGGTGTTCAGAAAGGCCTTAAAGACCTGGCTCTTCAGGCAATGCTTTGGGGACCTCTGAGCATCCTGTTATAGTGGGGTTTTTCTTCTGTCTCTCTTGCCGGAGCTTACTATTTATTTATTTTTGAGGGGTGGGGCGTGTTTGGCTTATTTTCCTGGCCATTTGGCTAGTATTTTATCATGTCTTGTATTTTATGATGTTTGTCTCATTATGTTATGTTGGGTTTGCAGTTGGGTAGTCCCTTGGTGACGTGCTGCACACTGCCCAGAGTTCCCTATGGGAAAATTGGGCGGTTAATAAGTACAAAAATAAATAAATAAATAAATAAATAGTAAGCAAATTCTCAACCTCAGGCTTTGTTTTTGTCCCAAGTTATTTTGTTGCCTGGAGTGAAGGACAAGGTTCCTCCTGTATTTCATCTACAGAGGATAACTAGATTAGCAGATGAGTAGTTTCAATACTGTCAATGAATTTTAGGGCAACACTGTTCCCTCTGCCTGACCTGGAGGTGGCAGCTAGCTAAAGAAAGACAGGTTGTGAAAGACAGGTTGACCAGAATACACAACTCTCCTGTAACAGAAGGGGACTGCTGCCCCTCTTGCTGCTTTTGAACTACTGAGCCTTTTTTTCCTGTCAGCAGTTATCTTGCTCTGTCAAACAGTAGGGCCAGCCCTGCTCTGCAGCTGTATGTGATGAAAGTGTCTTGCCATAAAAAAGTGGTCACCATCATAATCAAACAGTGTCTAATTACATAGTTTTCCAACTTAAAAAATCATGAATTATTTGCCACTATACTCGCAGTGAAGAAAGCTAACAGGAAAAAATAACCGACTCCATTGAAATGCGGTACTGGAGAAACCCTTTGCTAATACCTTAGGGTGCCAGGAAGATGAACAAATGGATCATATCAATCACCGTATTTTCCCCCACAACCACATGGATCTCTACTCAACTTACCTCCATGTATAAATTGACCCTCAATTTTTAATTTAACAATTTTCGACAAAAATATAGACTTATACATGGAGAAATACTGTAAATTAAGCTTGCACTATGTTGAGAGATTAAAAACATGTTGAAACTGAGACTGTCTGTCTTTGGGCACATAGTGAGAACGCAGGGTTCTCTGGAAAACACAATACTGCTGGTAAAGGTGGATTTACCTTTAAATTAGGATGGGAAATTGGCAACCTGCACAAAATGTTGTTGGATTCCAGCCTCTAGGCAGCATGACCAACAGTCAGAAAGAATGGGAGCTATAGTCCACCTGGAGGGACAATTTGTTCCTTAATCTGGTATAAATCACTTTTCAAGGGCAGTTTTGTTGTATTAGGGTGCTGAGGAACTTTATTTCCATCGTCATATTGAAAGCCCTGTTGTATTAGTGGAACATCAGATATTTTTGTTGCATCATAAAAATAGTGCAATCTATGTTTGTGATTTCTTGTTTAACATGAAAAAGAAAATAACAAAGGAGAGGTGGGATATTTAAAGGCTAACACAAAATGACGCACAACACACATTTCAAGGCTAACACAAAACAACTGTGGCATGCTCTTCCACGAAAACATACCCCCCACTGCACTCCACTTTCTGAGTCTTCCAACCTGCCACAAAACTGTTGGTTCTTTGGAACATGTCACTATTAATATCTGCAAATGCTTTCTGGCATTTTCATCTGGGATAAGTCAATCAATTTTATTCTACAACCAAAGGTCCAATAAAATACAGTATAAATTCATAAAACTAATTAAAGGAGGCTTAAAATTAGTTAAGCAAAAGAATTGTCTTTTGTGGTTTCTGGCCAGAGAAAAGGAATTTGGTCACAAGTTCTGTAGTGGACTTATTTGTGTCTTCTAGAAGATATCTAGATACCAATCTAAGGATCTTCTTCGGAAATCTCTCATTACAGGGTGAAGGAGCCTGGCGCAATCATCCCTGTAATAACTATGTATAACTATATATAGTAAGTAATTTCAAGCTGTAAGGGGGCTGTGCTCACTTTTCTTAAATTATTTTAAGTTGCTAAATAAGATGTATATGAAAATAAGCCCTTATTTGTGCTCCATTAGCTTGAATTTTTACAGCTCCAGCATTTTCCTATCCCAGTGGTTTTGACCTGACCTTTTCTAATCAGTTCCTCCTCTGTAGTGCAGTCCTTGTGGTGCAGCAAGATTAGTATGTGCAATGAGTGTTACCTTTGTTTTTCATCTCGATTTCCCTCTCTATGTATGAAGCCCTGTTTATGGATTTTTAGGGGACCTGTGCCATCACTGCAATATGTGCAAATATTATTGTTGCCATCATTGTTTGAAAAACAGTGCTCTCAGTGGCCAGAATACTGGACATGAATCTAGGCCGACAAGACATACTTATTAAACCATAGATTTTAGTGCATGAAAGCAACATGCTCAATAGAGATGGCACTTTCATGTTCCCAAGAACGGTAAAAAATACTGTATAAGAGGCTGTTACTTTTGTTTTCCTGTTTCTGCATTGATTCCCAAAACCAAGTCTCATAAACACAAAGGAGAGATACATGCTTTTCTCTCTCTCTCTCTCTCTCTCTCTCCCCCTCTGTTTTATTGGCCATTTCTTCCCTCACACTTTGTCTCTTCAATCACTGGGGAAATGTTTAATCAAACAGTATCAGAAGGCCTTCTATGAGCAGCCAACCAGAATGCCCAAGAAGGGAGCAGGGAATCTTAATAAGATGAGAGAAATCTTTATTAATCCCATATCAGGAAAATGTACGTGTTACACTGCTCCCAATATAAAGAACAGACAAGAAGGGTAGGTGCACATAAAGTGTAAAGTGAGAAAGAAAGGAAAATAGGTCATAGAGGTTTGATAAACAAAGTCATCCAGTATACAAATATATACTATAAACTTTGGATATAAAAATTAAATATGAAAAAAGACACTACAATATACCCCTCATATGAATAGCAGGTTAGACTGTAGGGTTATAGAGTATGACAGCAGTGGGAATAAAAGACCTGTGGTAGTGTTCCTTCTCAAACCGGAGATGTCTGAGTCTGTCATTGAAGGAGCTACACAATGTCTCCACACTGTCTAGCGCAGTAGGTGAGAGGTATTGCTCATAATGGATGCCAGCTTGGCCAACAGCCTTCTCTGTAATATGTAAAAGGACATGAATTGTTTGGAACCCAGTGAAAGTTTGTCTTCGTTTCACTTGTTCCTTGTGGAATATTAGGTTGGCATTCTCTATTTTATATTAGGTTGGCATTCTCCATTTTGTGTGGCCTAGTTTGGCTAACTCTCTTTCCTCTGGCTTTCTTGAGATTATTTTGAGGAGTTGGAGCCATAGTTCTTCTCTTTCTAGATTTTTTTAACTGAAAAAAAACCCCCATCAAGTAGGAGGAAGAGAAATATTTGTCTTTATTTGCCTGGTTTTTAAGAGGGCTGTGTGTATTAAGTGGGGATATTTGTTGCTACCCTCCTTCAATTCAATTTGCCACTGTACCCTCTATGAGCAGAGCCAAACTGTGTGGTCCTGGAGAAGATGCACAGTTCCAGGATGAGCCCAGATGAAGGAAATGATAAATCATTTCTTTGTATACCTTTTATCTAGAAAACCCTGAAAAGGGTTGTCATAAGTCAGAATTGACTTTATGGCCCCTGATTCTTTTATTTCTTCTGTTAAAAGTGTGTATTTTGGTGAAATACCAAAATAGTGAAAGTCATCTCAAATAAATAAGTTTGAAAATACAAGCTACATAATGTACTTGGGTGCACTGAGACCATTTCATATAGCATTATCTGTGAAAAAATATGTGTTGTAATGCATGGTTTCTTCATACTCTCATATCCAATATTAGAATTACCTTTTTCTGCAGAACTGCAAGCTAAGACACAACATTGATCATTCTGGGCATGATTTGCTCAGAAGCAGAGAAATATTGCTCTAAGGCCTGTTCCATCCTTCTCAGCTTCATAATTTACCTATGTGAATCATGTGTAAATGAGACCTTACAGCTCAAATGTCATTGTTAAAACTTAACCATAGCTCAAATGTGTGCATAGCCTTTAGAAATGTCTAGCTTCAATCCTTGCTAAGTATATATGGCAGCAAATTTCATAAAGGACTTTACAAGAGAACTTGGAAACCTGATGCTAGTCAAGCATAAACATTTGTTTTAAAAAAAGATCAGGAGTAGGGGTGGTACATAGGACCACCTCAAGCTCATTGGAATTCTGTCGCTGCTGAGGTTCCTGCTGTTATTGCCAACAACTATTCTTTCTACCACTGCAACAGCAGCTGAAATTCAGTACAATGCCTCTTTGTGGGGCCTGAGGCAACTAGAGTGCCATCTGTACCATAGGGTCATGGCAATCTCCATAATAGATTTTCTGCTTGCCTTTCGGAGAGGAGGACTCCAAATGACCCTCTTTTGTGCTACCATCAGTCATTTTCGGGAGTCAAGTTCTTGAGTGGTTGCATGAGCCTTCTTTTTGGCAGTGCTTTTTCAGCAGAAGGTATGAGCATAGCAGTAGGCTTAAAAACATACAGAGAGCTACCCATGGCTTGCAGTCTGTATGTAGTTCACCCCTTGTCCAGATGGTCTAACTTAGAATAAGACAGCTCCGTACGATGTCAGCTTTCTTTACTGAGAACAAAACTGCCCACTTTGGTAACATCATCTATACTGTATAAAGGTGAAATAGAAAACTAAAGAGGTATAACATCTGGAAGATAATTACAATAAAATGTATTCTCATGTCCTACAATGCCAACATTTTATTGCCTTAAATATCATCTGTTTCATAAAGAAAAGAAAGAAAGAAGAAAGTTATTTTTAAATCCAGCAAGTTAAATACTGTACTAGAAAGAGTAGATTTCATTCCATGGAATCTCAATCACATTTTTTAAAAAAACAGAAAGCTTTATTTACACAAGACAAAAACATAGCATGACTTAAGTAACTGAAAATAGGGCATTTTAGCAAATAGTTTTTACATTATTATTTACATTGAATGATTGTTGATTTAACTGAACTAAACTTTCTCAAGACAAACATGGCAAGGAAGCTAACATTTTTATCTAAATGCAAGCGGGAAACAGTTACTATGCAAGCATACCCGATACTTCTTGCATTGCATTTATTTATTGCGCAAAACTACTGTTTTAATGACTGTAAGGGTTAATATATGAAACACATGAAATATATTATAGTAGATTACAGGTGCACAAAAATTTAGTCCATTCAAAGCAACAGAAACACATGGTTGCGAGATTATATAAAAATATAATTTTGAGGGCAATTCTATACTGACTGGAATACACCAGTATCTTAAAAAACTGACCTATGTTCCAGTGGAGATGGCATAAGAAAAACACAGTGAACAAGACCAACTGGGATTTTTTAAAAATAAATCAGCATTTGTATTAGAGTTTTGTTTGGTGGGGGAAGAGGCCAAATCGAGGTCAGTTCTGCATATTTCAGTATGCTTAAAAAGCAGTTATCTATCTATCTATCTATCTATCTATCTATCTATCTATCTATCTATCTATCTATCTATCTATCTATCTATCTATCTATCTATCTATCTATCTATCTATCTATCTATCTATCTAT
>JAHTLZ010003518.1:8196716-8213518 GCA_023846285.1 Phrynocephalus versicolor | reverse complement strand
ATCTATCTATCTATCTATCTATCTATCTATCTATCTATCTATCTATCACATTTATATCCCGCCAATATAGTGATGAAGCACTACTCTGGGCAGATAACAACCATCAAAATACCACAACTCCATAGCACCCACAAAACACAACATAAAGAGAGAACCAACATAACATAAAGAGAGACTATCATACATTCAGACTTGTCTGCCAAAATGCATTCAAACAGCTGCAGTACACTTTAGGGCTCCATAGCTAATGCAACTCTCCCTGCAGTCCTCCTTCTGAGACTACCCCTGCTGTTAAGAATGTGATGCATCCCCCCTCCCCCTTGTTAATTTTTAGGTTGGTTTAGTATTGCTTTCAGTTGGCATCCTATTAGCTATAATAGCATGGGAAACGCAGGATTGCACGTGTGCCTTAATTACTTTTCTAATAGACCAGTGTCTTTAAATAGGCAAGGCATGCAAAGTACAGTACTTCTTTTGAGGAACGTAGCTGTTGTGAGACTTAATACTGCAGGACTTCCCTGAAGCCAACTGGAAACCAAGAAAATGTTTGTTTACCAAACGCTACAGATGGCTAGGCAACAGCTGATGTATAAGAGATCCACGCATGCAGCCCTACGATCATAGTCCAACAATGAGGTGTATTGGATTGCAACGATGAAGTTTTCCAATTGGGTGGAAATGGCAGTGGTAGATAGGGGATCTTTGCCTCAACAAGCACACACCAAACCCTCAGGCTGTATTTGAACAGATACATGGATTCTGCCACCCCCCATACATGTTTACTTCAGCCAAACATGTAATGCTCAGCTTGGGCACAAACAGACCTTATGAATCTTGCTTGCTTTGTTCCTTTTTAGTTTGGGCCTCAATATTTTCATCCTGAAGGGTCTTTTACCACAAATCGTCATGGTGATGTACAAGTGTTGCTCTGCACATGACTAAGATCTGCATGGAGAAGTGTGGTGGGCATTGACATAAACTCTACTCCCACATCTAACTGGCTGCTATAATGTTATGTGTTTAGGAAGAACATAACCAAAGGACTCTGTTATGCACACCCAGCTGAACACGTTCAGAGGGCTCCTGCAATTAGGACTTCCACATTTCTTGAATTTTGGATCACACCCCTTCTGTGAAAACATGCAGTTGAGCACATTTAACGAAGACACTGGTGTTTTCATTCAATGAGGTGCACTGGATACTGAGGTAGCGGCTTATATGTGTAATCAGATCACGCCCACGTGTTAGCTCTTTTCCTGTTCAGGCAAAGATCTTTATAGGCTTATGTTTCATTTATACTGTGGATGCTTAAGCAAAATGCTTGCCTCCATTATTGATAGGTTAAGCCTAAAAATAAGCATGAGAAACTGTTCATCTGACTTGCTGTTTGTTGCTGAAACAGAAGCAGATTGCAACAGGCAAAGTACTCTGGACATTTCATTGCCCTCTCTCTCCCATGCCCCAGACTCTTGGGTATTTTTTAGCGATTAGTAGGAAGCTATGCCAGTTTTAGGCTCTGGGTAATGCTTGTGTGAGATAGCCTCCGTACAAATAGTATTTAATGAACGCTAGAATTATGCTCTGAATCATGAAATTGACAAATGGATTCATGTGACCACGTAGCCATGGCTATCTTGAACAGTGCAGACCTGAACAAATTAGTGTCAAATAGCATTCTATAAACCTTCACTTTCATGGTATAGAGATCTTTTCATCTTAAGGCTTGTTGGAAGAAACATATGTAGTAGGCAAGATCAAAGCTGAATTCTAATACCACTTCAGAAAGTCATAGCATGCCTGCAGCTCTAGCATATCTGCAGAGGGATTTTTTTGCTGCTAAACCTCTCTCTCTCACATACACATGCATGCATGCACTTAACAGTATGTTCCAAAAATATTAATATTCATTCAGCACAAAAACATGAAGTTAACTAAACTAATCAAATGAGATACAGAAGGGAATATATGCCCAAAAGGCTCTTCTCCACAAAGAGGCAATTGAAGTAAATGAAATAATCTTCACAGCTTTCTTAAGTTTTTTTTTTTGCTGTGAATCCTGCTCCATTGCTTTTAACATAAAAAGGGAATGCCCAGAGGGTTATCAGCAAATCCTACACTTTTGATACGTTTCCATCCTATACAGCTCCTTATCAGAGTAATCTTGATAGAAAGATTTGTTTCCTGAAATGTGGTCAATTGTGTGCAAATTGGCATACACTATAACAAATGAACAACAAATAGGAACAATTCAAAACACAGTAGATAAATGATTGCATATATATGACTAGGAAAGTGAGGTACAGAACCTACAGATCTTCCATTCTCCTGGAATAAAGCAGAGCAACACAAACCATTAGCCTTGCTTTTTGTATTTTTGTCCTGTTAGAACTTTAGTATGAATTGCAGAACTTAGAAAAGTTGACTATGGTGGATTCCGGATGTTGCAGCAGAAAAATGCAAGTTTTTCCATTTTCCGTGAATTATTGGTAAACTCTATTCTCAAAGGCTTTCACGACCATGATCTGATAGCTGTTGTGAGTTTTTTCAGGCTGTTTGGCCATGTTCTGGAAATTTTTTCTTCTTGACTTTTCACCAGACATTGTGGCTGTCATCTTCAGAGGGCAAGGAGCTCACATTCCATGAGCTCCTTGCCCTCTGAAGATGCCAACCACAGAGTCTGGTGAAATATCAGGTAGAAAAACTTCTGGAACATGGCCAAACAGCCCGAAAAACTCACAACAGCTATTGGGTAGAGTGCTTAATCTTGGTGTTATCCATATGAGGTGTTCTTATTAGCCTAGTAATATTTGTATGACTCAGTGATGTTTATTTGTTGCCCCTGTATTGAAATGTTGAAACATTATGTAACCACTTCCCATGCTATCAGCTGCTTTGAGCATGGCTTACCCTGGAAAGGTGGCACACAAATAAACTGATCATGATCAGTTTAATTATGTGCATTTCTAAATATGCAAATAACAGCAAGAGAGGAGCCTGAGCAGCTTTGGGTTCTTGAAGAATGGGGTAGGAACCTTAATTTTTTTCTCCCTTAATGTAGTCTTGGGGGAGTGGGGCAGGGAGATTCACAGTCAGAAGCGGCTGGTGCTTGTTGTTTAACTCATTGAATTGGAACACAGTAGTCTAGGAGAAGAGCCAGCTTGTATGGGCTTGGACAAACTGCAAGATCAAAGAGTGCTCTAACATGGTAAACCATTTCTATGTATAGTAGTACCATCGTATCCATGGGGGATTGGGTCTGGGCCTCCCTGTGGATACCAAAATCCACAGATAAGAGCAAACACAGTTTACAGCACTACTGAAGGAGTGATCTGCAAAAGTAATTTGCTCTGTGGCTGCTATTAGTGACAGTAACTTGCTTTGTGCACCTATTTGCAACAGCTGAATAACTGAATTAGTGGATGCTGAATCAGCGGATACAGATGTACTACTGTACTGTATACCTAGAAGATTCAGAGAAGGGTCAGTCAGACATGACTTGACAGCATTCAGCTATAACTTGTATTATAGTAGGCCCCTAAGGAAAGGGAATACAGTATTTCCTTCTCCTGAATGCCATAGGCATACCAGCTACAGTGATTATTTTACCCTGTTGAAGCAAAAAGTGGCATATTTCTTCTACATCAATGAAACCAACACTGAAGAATCATGTATGCATAAATTGTTATGAAATAAGAAGAAAACAAGGACTCCACACCTTAGAGCTGTAGCTTGTTACAATTTCAGCAGCAACCCAGGAACTGACGTTGTCTGAATACTTCAAAATCTGCAAGAGGTAGTTGTCTTGGACACAGTTTTTCACAAAAAGGTTACAGACTTGGGAAGGCAGGGAGTCAAAGGATGCAGCTCTGTAAAAGAGAACCATCTACAACATTTAAATGCCAATTATAATCATGCAAAGGCTAGTAAAGCCCATTTTATGTAAATCATATGGAGTGTGACGATATCAACCCAAACCACACAGACATTTTGGAAGTAATTATACACTAAAAAGGTAATGGGCCATTTATCATATTAGAATGTTGAGAATGGAATATTAAACCAAAACGATTCTCAGACCTAATAATTGACAATTATAAGAATAAGCAGCAAATGCCTCAGAATTTTATCAAACTTCTGGCTTTAAGGAGAACCTTGATAAATGACTTAGCTTATCCGATTTACAGCCTATTGTTCTATTAGGATTGACTAAAGTGTTTCTAGACTTCTCGACGCCAGGAGTAAAAGAAACATCAGACCTTGAAAAAAATCACTCTATTATTTAAAAAATCACTTCTACTCTAAAACACCTCATTTCTTTTCTTTTACCTCCAGCAATGACTTCAGTAGAATTTTGCTAAGTTCTCTTTTTCCTTTCTATCTTATCTTTCTCCTAGGCTGTCATCTCAAACCTCTTCTGCTTTTTACCTCTGAAAAGTACAGTCTGGAAATTTACTCGCTCAGTCATAACCCCATCTGTTTCCCTTACGTTCCACAGTACAGTACTTTAGAATCCATCTGCTTCTTCTACTCTTAAGAGTCTCTATTGTATTAAAACTGAGTGGTTATTTGCACTGGGAAGGCAAACTGCATTAAAGTTGCATTAAAACTATAACTTGCTTAGATTGCTCCAGTCTACAGGAATGAGCATCCTCTTATCCCGCATCAGTATTTTCAATACATCGAATAAGGAAAATACAGCACTGAGTAATTCCATACTTTCAGATTCACAACATAAGTGGAAGGTGGCTTGACATGTCTGTTGAAGGTTTTGGAATTAACTTGTGAATGCGTGAAGAAGCAAAGTAGGGAATCCTGGAGTAAGGGATAGAAAAACTGCCTTTTCTTTCTTTAGTCAGAGGTAGAGACCCATCCACACCCAAACGTAGTGGACTTAATGGTCAAGACTGCCACCGTCAGTACTGGTGAAGACATGCAGGGAGCTTGCATAGGATAAAGATCCTGAACTTACCTGTATTTATGCACATTAGAAGTCTGGATAAAGAATAATCTAGACACTGTTCTTGGAAAACCAAACAGGATCTGATTTTTTCAACTCTCAAATTAAGGATGTAAGCATATAATACAACTCCATTAAATTAACAACAGCAACAATGTTGCATTACAAAATAGGTGCATGCTCCAACTTTGTCAAAATTGTTTCCCAAGAAAACTATTTTCGGAGTATTTAATTTTAAGCACTATCCAGATTATACTGTATTTTGAATTGTTTTGCTTGATGGTATCTTAAGACCCCTATGATATGCTGAGCTCAGCCAGAACTAGTATTCTCACTAAATTAGAACACACACACACACACACACACACACACACACACACACACACACACAGAGAGAGAGAGAGAGAGAGAGAGAGAGAGAGAGAGTTCCAGTAAAGAGCATGCCACTAAGTTAGGCCAAGTACCAACTTACTTTTGGAGAGGCATAGTTTTGTCTTTGACTCCAAGCTGTCTTGAATTCAAAAAGTGCACTGGATGACATTTATGGAACATTTCCTTAAAAAAAAAGGGATTTTTTTTTAAATTAAAAAGCCAGAAATTATGTCTATGACTTGAATGATCATGTGTACAGTACATCTATAATTTTTAACACCCAACTCCATATGAGAGATTTTCCAGGAACATGTCATGATCACATGCCTCTGAGATATCAAGGAAAATCAGTAGGGTTGCTCTTGTCCCAATGCAGCCATAAAATAATTAAGGGGAGGTGATCTCACCCATTCTTTCAGAGAGGCACTTTGCGCAACAAGCAAGAGGGACATGGGGCAAGCAACTCTTCAGTTTCCACAGACCTTGATAATGGAAATTCAGTGTAACTAAAGGGTCAAATACTGCATGATCTGCTGCTCTGCTTATAAAATGGGTCAGTTGGTTTTTCTACTAATCACATGATGCAAAGGCTGATGTGACTCACGCCATTCCTTTTTGCTTCCAAAGCAGCTTTCCCCCTCTGCTGGTGGGGGACTTCTGCTTTTCCAAGCTGGAACAATTTGAACAGCTTCCCACCTCCCCCTATGGTTTGTTGTGATACATTCTTGTAAACATGTGGACATGTCTCAAATGTTCTGGGCTGTATATTATCCCCCATTATTGTAAGCTGCCTTGGGTCCTTTTCCAAGGTGAAAGGTAGGGTAAAAATATTCAAGAATGAATGAATGAATGAATGAATGTAGGTAACTTTTTTGTGATGTAGGCTGTTGGGTTGTGATGTTCAGGCCCAGAGAGGCATGAAAAAGCAATACAATGTGATGAAAATGTGTGTGTGTGGGGTGGGGGTGGGGGGGTTAGGATGCTAGTCCTGAATCCTGTCAGATTGTGTGGGAAGGCCCTTTTCTTGTGAAACAAAAGCTGAGTTCTGTCAATTACTGTTCTTGATTATTCCAGAGTGCAGGACCATAATAATTGGCTCAAAATATAGGAAGTCAAATTTAGGCTGAATACCAGAAAAGACTTCTTGTTAGATCTGCAGGCAAAAACAAAAACAAAACAAAACAAAACAAAACACAAAACATGCAGCACTTTAAAGACTAACATTCATATTTTAATGTAACGTTTCGTGGACACGTCCACTTCTTCAGACATACAGCAGCAGAACTTGTTAGAGCAGAACTAGAGCAAAAGCCATTACCTCACCAGTTGAGGAGCGCTCCAACTCTAGAGGCATTCGAGAGAAAACTGAACAACCATCTGTCAGATATACTTTGTTTGGATTCCTACACTGAGCAGGGGGTTGGACTTGGTGGTCTTATAAGCCCCCTCCAACTTAATTATTCTACGATTATATGACAGATCTGAAAGTGGACTTGAAAAGTTTGTCATGCCAATAGTTTAAAATTGTATTTGAACCGAGATGAAATAATTCCTGCATCTGGTAATTGAATGTAAGGGAAAAGAGAAAGAGATCAGGAAGGGAAGGTGGTGATCCCTGTTATGGAATCATTCTGACACGTGAATGATGATATATTTTGCAAAACCCCTGTTCAAACTTTTGATATTCTGTACTCGTAGAACGTTTAATACCTCTCCATGTTATTTCCCCATAGAACAGGTTTTGAGAAATATAGTATCAAGTTTAAATGAGAAAGTGACTTCACAGTGAACCATCAAAGGATCAGTGGAGGTGGGAGAAGAGAAAGGAAAGAAGGAGGGGCTGTAGGACATCACCTCCAGTATGACAGGTGAACTCCCAAATCTACCTGCACCCACTGTGGGAGCTGTGAGTGCAGTTCCAAACATAATATAGGTTACAAATTGAATTGCAGCAAAGCTGAATTGTTCAGATTCAGATTTCTAATGTGGTCACACCCTCATTCTACAGCACTGAACAAGATGGTGTCCTCAAATATGTCTTTTTCCTGATTGCTCTAGACAATGGAGGGTGGGGGTATTTTATCTGTAAAATGCCTAGCAAACCAGGTGTCTGCCAGGTCTCATACAGGGTCCAGACTGACGTCGAGTGCAATTATCATGTGGTGTGGAAAATGAAATAATTCTTTGTAACCATTAACACCAAAGTATAGCAGACATAACAGCATCCCACCTACTGTAAATGGTGTTAAGAAAATAGCAGTAATGATAGCAGTAATGAAGAGAAGAGATTGCATGCCACCCTCTTCCATTGATTTACCTGTTCTAACAATGTCAGCTGATGGCAAAGTTGTTGAGCAGTATATTTGGTTAGGAAACTCTGTTCCCCTTCTGTTTTGGTATAGAAGCCTGTCAATTCTTCTGTTACACTTGTAAAGCATGGCTTTGGCAAAGCCGATGCAAAGGTCTGTTGTCTATTTTTCCAATGAAGTCCAACAGCTTCACTTCCTTTTGAGTGTTTCCAGTTAAAGTACTGCACAAGAAAATATAAAAGCAGTTCTTTTCAGCCTCCAGCATTAAACAAGCCTAACTGAATTACTTATTACAAAGTGACCATAATTACATACTAGAATCATCCATAACTGAACAGGGCCAGAGCATTACTTGTCCACTTCTGAAGTATATTCATAATCCCAATGGTCCTAAACATCTTATCTCTCTTTATTCACACTCCAACCTGCTAAAGACCTCAGGTGGATTTCTCTCATACTCGCAAGACTTTTCATGGTAACCCTTGAGAAGCTACATTTCAGCTACATTTTCAATATACACTGAATTGCTTTTCTATCAGTAAATTAGTTTTTACACTGTGTTGATGTAATTCTACTGATTTTTATGTTAGGTCTTTAGATGTCTTGTATTTTTATCCAGCTACACCTTTTATGAGCAATCTAATCTAATCTAATCATCCCATGGACTATGTTTCCCTTTATGAGCTTCCTGGCTGTTGATTATCAAAGGAAGCTTTTCAATGATCCCATGACCCTCATATTTGGTGGGGAGTGAAGGGACGTCTTTCTCTGTTGCTGTTGCCAGACTCTGGAACTCCCTCCCACTGGAGATCAGGCTGACCCCATCTTTGCTATCCTTTCAGAACAAGAAAAAGACATTTCTCTTCAAAGCAAAGTGTTCTGCTTATATACTGCCCCATACCACCTCAAGTACTCTCTGGGTGGCTTACAATTTAATTATGCAGGCTACACATTGCCACGCCATCAAGCTGGGTACTCATTTTACCAACCTCAGGATAGAAGGCTGAGTCAACCATGAAATGGCTACCTGGAATTGAACCCTAGGTTGTGAGCACAGTTTTAGCTGCAGTACAGGCATTTAACCACTGTGCCTTGAGGCAGTGATTGGCTGATTGGTTTTTTTAAAAAAATGGATTGCTGTGCATTGTAGCCATTAAAATGTTTTTAGTATTGATTTTATTTAACATTTTAAATATCTTTTAAAATTATTTTTATTTGTATACCTATTGATTTTTAGTTTTTAAATATTTTCTTTTAATGCTATAAGCCTTTTAAAGGAGAAAGGTGGTGTAAAATATTTGAATAAATAAATAAATAAATATTTTCAGACTCCTAGAAATATAATATTGTTGTATACTTTCAGAGAATCAATTAACTTAAAAGAGACCCAGCATGGAATAAGAAGCTATATTCCATTTGTTTCGGGTGACAGCTGGCACATTTTCAGCAAAGCAGAACTGTCAGTCAAACACGTGCAAAAGTATGGAAAGCTGACTGCAACTTCATCTCCTGGTTTAGCAGGAAAGAGTGTGATAAGAAACAAAGCAATCACACAAGTGGCAACTCTCCCCCAAACCACAATCCGGTACAAGCCAATCCTTGAAAGATTTTTAACAAGAATGTTAACAGAGGCTGCCAACATTACAGAGCAGAAGCCTCACTGACACAGTCAAAGGCGCAGACGCCTTGAAAGGAGGGACCTCCAAGGACTGATTCCTTGGCAGCTGAAGAGGGCTCTGCTGCCTCCCTGCTCCTTGTACACACTTGATCTTTAGCAGCCTTCTCCTCTGCAGCCTTTTTAATATAACCGGCTAACAAAGCATCTGCTGACCAAGGAAGAGCATTTGTGCATCACCATTCTAACCTACATCCCAAAACCTTAGGCTCTATGTGTGTGTGTTGCGTCGTTACAGTCGAGACCGACCCTTCGTGACCCCATGCCCATGGAGTTTTCTTGGCAGGAATAGTGGAGTGGTTTGCCAGTTCCTACTCCAGGCACCTACAGCATCTGGCATTCCCTGGTGGTCTCCCATCCAAGTACTAACCAGGGCTGACTCTGCTTAGCTTCCAAAATCAGGCGAGATCGGATGTGGTTAGGGCATCTATAGAAGAACACTATGATTTGTAAATGAACCAGACAAGTAAATGCAAGACTAGGCTATTGTTCAGTGTTGGCGAACTTATGGTACGGGAGCCCTTTCTGTGGGTACCCGACATCGCCTCTTCACAGCCACCTGTATTCAGGTTAAATTGCTGCATTGACACTTTGTGGAAAATGAGTGAGTTCTGAATCACAGTTTGGGCACTCGGTCTCTAGAAGGTTCACCATCACTGCTATAGGTGATACTGTGATGGGTCACTAATAAAATAACAAATGAGAAATAAATGTCACTGTCAGCATCCTCCTATTCTTCGTCAGTCATAGCCTAGCAACAATTTTAAACAACTCAAAAACAGCAAGGTTGCAGTCTCCCCTCAGAAAATGTTAAAGATCTGTCTAACCTCATATCTAGTATTCCCATATAAGAAAATTTCAGAAATGCCATGCCTCCATTTCTCTGCTTAATAGCTTTCTTCATTTCCAATCACCTCAAGACAGATCAGAAAAAACATCTTACAAATGTTTTAAATTAACGTTATTTTGACTAATGAATTTTTCCTATACTATAAGACCAACAATACTATTTTCACCAGGATGTTTTGGACCACAACTCCCAGAATTCCAAGCCTGTATCTCCAATGGCAAAGGACTGTGGGAGCTGTGGTCCAAAACATCTGGAAGGCCAAAGTTTGGACTTGCCTGATTTACACCCTCAGTGGAGGGGATAACACTGTTTTGAAACCAGAAAATTCAGCATATTTTGGCACTTGAAACTGTTTAATTGACTTATGTAGATGGTGGGCTTTGAAAAATGCAACAAGGGCCGTCACTTCACGGGGCTCTTCGCATCGCAGCGTGATTGCCTTCGCTTTGAATGCGAAGGCGATCACGTGGTCTCCCTTCGCCCCCACCCCTCTTTCTCTGTCCTCACCATGCGAAATTTTAGGTTCGAATCCATTCCTACCTCACGTGCTCCCTTCGCATTCGGAAGCTTACTTGCAACTTCCGGTTTCTTTTTTTTAAAAAAAAAAATACCACGGCGTATCGATGCATCGATACCCGGCTGTCGAGGCGCACAAGCCAGCGGTCAAGCCCTGCGCTCAAAGGCCCCTGCGGTTGTCCCGAGGACTTGTGGGCGGCCATCGTGTTTCCCTGAAGCAGAGCAGCTGGGTTGGTTTTTTGGGGGGGGGGGCGGGGCGGGGAGAGGCTTCTCTCAGCTTCATCGCCCTGTGTGCCCCGCCGCCGCTCTGTGGGTGGGCGCGCGTGGGGGTGTCTTGTAGCGGCGGCACCGACACCCCTCCCCCCTCCCCCTCCCTCTGCGCAGCCCTTCGCCATCCCTTGCAAGCGGAGGGACTCTGCTCACGTCACCCGGGGACGCTTGCCCCCCCTCTGTTGCCCCTGCCCCGTGTTCAGAAGGTAAGATCAAAAGAACGGGTTACCCGAAATAACTATGCATCGGCATTTCGGACAAAAAGTAAGTTAAAAAAAAATAAATATATATATTAACTGGCCACACGTGACTTTGGATGCGAAGCGGGATGCGAAGCGAGGAAGATTCCCGGCCTCCGGCAGGGGAATCTCTTGCCCCGCTTGGAGCACGGTTTAGGGGGCGTGGTCGGGGTGGCGCCGAATCCAAAGAGGAGGAGCGTGCGGACTGAAGCGATCCATTCGCACGGAAATTACGGCTCGCTGCGCAGCGAGAGGTTCGTGAAGTAACGGCCAAGGACAGTAAACCATTTCTCTGTGGAGCAAAGTCTACATAAGATTTTGGACTTCCAGTGTCACTTTGTCTCATCAACATCTAGACTCAAAATGGCTTAACATAACCAAGTTCCAAAACAAAAAAAATAATCATGAAGATGAGAAGCAAAAGTTTCATTACAACCTGAATACGACAATACAAAACATATATCATACAAAACATCAAAATACAAAACATATAACAGCAGTGAGAATTGTTTTTGCAAAACACTGGAAAGAATCAGGAATACCAAATGAACAGGGGTTGATAACGAAAACCTTTGAGAATGCAGAAATGGACAAATTGTCAGATTTGTTTGAAAGTAAAACACCAGGAATGGAGATGTTTTATTTGTGGATACAAAAAAGGCAAAGTTAAGTTGAAAATATGACAACAGCCAAAACTGGGTCTATGGGACCCCAGAACAAGTTTCTATTATTTCTTATGAGGAAATCTGCTTTGATATACAAGTGTTTTGGTTTATAAGCATGTTTCCAGAATGAATTATGCTCATAAACGAAGGTATATTACTGTACCTTTTCAAGACAGAAAAATATATTACAACATATCCTAAGATTTCAGGCAGAATAATTAGTAAAATTAAATCATGCCCTATGTTCTACTGCCACAAAGGAAATGAAAGAAAAAAACATACCTTTTTAAAAGTATCTCTTGTGAGATCCTGCTGTGAAGGCCATGCTTCATGAGTTTCCTCCACTTCCTTCCATTCTTCCATCCTGTGGCACTGCAAAACAATGCTCCCTTTCCTGCTTGTAATGACATCAAGCAATGATAGCATCCACTTGCCATAGCCATTGAATGGAACTACCTACAAAAAGCAAAAAGTGGTCTGCTGTACTTCATATTGTATATATATGCCTTAATTTAGCTAAAATAAATCTTGTTTTACAAAGAGTTTTGCATGGATTCCCAAGGCATGGCTTCCCTTTCTCATTTCAATTATATTTAGAGTGAAATACTCATATAATGCTGCTGCAATCTTGCATGTCATAACTCACTTTGATATAGATGACATTTAGCTTAAGTTTCTTGTCAAAACAGTGAATTACCTTAGAAATGATAAATTCTTTCAGTGTACTCATAAAGTGAGGGTTTATTGTAAAGTCTACTGCATAACAGTCTTCAACCCAACTCTGCAGAATGGAGAAACTGCGGTGGTATATTTTGCTAAGCAAAGAACAAGATTCCATGCTTGCGCTGGAAAGATGAGAAAGCTTATTAATACTTAGACAATTACTACATTACTATGTTGAAATATGTGAACAGAACATTTAATCTTATCACTTCAAAAACCCAAGTAATAAAACTGCACCATCTTTTGTCAGAGATTATTTTTTCAAAGTGCTACTGAAATGAAGCTTTTTTTGTCCCCAAAGGGTAGAGTTCCTTCCACCAAGAAGAAAGTGTTGCTCTCTTCTAAATAAAACATATACACCACACCTTAAGTGGATGCGTTCAATCCACTCCCCACCCCCCATAAAAGTAACAATTCATGGACAATTGTGAAGGAACCGTGGGGAAGCTATACTGAAATTCAGTATAAGTTCAACACATACCTGGATAAGGCTGTCTTGATTCTATCAAGAATAAATTGCAAAAGATCTTCTTGTGAGCAAAAATAACGAAAGGTGTACAAGAACTGCTGTACATAGCCTTCTAAAAATGCACTCCTGAGGGTAAGGGGGAAAAAAAATCAAAATTGGAAGATCAATTGTGCTGTTTCGGAGCCAAGCACAGAAAACAACAACTGAGAAGCAAAGAGAACAGATCCTGGGTCATTTTATTTCTTTTATTTTCTATTTTCCTTCATAAGAAAAGCTATTTTTAATTAAATTCTACATTCAAAATTGAAGAGCATTAAAATGCAAGCCTATAATCAGATGGGCAATGCATGACTGGGTGAGTGACCATGTGCATGCAGTTAGAAAACTGGGCACCTGCATGCATGTAACACAGAGATTGGCCTACTTCTGTTCCTGGTAGCTTCTAGGAGCAGTAATTTTTATATTGGAGGACTTGAGGAAATTTGTAAGTCTCTCAAGGTCTTCAGGAGTGAAAGTGACCACTCAGCAATTTTGTGTTCACTTTTGTTTATAAAGGGAGAGTGGTCTGAAAAAATTTTTTTTTGAGCTGCATGAAAATTTTTTTTTGAGCTGCACAAAAGGCACCCAGGCAACCTCAAGAGCATAAACTAGTAAACTGCTCTTTGAGTGCTGAAAAAGAGTTGCAACAGGTTCAGGAAATGAACATTTAAAGAACAGGAGGGTTCATCTTTCTCTCCCCCCCCCACTCATGACATCAGAGAAGACATTTCGCTATATAGTACAGTATACTGAAGGCCCACTCATTCTCGATCTAGCTGTCCTACTAAGGAAGTCACGTCCTATATCAGCATGCCTGATGCTCAAGGACTTCTATCTGAATGCATTTCTTTTTTCCTCCTCCCTCTCCACATCCTTTTTTATGGTTTTAGACAACAGGTTTTGGAGCACCAACTGTCTTTCTACTAGGGAGTTGATTGCTAACATGCTTTAATTTTTTTTAAATACATTTGGAAGAGAAAGCAGGTTAGGAGATAGGTATGTTAGACTGGGACCAATTCCCTCCAGCTCTTAGGTTTATCAAGTAGCAAGATGAAGGTGATTAGTCTGTATTGCTTTACAATCACTTAACTCTTTTCATTATGGCTTCTGTACAAACATTCGTACATTTCTACACTTTGTCACTAATATGTGTGTGGGGGGCAGAGAGATCCTAAAGACCTCTGATTCTACCTCTAGGTAAACTAAGATTCATCTTCCTCCAAATGTGGAAAAGGGAGGAGACACACCCACCCTTCTTAACTATGGAACTGTGTTCTTCATGTTTCTGTGTTAACAGATATGAATGCTCCATCACTGTAGTTTGAAATACGTAGCATGAGTAGAATTTGCTCCTCTCTGAAATTCTGGAAAAAACCCTTCTATGCTGTTGCTGAACAGTACAGAAAATACTGCACTAGAAAATGCATAAACCAATGGTACAGAAGCTTCCTATGCTCTCCAGGTGACACAGAACACAAACTAGCCTTGAGCTTAGCATGCCTCTACATCTGAATGAAACAGTGGCACAAAGTAGATCTCATTTTGTTGAGCTGCATACTACAAGGTACCTGGAATAGAGATATGCCATTAGTCCAAGTGGCGTTCCAGCTTGCAGATTTCTTGGCCAATTTTGATTATCGTTATGTTGGCCTTTAGTGTGTGTTTTACTTATATTGTAGAAAAGGAGCATGCTATCCAAGGAGCTGATGCTTGGAGTTTCATTTCTTGTCATGTTAATGACAGCGAGAAGGTTGCAGGGTTCAACTCCCCATTTTTCTGCATATGAAATCTGCAACACAAGGAGACAAGGCAGACAAAATGGTACAAAGAACAAGCAAGAGTTTCCAACGTCCTGAACCCTATAGCACAGTGATGGTGAACCTTTTAGAGACTGAGTGCCCAAACTGCAATTCAAAACCCACTAATTTCATTTGCAAAGTGCCAATGCAGAAATTTAACCTGAATATAAGTGGCCATGAAGGAGTGATGTCGGGTGGCCACAGAAAGGGCTCCAAGTGCCACCTTTGGCACCCGTGCCGTAGGTTCGCCAACACTGCTATAGCACAACCAAGAAACACCTAGTACGGGGCTATCCAGATGGATCCCTACTGTACTTCTCTGTTGTGATATTGTTTTACTCAGGACATTGGATGGGAGGTAGGTGTACAATATTGATGAAAAAGAATCCGGCTCTCCATTTGTATTTATTTAAAATATTTGTATCCTACCTTTGTCCTTGAGAATCACTCATTATGAGTCACATGACTAAAAAGACAATGCATACAAGCTAACCCCCGGTAAATATATGAATATTAAAAAAGAATCAAACAAGTATTGCTATATTAAAAACAGTAAATAAAATCAATATTGAAGCACATTTAAAACAGAGCACAATAGTCCATTAAAAAAAATTTGAGCCCACCAGTCATTAAAGAAAACCCTGCCTGAAGAGAAATATCTTTGCCTGCCTGCAGAAGGAGGGCAGAGATGGGGCCTGCCAAGCTTCCTGTGGGAAGGAGTTCCAAAGTTTGGGAACAGCAACAACCTGTGTCCCAACCAAGCATGTCTGTGAGGGCATTGGGACCAAGAGAAAGGCATCCCACAATGATCTTAATCCTTGGGCAGGCTTCTTAGAGGGAGATGCAGTCTTCTAGAAACAATTACTTGGACCCAAGCCATTTAGGGCTTTGTAGGTTTAAGCCTGCACTTTGAATTGTGCCCGGAAACAGATCAGCACCCCATGGAGCTGCTGTTACAGGGGAGCTATATGCTTCCTGTAACCAGCCCCAATTAGCAATCTGTCTGGGGCATTTTGGACCCTCTGGAGCTTCTGAACACTTTCCAATGGGAGCGCCATTTAGAACATAACTAGAGCACATGTCACCATAGCCAGATTAGATCAGATTGGCCAGGCACAACTGGCTAATTTTGAGATGAGTTCAGTTATTCTGGACAGTTCTCACTTAATTCCAGTAATGAACTATTTCATGGAAACATCTAGTTGTACAAGTACAGAAACAAGATATATTCATTTCTATTTAAACAAAATCCAACAAATCAAAGAATTACCTGAAGATACTTCTTCACCAGTTCAAGAAACTGTACCTTTGATTTCATTTCTTCTAGTTGTTCCTTCAGTTTAGGCAACATAGTTTTCACTTCACCACCTCAGGATTTAAAAAGTGCAGTGAGGACCACTTTGTATTGGCACAGTTGCTATAGCATAGCTCTGAAGTATATCAATTGCAAACATACCTTTGCTTCTCCTCTCTTTATGCAACAGCCGCTGGTAGAATCTTATACTCTTTCTATAATTTTTCTTCTCAATCATTATCAGCTGTTCAAGTTCCTAACAGGAAGAACAATGGAAAGTGAAAGCAATCTCTCAGTGATGCAGTTTTTCCTCTGTAATGAGCTATGATAAACAGAAGCAGAGTGCAGTAGGAACCATCCAACAGCAAATTCATTAGTAGTGTGTTATCTTTTTGAAGCAAAACATAGAAGACAGGAGAAAACCCTATCACATTTTCACTGCTAGCTCCCTGCAATGAAGTATAAAAGCTTTGTTCACACATTACAATCCCAATCCAATCACACAGCAGTTGATTAGACAGAGAACAGCTGTATTCCCTACAAATGGATATATGGCTTACCTGTAGCTGTTTATTTTTCAAACAAACAAACAAACAAACAAACAAACAAACAAACAAACAAACAA